>CAJNDS010002544.1:203957-311457 GCA_905221605.1 Symbiodinium natans
GTCCCGTTGTCGGTCAGAGCGATATCGACCTGATGAATGCTAGCCTTGGCCGACTGAAAGGTCTGCATGAATTCAGCAGCACATGCCTCGTGACCTTTGCCGTAATATCTCACGACGTGTGAGGGGAAGAGCTCTGGGATGCATTCCTGCCAGGCCTGCCCGTCAAAGGGCTGCGACGAGTCGTACAGAAGCATGATGGGCTTGGAGTGCTGGGCGGCCCAAACAATCTCACTGGCAAGACGTGCCTGCCTCTCAGGCTCCACAGCAACGGCAACAGCTACGGCTGCTACACAGCTGGCCATCTCAAAAGCATCTCTGAGAAGCCTCCTCTTACCTCCCTCAAGGGCAAGGGACCCTGACAAGCCAGGTTTGTAGAAAGAGCGAAGCCCGTTCTTGCTACAAACTTTGCATACCCAGGAAGCCAGCTGGTCGGCATTCGCATCTTCTAGGCAGTGTGATCGAGTTACCATAATATCGATGACATCTGCCAGCGCTGGCCTCCACGAAAAATGAGCACACCCCATCCATCCGCATCACAGAGCTAACTAACGAGTGTGGGGCTACATTCCATGATTTATCCTTCATCTCCGCAAAAACTTGGAGTGACTGTGCAAGTCAACGTGACTGCAACAAAGGACACAGGATCGCATCTCTAATAATGAAATCCCCCCCTATCGATGGCTGGCACCGTCTTTGTGTGGCGCTTGAACTGAAAAGGAAATTCCGATCGTATGAGCTTGTAGGACCGTGACTACGCCAGCTGTGACGACGACCCAGCGGTAATCTTCGCAAAGGCGCAGATGGCACAGGCGCCTGGTAGAGACTCAAACTCCTGCCATACAAACAGCGACTGCTTGAGCAGACTGGCAATCGGGTCATGTCCTCGCCCACTCCAGAGACCCTGCACATACGCGAATCAATGCCTTAGCTGAGTATGCTGCTGCTCCATGGAAGCTGCAGCAGGGACAGCCAGGGTCCCAGCCGTCACATGAACAGCCGACAAAAGCCCTGCACTGCATTGCACTGCGGATGATTTACCCCTTCTCAAGGTCATACGCAGAATCACTTGGACTTGCAGGGACCACACGACAAACCATGGAGATTACTGATCATGTTTGTGGCACTGTTAAAATCAATCTCGCTAGTCCCGACATCAGCAGCAAAACGCCTGGCAACTTGCGACGGGAATGGTAAGATACCATCTCTCCCTGCCGCACGCTTCTCATGTTTTTGCGCGGTTGCTGTGCTCCTGATTTTAGACCGAGCTCTGCAGCTGTTCATCTTCATTCACAGGTGATGGGCGCCGAAGGGCAGCTTGATGCCGTTTTGAAGTTCTACAGGGCCCTCTTCATCCCGGAAAGAAAGAGGAGCAGCCTCGTCGCACGAGCTCGTCTACTAGCAAGAGACCGGTGGCCCAAGATGGCACCTGCAGCTGCATGCTGGAGCAAGAATCATCTGTCCACACAGTCCTTGCCAAGGACTCCAACACAGTTGGTCAACGCCCCGAAGGTAATCTCGTTTGGCTGGAGACCTGTGTGCGGAAGTACTGGCAGCAAATGCATCAGCCATGCTGCGAAGAACAACCCACGACAGCACCTTTCTGAAGCAACGTTCGAAGGAGGCTGACGGCCTGGAGAAAGCCCGCACAAATCAGAAAAAGGCAGTCGTATTCCGCCGGTGTCGGCCTGGTTCCAGGCACCCGCGCGCCCGACGGCGTTGATGGCAACGGTGTATTCCTGTACATTAAGCCGCATTTCGGCCACGAGCCTGTGCCGCTCAAGCACTCAAGCAAGGAATCACATCGTCCAGGCCTTGACGTCATCCAAGAAACCCTTCTGCCTGCAACACTTGCTCGCACAGTGCAGATCAAGCTGTGGCCCGCCGCAACCCCCGGCACAAGTGTGCACATGTCTGGACCTCAATCGCTCCACCACCTGCGGTGTCTGCGACCTTGTGGAAGTCTTAAGCCTGAGGCCCGGCTGCGAGTTCACAGGCGGCTCATGCACCGGCGCTGAGGGCAGCCACTTGCGAAGGTAAACCAGACGCAAGAAAGGCAAGCAGCATGGTAGCATGACGCATCTCAGTCTGGTGCTGTTTGAACAGCTGCGACTTGGACTGGATGTTGCCAATGTGGCCATCATTCTGCTGCATCCACAGGGGCCACGAACGTTTGCTACGTTGTGATCAAGGCCTCCAAGATGATAGCATGAAAGCACCAAACATGTACACCTTCAGATCAAGCAGCTACTGAATGCTACTGCTATCATTCGGCTGGTATCTTGCGGCTCTACTCAAGGTTGTCACGGTTGTCAGGATGGTGGGGAAGTCTTCAAGCCATGCTTTGCGTTACGCAGCCCCTTGGGCATCATATCGCGCAAGGCCAAACGCGTGGCCGAGGCGGCACTTCCATAGCGGTAGAAATCGGCCGCCCAGGTCATTTAAGGCACGAGCTAAGGCAGGCAGTGAGAGAATCACAGAATCAGATACAGACAGAGAGAGAGATAGATAAAAAAAAAAAGCAGAGAGGAAACAAGAGTGAGTGACGACAAGATAGAAAGAGAGGATGACACTATAAGATTGCGGAGGGGACAAGTATGGGAGAGAGAGCGAGAGAGGGAGAGAGAACACAATTCCGCTGCCGTCCCCACCCCCATTCCCGTGATTTGACAACGGGAGGAGTCCCTGAGGGCAGCGAAGCGAGCGAAGTCACTTTCCGCAGTTCTAGCACTCCCCAGCTTTGGCTACCTTTATTGGTTGTTTTGCGCTTAGCTTTGTTTTTCTCCAAAAGTGCTGCTCTCTCTCTCTCTCCCTTGCTTGCTTGCAGTGCGCTTGACCTTTTGCAGGGAGGTCGCCCCATCCCTCTCTCTCCCTCTCTCTCTCGTACAGATCGTGGATGTCGTTTTTCTTGACGTCCTCTAACGCGACTCGTGTCCTACCACCCGCTGTCCTTCAGGTGTGAAACTTGTGCAAATGAATTAAGCTCACTTACACCCGATTGCTCTAAAGCCTCTGTGCTGCCACTCACCGCGGCAAAGGCCAAACTCACCGCTTCACTTCAGCAGGTTGACGAAGTCTGCAAAGTTGACCCGACCATCCTGCACTCCCAGGAGCCCGGAGCTCCATGGACAAAGCTCTGCCATCACTGCCATCCATAACGTCTTCTTTTCTCATGTTTTCTCATGTTTTCTCATGTTTTCTCGCACCATCACAAGTACGAACGGAGAGCATAACGGAGCATTGCGATAGAAGAGAAGCGTCTTCTCGATTGAGAGAGTCCTCCCATTCCTTCCTGTTCAACCTTTCAGTCTTTGAAAGGTCTACCATGGCACAAACGGCACAACACAACTCAATTGAAAGCAACCTTATGATTCCTTCTGCTGCTGCGGCTCGAGAGCCATAAAGTTTCTAATTATTGAGGTGAAAGTGAAGTCGGTGAAACAGAGGTTGCAGCTCAGAGTTTTCAGGCCGGCTGCGCCTGGCACACGTGTTTGTGCGGCCACGCTTTCAGCAGCAGTTGAGTCCGCCCTGCCGTACGGTTTTTTCACGCGCGCAAGCTGGCGATCTGCTTCGTTTGGAGTTGCACTTCACTTCTTCTGCCTGACCAAGTGGACACCTGAGGCTGGCACAGTGTAGCCCATCAACGTCAATTGCTGCCTCCCGCAGACACCGAGTTTCGAGCCAAAGTCGTGCTTCAACCTGGACAATGCATTGCACAGACTGACAGCAAAGCGCCAGCAGCCACGCTGCTCGGTGATTCAATTCCGTACAGCGCTGTGCATCCCAGTCACAAGTTCATGCGTAGGATGAGAGCATGCGTGCTGTCCTTAGACAGTTTTGCTTCCGGATGCTTTAGACTTTAGACACTTAAGGCAGGCATGCCCGCTGGAACCTAAGCCCACCACCAGAAAGTCACTGCTAACGCGGAGGGCGTTGTTGTACCTTCAGGATGCTTTCTTCACGACTGCACAAGACTTGCGGATGGGAGATGAGCACGTTGATCGTCTTTGGTCTGCGTGGCTTGCGTGAAGAATCTTCCTTGTGCGGTCGTGGCTGGGTCCGATGCCCATGTGAAAGTTTCACCTGCCGTCCCGCTTGGATGAGACTGTCCTGTGCGAATCGATCTTCGCGTCCAACTGCCGCTGCCCGATGAGCTTTGCAACCTGGTATATAAGGGTGTGTTGTCAGATCTGAAGGCATGCTACAAAAGAATGACAAGGCCTTTTGTTCCTCCTCTTGACTGCTTTATCCAGTGTGTAGGTGCAGAGATGTGCATAGGGTTTCGGATGAACGGCTTGAGCCGCTCTTGGAAGCCCGTTTTTGAAGCTCTCTTGAGACTCTTGAGACTCTGACCTCCCTCTGCATTGACTCAACATCGGTGTTGAAGGCTTCTGCCATTCGGTGAAGAGACACGGACAGAAAGGGGGCAAAGTACTGCACAATACCTGGGTGCCAATCGTGAACGTTCGGTCAGTGATGAAGCAACTTGTGGGCCTTTGATGGGCACTGTTTCCGAGAGAGCTGCCTTTGCTCCGGATCTGTTCACAGAGGTTGGCCTCGGAAGAATACGATTGCCACACATTGACAATTGCCCATACAAGGTGTGCCTGGCCCTGAGAGTCCCGCCACTTGACCACTCAGATGAACATCTAAGCATAGCGGTTCCTCGCAGCACCGAAATACTAGGCCGCGCTGACATATGCTGACTTTCCCTCGTCCTTCAAGCGCTCCAACGAAGCTAGACAGGCTGCGTACCTGCTGCCACTTCTTAGAGGCTAGCCCTCCGATGCGCAGAATCTGCAGACTTTCACATGGAAAAAAAGTACTGGGGGTTCTTGTTGTCGGACCTGCAGCTGCAGAAATCGATGGCCAAGTCACGAAGCTGCCTCAGGTGCGGGCTCGTGGTTGAGAGCACTGAGAGTGCTATTCACAGATAGATGACTTCAGGATAAACCCGTGGTAACGTTTTGTGTCTGATGGCCCAGGTCCGAGTCTAAGCAGGGCAACCTACATACATACAGCGTGACTCTCGAGCTATCCTGTCCAGGGATGAAATGCCGTGCACATGACTCAGTGGCCAGCGGGGCCATGTCCAGGCACTCCCGAAACGTCGGTGAGTCCAGAAGTTTGCTCTGCACCTCCCGGTAGTCGCCAGCCCCAGGAACTTTATATCAACACCCTCTCGTAGAAAAAGTATGTCAAACACATGCACTTAACTCCGTAAAAACACAACCAATACTCACTCCGGCTGGATGGGGCCTCTGCCCGATCCAGCGAGCCGAGACCACACAGCACTCCGTACAAAGCGACCTTCGGTTGAGAGCGTTTCGTTCAGAGGCTGAACACAAGGGTTTAGGGTTTAGGGTTTGGGGTTGAGGGTTGAGGGTTTAGGGTTTAGGGTTTAGGGCTTAAGGTTTAGGAAGATTTCCGCTCAAAGGCCAAGAAGCATCTTGAGGGCTGAGGATGTCCGAGAACGCACTGCCGAGGTCCTGGAGTGTTCCCTTTCTGTCTTGTGCGAGCGTTTTGGCAGACTCGTATTGTGTCGATCCCTCGGCCGTTGTGCCACTCATTGCAAGACAGAAACGTCATGGCAATCGCATGTTGCACTAGCCCGGGTAGAAAGGTCAGTTCCGGCTGTTGCCGTTGCATTGGACCGCGCAACAGAGACGACCCCTAGCAAAGAACTCTGCACGGGTGCACATCACGTTGTTTTCGTCTTCCATAAGGAATACGTCGAAAGTCATACAATGCAGCGGCGCAATAAGTGGTGTCGCGCCCCCTCCCCTCCGACACGTGCCCCTTCGAACTACACTTCGTCGCGGACTGAGGATTTTCGCAAGCAGAACAGTTTCACGTTGCTTATGTATGTCAAACGCGTCCAGAAATGGTCTCAAGCAGCCGGGGAACCTGCCAAAAACATTGTTCAGAAGACTACGCTATGTTCATGCCGTTGGAAGCTTTGCCCAGCCGATCTGCATGCCCAGCTATGCCGAGCTGTTACACGTCCTGCGGCTTGACCTGCGAGAAGCTCGTGGCAGCTTCTTTGTACTTGCCAGCGGTCATGTTGTACCTTGGTCGGGGCCATGCGTGGCCTTGCATGACATTGATGGCGGCTGGTGGCTGTAGCAGAGCGCAGCACAGACCATATGATGCGAAGATGCGAGACTGGCTCGCTTCGTCCTGTTGGTGTGTTGAACCCCTGGCTCGACTATTTCTGACTTCAGCATGCAATTGTGTCGTGCCTTGAAGGGAGTGTGGTGAGCTTTGCTGGTGAAATTCTGGATGTCGGAGTACTGACGCCTAAGTCAGGGGTTTGCACACTACAAACCATGCCGTCAAGGCCAGTAAAAGTCATTTAGCCGCTCTCAGGTCTGCACTGCAGAACACGCAGTCTGATGATCGTCATGCAGGTAGCAAACACTGCCTCCAATGGTCCAAAGACAGAGCCAGTAGACGCTAAAGTACACTGAAACAAGATGGACGTTAGTCACAGCTGTGTCTGTTGAAAGCATGCTTTAACAATCATTGCATCTCGATCACGGCCAAAAAAAAGAAACCCGAATCTATGCGTTGCCAATTTTTGTGCCCGTAGGACATCGTAGGCCCGCCTGTGGCTCTGTGCAGAACTCGCGGCTCCTCGCCAAGTATTTCTCAGCCTCACAGAATCGGGAGATCTCGCGGACTCGGCATGTCTCGGAAGGTAACAAGGCGCCGGCAGTCGGGTAGTCGCCCTGTTCCAGGCAGAGGTTCGTGAGTTGATGGTAGCACCTTGCGTAGAAAAGGTGCCAGGTATTCTGCAACTCCTCCCTCCTACGTAGGAGCAAAGATCGGCGCTGTCGGATGTTCTCCTTCATCTGAGATGCTTTGGCCTGGGCTCGCATTGAGTAGACCCCTTCGGTATAAGTTATTCGTGGGCTCTCTCGTCTGCGCCTGATTCAGGTCCTGTTCATACAGGTCCTGCCACCATCAACCCAACATTGCAGAGGGTCTGCTCAATGGTTCAGAATCAACGCACATTCTGCCCACGGTTGTGCGGCGTCTCCTTCAGTATCCCGTTCTGCTTCTGAGTCGCGTCAACCTGCCATTCCCAAGACACAACAGGCCGTTGCCGGATCGGCCTCCTTAAGTAAGTCGGCTCTGCCCAGACTTGGTCATAAGCGGGCAGCCCCGATTCGTTGCCTTCCAGTAGCTCCTGGCCAGTTCCGAGAAGTTTCCTTCGATCAATGTACGAGAACCTACTCCTTAACCAAGAAGGAATGAAGCACAAGGGCGGTCGGGTCCTTCAGCCAGTTATGCACCTCTGTATACCTGGCATGCTACGCTTGTCTGCACACAATTGCCGGCGCGGCTGTAAGCTCACGGGTGCTCACGTGCAGAGCATGCTCTGAGGCCCCAACCCTTTGCAGTTTGTTGTGCGTTTCATCAAATCCAAGCATAGCCTCAGCAAATGCAGCCCTAAGCCTTGTCAGGTTGTGCAGTTGTGCATGGCAGGTCCTCCAACTGGCAATGTAAGGCATGTTGCTCCCAGCGCAGTGGAGACATGCTTCGCACACGTTACACAAGCTGAGATGGCGGCTTGAGAGCATCGATTTTCAGATTTACTTTCGATGTCTCACAAGTGAGGCGTATGTTGGGATGCTGTCTTGAGGCAACGGGCTCCAAATGGCTCCTACATGTCCTTCCTCATTCTTATGCCATGACTAGCGACTGGTGCCGTGACGCTCTGCGGCCTGCGTGGCAATGAACTGCAACCGCTGCACAGCACCATGCGTCCCGTACCTTCAATGCATGCATGAGGCATCCGAACAGAGTCTTTCACAAAGGATGCGGAGCTACTTCCCTGGAGCCTAAGACCCATGCATGCCCATGAAGCTCGGTGCGAGACTGGCCACTGTATGAGTCTAGGTCCTCCGTCAGCAGTGATGCCTCAGAGAATGTCACGAGGACGTTTAAGACGCCACGTTAGGTGCAGCTGCATGATACAGAACCACCTCTTGCTCAAGAGTTTGTCTGCACTCACTGACAGGCACATGTGCACATCAACATATTCGTTCGTGACGTGACATGTGCTGTCACTGTAAGATGTGCACAGCCATTGCAGGTGACGCAAGCAGCCAGCGATCAGCTTTTGCTATCCATGCCCGACGGGTATATAGGTCAGAGCTGAAGTACAAGTTGGCGCATGCGTCTAGTGCTACATACATGAGAGAACCGGGCATGACAGTAGTCCTTGGATGGGGGGGCCGTGTTTACTGTGGATGCGTGCTACGAGTTCATGTCGAATCAGGTCCAACAAACACCTTGAGGGCTCTGGTTGCTAGCATCGACTCTCTGCACCAACAAAATCGGGCCATGTTAGTATAAGAGCTCCCAAGGCATGCAAGACCCAACATGGATTGCGAATCCGGCAACTGAGAGCGCGCGGCCATGCTCCAATCGTGCCAGGACGACTTTCTGGATGATGCGAACAGCCAGGTCTCCAGGCCTGGATACGCTGCTCCAGTTTAAGTCATGCCTCTTGAAACAAGTGACATGAAGAGCTGGGCAAGAGCTCAATACTTCAGAACTCAGGGCATCCGGCTGATTGTCCTTGTGGCTGTGGTTTCCTGCACCTTTGAAGATGATCCTCGCATCGTGGTAGCAAGCCTACAGTTTCAGTGGCCAGGACCATCCCCTGGACCTCATTCCAGCTTGCCATCCAGGTTTGATGGGAAGTGTCACAGGCTTCTTCTCCTGCCAGAAGCGCACAGCCGCAGCCACGGAAAGCACTTCTACCCTGCAGACTTAAGGCGACCTGCTCTTGGACGGGTGGCGCGGGTGGCGCATGCTGTTCAGGAGACAGATCATGCAGGGTCGTGCTGCGAGTGAAATCGCGGCAGTCCACACTTGCAGCTTTTTGTTGTTCAGACAGTGTATTGCAGTACTTGCCATCCTACAGGGACATGCCAGGAGCCTGATATGGCACGAAGCCCGGTCCCAGCCGCGTTCGTTCCACCACCACGCACCTGGAGTTTGCAGAGTTTGCGGAAGATCGGTGTGCCGAGCTCACACAGAGGCGGACCTTGTGGTTCCTTCCTTGAGCTCGCCGAGGGTGCATTCAATCTGCAAGGTCAGCTGACATTTTGCTCTGCACATCATCCCGATGTGTCCCGATTCTTCGCCAGGCCTCCAACTCGATGGTTGGTTCCTGCACTGTAAAATGCTGCGCACAACTCTATCTGTGCCCTCGGGGATATCCCCTCTGCAAATCAACCTCGTTGACATGGAACCAAACTGCGTGCGTGAACATCTTGCATCATGTCGGATGGTGTTCTCTGTGCATGAGGTGCAATGCCGAGTTTCCTTCGGCATTGACGGGAGCACGGGAAGGTCTTCCAATTCGGGCTCGTACCTGCAGGCGGGAATGAAATGTCATGCGTAGAGCTTTGTGGGAACTTCGGCTAGTGGCATTTTGTCTCGACCCACGCAGCAGCTGGCTACTGGCTGGCTTTTGGCCCCACTGCGACAGCCCAGAAGCCAGCCCCCCAAGCCTGAACTATCCCAAACTTCGCTCCCAAGTTGCAACAATTCTCAGCCCTAAACCACATGTTGCAGTAGCACAATCGGCTCCCTTATGAACTGCCGAGGCGGTGGGGGCTGGGGCTGGGGGAAGGTAACGTCGTTTCCCGCTTGAAGAATGGGAAGGGGAGAATGCTTTTTGAGGCCTCACTTGCCTGCGTGGAGTGGCAGGGTGCATGAGTGGGTGAACGAATGGGTTTTCTTTCCTTTCGCACGCAACGTGTTGTATTTAAAGAGAAAGAGACAGAGAGAGAGAGAGAGAGAATATATATATATATATATATATATATATATATATAATGTGCAAAAATGTGTCTAATATATATATATATATATATATATATGCACAGGTATGTATACATCCCCACCCTGCGGGCAAGGAATTTGCGAGCTCTCTCTGGGGTTGGGCTCCAGGCACACTCTGGGGATTCTGTGAGGATGATCTGGGTTTGGGCCGACGGAGGCTCTTAAAATCTCCTAAATTAGATACACTCTGTACAGTTCTCACGCCCGGCAAGGACGACTCAGATATCCTGGCCTCCCACCACCTTCTGCGGCCCTCAGATGTACTCTTTTGTGTGAGTCCGTGTGCCTGGCCCTGTGAAGAGGTGACGGCGAGAGTGCAAATCTACGCCTGACCCATCAGGTCCACTTGGAGTTAGCGCAGCCCGCGCTGTCTCCCCTTTGACCTTCTAGCCATCTCCCACCCCCCAAGATGAGAACAGGCGGCTTACGCCCCCCCCCCCCTCCGGGGCCGTGTTGAGGCCTCCCCCCCATTCACGGTGCGGTGGATCTTCCCTTGACAGTGAGGTCCAAACAACCCCTCCCATACTGCCCCCTGTGGCGTACACCTCTCCGCCTCTCCTCCCCTGCCCTCTCCTTTATTCTCCTTTCCTGTTTCTGGGGGCTGACCTGCAAGCAGGTGCCCAGGCCGTGCGAGATTGGCTCCCGAAGGAGGGCGCGTGTAGCAAAGCCGCTTTGCTTACAAACTTATCTATACTTGATTTGAATGTATGTTTTTCGTTTTTGCGGTATGTCGTTGCTTGTTTGTTTCGTTGTTTCTTTGTTTGTTTCCTCCTTTCGTCAGGCGAGGGGAGAACCCTCGGGCAAGTCTGCCCCATACTGTAGCTGCTCTCCATTGCCCCAGCCACCACCATTCGGCCCCACGGCTACGCAAACTACTCCAGTCCCGAGACTCGGACACACCGAAACTCAAGTTATCTCTTTCTTCATTCGTGTCTCTCTGTCTCTCTCCCTCTTGCTCTTTTTATGTAGACGTGCTCTCTCGGAGGCATTGCTCACACAGTCGGCGCACGCCACGCTCAAAGGGTCGGCAGAGGAAAAGAACTGGTTGAAGAGTTCAAAGGGATCGCCCACATACCTGCCATACGTCATGATGGACGTTGAGGCGGCAGCTTCTTGCTCAAGACATGGGTGAACAACGAGCAGGTGTAGCTGGTAAGGGTCAAATTCAGCACCGTGAGGTGGGTTCCTTAAGAGAATTCCACACGGCAAATTTGCGCAACCCCCACGCTGCTTCTCAAGCCACCGTGCTTGCAATCGAGATTCTTCAAGCCTACCTCTCCATGGGCATCGAACCTTGGGCAATCCATGCAGACTGTCAAGCGTCAAAGGAGAAACACTCAACTTCTGAGAGCGCGTCTGTTGCCGTCTCAGTGGATCGATGAGCACCTGGGCAAAAACATTTTTACCCGAGGTAGGGATGCAAATTGTCGCAGTGCAGTTTTAGCATGGGATGATGTTATGCACTCTCGGCTGCGTCATGCAGGAGCGTGTACTTGGAAATCGTTGCCATGGCGCATCATAAGCTTCTGCGATGTCCCGAAAACGCGACTGCGCCTCTGCCTGCCAAGCAATCTGTCTTTCACTTCCGAAACATGGATCAGATGAAGTCGGCAACTTGAAAAATGAAGTACAAGCAGCCTTTGCGCTCGGATTCTTCTGCGGGTGCCACTTCGCTGCGGCCTCATCGTAGGCCACTCACCCTGCTTCACCGATTCTTCGGCTGAAGTATGGACCCCATCAGATCACCAAAGGGCCCCAGCCCACTGATACCCTGAGCGAATTTGCCGCGTCGTTGCTGATCGGGGGATGTCCAGCAAGGCGTAATAGTCTCGCCTCCGACTCCATGGTACTTGGGGCCAGCCCAACTTCACGGGGCACAGAGGCCACGGAGTAAGGTGGGTGCGCCATGTCCCAGCCCTTGGAGCAGTGTCCGGGCCTGAGTGCCAAGCGCTACGAGGACTCGTTCTATGCTTAAGTCCGGCATGGTCCATCAATGTCAGAATCTGGTCCCCGACGGCTGCAGCTTCGAGAGTTGGCCCGGCCGAAAGGCCCAGATGGCTGAGCCCAAAGACATCACAGGGCATTCATGTCACAAAGGAAGGACTGCACATGACTATACCCGAAATTACCACTGAGTCACCAATTCTCACCCAGGCCGCGCTTCAAAAATGCTGTACAAGGAATTCAAGCTCCTCCATCTTGCAACTGGCGCGGACATCGCGGGCCATTTCCTCAATCTCCTCCTGCACATGGACGCACGCTAAGTCGAAACTATGCCTGCCTTTTGCACCAGCCAGTTGAGAAGCATAAGCACTTCTGCAGTCAGATGTGATGGTATAACCTTGCATTCTTGACAGACACACCGACAAGCGTCTCTGTCACACGTCAGCGTGAGACTTGCTCGCTGATGGACTCACTTGTGGAATCCATTGCTGATGCAGACTGGTTTAATCACGGGCAAAGCCCAGTACAGCCACAAGCTCTTTCGGGTTTGTGGGCTCAAGATTCATCGATTTCCGCGTCAGATTCGTCTCTCCTCTCCTGAACAACATGAAATTCCGACAGGGGACGACACCACCATTGCTTCACAATTTAGAGCCTGCGCCGCAGCGGTCGTTGCAGCGGTCGCAGCGGCGACAGAGGCCGCCGCAGCTGAGGCCGCGCTGGTTTCCAACAGTTGGGCCAGGCCTTGTGAGGATGAACACGTTTTGTGAACAAGAACCGAGCAATGAAAGCAAGACTACAGCAAGCCTACACAGTACAGTGAGGAGAGCGCTCTGCCGTGCTTCTTTCAGCTTCGTGGTAAGCACGCGGTCACGAAGTGCCTTGGCCTTAACGGAACTGCAGGATCGCACGAGATCGCACGAGATCGCACGAGATCGCACGAGATCGCACGAGATCGCAGGAGATCGCACGAGATCGCAAGCATGCTTGAACTATGCTTGAGTATTCACTTGTCTCCCGTTTTTTCTGAGCTCTTGGCAACTCGCTGGATAGGGGCCAGAATGCCTGCGGCAACCTGGAGTCAACAGCAGATGCGGGCAGTGTATCCAACCCTGAGATACCCTGGGCTCGATGCCATCCGGCTCTGATCTGGTCTCACATCGGATAGGGCGTTGGTCTGCACGAGCGTCTTGACCCACTGGGCGGTCAGCAGCATCATGCAACATCACAGCCATCCCACGCCATCACTGCAATCAGCATCAACTTGCAACTTGTGCAGTCGCCTTCTGCTGTGGATGTTGTAGCTATTCTATTGGCAAGTTGCATTCTGCATGGCATTCTACGTGGATGCCCCGTTGCCCCCAGACTCTGATGTCTCACACAGCGAGAGGCAGAACGCTGGCTTCGTGGCAGCGGCCCAACGTGGGTGTCCAGGACGCCCTGAGAGCCACCACCAAATACCACCACCACGTGCCGCGCACTCTGCCACTACAACAATCACTGTAGCGCCCTCCTCATAGTAGCTCAGCTACAGTACCGGCTGTTTAAACCTTGCTTCAGAAGCGTCTTCTGGCAAAATGTGTTACCTGATTCTGGTCAACTGGCCTGCGACAGGAATGGTAAGCTTAGGCAAGCATTTTGTTCACTGACTTTCTGGAATGCCATGCCTCAGCATCTGCTAGCAGGCAGCCATAAACAATCGCCCGGTGTTGGAAGCCCTGGCAAAAAGCTAGCTGAACGTACTAATGGGGAAAGGAGTGGACAGCACATCGTTTCACTGCCTTCCACTCTGCCTGATCAAGCAACACCTGGTGAGCCGTCTGGGAACATGAACAAGCAAGCTTGCGGTCAGCGCTCTTGCTCATCGTCGCCGATGTGATATTGAGGCTTGCACCGCATCCAGTCTAAAATCATTCTCGAAGTCCTCGAAGGAGCGTCTGTGACTACTGTATGGATCTGTAGGGTTTATCATGTCAGAGCACTTCCAGGCACCTCGCTGGAACCTGAGACGACCTCGAACTCTTCGTCCTTTGCAAAGCGGGTTATGTGTGGTGGCACCGTCGCAGCCGCAAACTTATCGGTCCCGGTTCCTTCGCCTTAGCCATCTCCCGGCAGTGCTAACCACCCCACCCCCTCCAGAAGCTCCTGAGCTTCCAGGCTGGCGAGAATGGCCATTGCGTGCATGGCCTCCTTGACAGTATCACGGCACAGCTGCCGAAGCAAACTCACAATGGCAGCACTCCACGTGCTCCTGGAGCTCAGCTTCGATGACATGCACAGCTCCGCTGACAGGCTGGCACAATGCCTCCAGATGCAGGGTTCTTCCCTGTTTTTAACAGGGCCGCATCTTAGTAGGGATCCAAAAGGGCACCACACAAACAGTGCAGCAATCATGGCCGTGGGGCTGCCCAGTCACTGTGAGAGAAGAACTCACTGGCATACTGCAGAAAGCTCGGCCTACCTCGCGCTGAACCGACAGGGCAGCAAGCAGACTAGAATCAAGCAAAGATGCAGCTTCAGCAGCGTGGAAGGGAACTCTCGAAAGTGCATCTGGACTATCAACGGCCTGGTGATGAGCCGTCGCTTGGGCTGGGATGTGCAGGATCGCCGATGGCCTTCAGAATGTGTCCGTGCTTGTGCACAACATGCCAGATCACGGCAAGTACAGCAATCAGCAGCCCTGAGTCAGGCTCCAGGGCGCGCTCCAACTGCTGCTTCTGAACAGCGAGGAGCTGCAGGGTCACATAAGGTCACGTCGTCTCTCAGCTTCGAGTTTTATTGAGATGCACAGGACATCGTTTGGCATCCTTCATCATTCGAGCTTCAGGACATGCCTCTGGGACCGTGTCCAATGCGCGATCAAGGGCCAGCCTTTTCACCAGTCCTGCCGGTCACTTCGGCTTTCACGTTCCTCTAAGACTCTATATAAGTTTCTGATGCTGATTGGAGCCTCTGACGGCATAGCCCCACAGAACACCTCAGTTTTCTCACAACCTTCAGGATTGATCACTTCTGCCTCAATGCTCAGCTCCTGGCCTAAGCAGTACCTGGGATCGAGGGCATTGAGCACCACATGCCACTGTGGACCATTCACAAAGCAAATTGAAGTAAATCTAAGCCGGCTAAGCTGCTGAATACTCGCATGTTGCGGCGATGTTGAGATCATCACCCTAGCAGGCACACTGCGGATTGTGAAATAGCAGCAGCCAACGATAGCCGTGTGCACCCGTCGAAGGCGACATTGTCTTCGTCGGCTATGCTCTTCTCAGCACCCCACCTTGCCACAGCTGCGAACCAACATGGCAAGTGCAACATGGTCCCACGCAATAGAACTGCACACGTCAGTCCGTGTAGCTCTAGGGGGGGGTTATGGGCTTAGGACCCTCGTAGGACCAGCTCATACTTCTGATTGTAAATGCTCTGGACACCTTAAATATCACCACGCAAAGCGGGTGTGGTCGTCGTGCGTGGATGACCATGCGCAGCACGCGTGAGGAATATTTCAGACCAAGAGCAACACTGGACGGACGATTCTGGCAAAGCTGAGATCCAATTGAGCAGGGGTTTGATCAGAAGCGTTTAGAAGCTGGGGGATCGAGAGAAGCGTTTCAAGCGCAGTTGTTTATGGGAGCATTTCCAGCCACACTCCTGGCATGTTGCACATGAACAAACGCTGAGAAATATCTTTGCATCCGACGTGGCGGAGACGTATGCCTCCAGGACCTTCTTGGTTTCGTCTCTGCTCACCACCTGCTGAGCTGAATCTGAGTTCCACAAGCACCGGCTCCTCGTTGGTAAGGGCCCTGCTGAGGGGTCGATGCCAGCCAAAGCCACCTCAGCATCTTCTCAGCTTGCAGACATCAGAAGTTCATGGAGCCCTCAGCATCCCTCAGCCAGGTGCTGACACAGCATCCTCAGCTTTGAGGCCGGGAACACTAGCCTGCATACCAGGCCGTCGCCATGCCATGTCGCGGAGCAAGTGCATGCAAGCAAGGCAACATTCAGCATACGGTTCCGAAGAACCCTTTTTGTCTGCTCTCAGCAGCTCGGATCTGATCCTCAGTTTAACATCGATGCTTGCACCGACTTGCACCCCTGCATGTCGCCTCGGATAATGAAGGCTGAGACAAGAACCCCGTGGGCTGTGAAGAGCTCCAGTCTTTGCTGACACGTCACCTGCCAAGTAGAAATCATGTAGAAACACGGAATGGCAAAGCCTGACGTAGCCGCAATGAAAAGATAACACTTCTGAGCTTCGCGCAGCGCATCTCTCGAGGCAGACCTGCTTGTAAGCATTGACCTTGCCACGACAGGCAAAAGCAGGATCCAGAGAGAAATGCACACAGAACTGGTGAGCACCATGTAAGTGCAATGTGAGCCCCACGTCCACCGCCACTTCAGCAGCGCACGTCTCCTGGCCCTGTCACATGCACTTATGTACTGACGGCAGCGCTGCGCTAGCATGTAGCAGGCTTTTTGACCGCATGTGACACGCACCTGTCCGCAAGCGAAGGGTCGCAGAGTGGAGGCCGAGGTCCCTGGCGTTGCTCTCTGGAATTTGTTCTCCGCTTTTGCGCTCTGCTTTTGCTTTTTGTTTTTGCACACTGCATATTTTGTTCTGCCAAGTCACGCGTGGGAGTGAACTTTGCCACCCGCTCGGAGCAGTCCCCGCCTCAGCATCCCAGCTACAGGCTGAGCTGACTCTCACAGTCTACACGCGCAAAGTTGAGCATCCCTGTCTCACCCGTGCTCTCCATTCCACATCTGAGCACGCAGAGACCCTCGACATTTGTCTATGGGAGGCCCAGTGTCATCCCCATTGAAGTAAACATAATCGACGCAATGCTTTAGTGGCAGGGGAGAATCTGAGCCCCACTCAAGCCCACTAAAGCAGCCCCAGTTGGTGGGCTCGTACCACTTCGACAAAGTCAAACCGTCAAATCTCAGGCAGACTCAACAGCTTGCTCGAAGTTCATATGCAGCCTTGATTCCACAAAAAACATTGTAAACCATTAGAATTGGAACGCCTTTACCAGTTGGAGGTGGCCGACTTTTGGCTGAGAGCTGCCTGACCATTCTAGAATCGCTGGGCATCGAAAAGCTTAGCTGGAAAGCTCTTCTACATATGGTGTTCCAGATGCGGGCCTGTAAAGGCTTAGCGGCCGCGATGCAAGAACGTTTGAGTCCCAGACTACAAGCTGTGTTGCAGGCAGCTTCAAACTCGTGCGACTTCGAACCTGAGCATTGCAAGACAAAAAACGATCTCACTGTAGTGCCTATCAGGGCCTATCAAGACACAGAGGAACCCGCTTCTTGTGTCCTCCATCCACATCTTGAAGTACTTGCTCCTGACTTGGGAGATGCATTGCATCTATCCAATGCCCTTCAGCTTCACCCAAGCCTGGCCTGTTGGCGTAGAGCTCTCGAACCTTGTCGTCGGTACGAACTTGTAAGGGTAGCAAACCTCGTCGGTGCCAGAAAACGCGTTGAAAGATCGTGTGGAACTCTGGCCGTCTCTCCCAAAGCAAATGGTGTGACGAGATCGCAGCTGCTAATGGACTCTGTCTTGAAGATGAAAAAGGAAGGATAGCGATTGACCTCGCCTCAGTGCCCCAAAGCCGCAAAACTGCCACCACGAGAGGGTCTTGAGTTGGAGGGTCGATGGGCATGGAGGGCAAGCTTGGCCATTGGCGGACCGTGTGCGTCGAATCATCGACACCAGGTAAAACCTGCCAAATTTTGCGAAGCCCTCTGCAATTTTGTGTTGCCTTTTGCGTGCTCTCTCATTCGCTCCCTCTCTCTCTCACAATCAACTCACAGCAAGGATGCCTCTTGCAAGGCCGCTAGCCAAAAGAAGTCGCCCTCGGGGAACTCTCCATCCACAAAGTCATGGCCTTAAATCACTCCGAGAAGGCGCAGCAGAAACAACAAATATTCACCTAGGCATACCGCGGCCTCCCGACTGGCGTTACTAATATTTTTGCGATTGAGAAACGGAAAAGTGTTAAAGAGCCCAAGATCCGCAAAAGAGACCGGTAGGCCTGATTGCCTGAAATCCGAAAACGACGCCAAGATCCAGGCAATTAAAAGATGCACGAAGTGCTGAACTCTTTTCAGTCCCACCATGTGGCGCCAAAGTATCAAAGGGTCTCTATTCTCTTCGCCTCCCGATACTTCCCGCAACCCGCTTGGCAGACCACTGCACCGCCCTGCGTGAAACGTCGCAACTACGTAGTCTCCGGACCTGGAAATCCTGTGCAATTCAAGCCGCTGGCTTCTCACCCTATTTCAGAAAACAGCCTCACAAGGCAGCTCCCAAGAGCTCTCAAGATCCCAGGAACTTTTATCGCATCCACAAAAGTTGTGCACGATACGATTGCCACCGGCCACCGAACGCAAGCTCAGGGCCCCGAGCGCGCGGTGTGAATCACGGAGCATTGGCAAACTTTTTTTTGACAGCTCAGCAAATCTTAAGAATGCGCCACAGATGAGCGCATGTGGCAACGACGTGCGATGACAATGACCTCCTGGTAAGGCTCTAACCTGCAAAAACCCCACCAGTGCGGACCTTTGGCCACCACGCCTGGGATGAACAAGAGGATGTTGAGCTTGCATTCAGTCAAGTCCACATGTCTGTGGCCCGCGGCATGTATATCAGCCACCACGCCGGCAAAGTCGTGCCGGGCATCTAAGTAGACCTCAAATTGTCGGGTCTGTAACTTAAGGGCTTGCTTGCAACAACTCTGCTTTTTAGTGATTGAGTTCAACAAGAAGCCTGTATAGACTATCACACTTTGCAATGCTTGGCGTGCTTGTGGAAGCAGACTGCTAGCTGCACTGCGGCCACGGCGAAGTCTAACTCCCCGTCTGAGATCTGAGAAGCTGCGAAGGCGCTGTCCTTGGAGCATACTCTCCCCTCAACTCAGGACTTTGCTTGATCCGTGAAGTTGCCTTTTCACATACTTTAACAACCCGGAATGGACCTGCTCAGACCATTGGGGCAAGCACGAAGTTCAGAATCTCGGCGCGGCCTGCACCTGCAGCACGAACAGATGAAACGAGCAGGATCACACCAGCTAGGCTGGCTAGCTAGCTTGCCAGTGCAAGTCAAGCCTTGGAACTTGTAGAACTGCCGGGCTTAGGGGCTTACGTGAAGGCCGCGCCGAGGCGGGGCGCACGAGCGTTACTACTGACTATAAATGGAGCTCTGTATGCACACACCACCAACCAATAACAAACATAAACAAGATCGTACCTCGGGCATTGCTGTCGCAGCTAACCCTACAAGATTGGCAAGAAGGTGACGTGGAACACCATGAAACAGATACTTCGGTCAGTTTCATGCAGGAGGTCGTGCTGGATGGCAATCACGATATGATATTATGTCATTGTGCTGAATCTGCTGAGCTGAGCACGCAATGGCCTGGCAAGAAGGACACGACACTGAAGAAAAAATGTGTGAGACCTATGAAACGACTATTATCTCAGGCAAGTTCCAGAGAAATATAACCAAGTAAAACATGTCGAACAGACTCTTCAAGTCGTCGCTCACATTGGAGGCGGTGTTGCCTTCGAGTCGGGCACCATGCGACCTCACCCTGGCAGCTGGCAGACTGCCTCTTGGCATCGTTGCCGTGGGTGTTTGCTATGTCTACGTAGAAGAGATTGTCCGGAGCGGCCTCAACAGCAAAGCAGAGTGCGAAGAGTATGGCTTCATGGCTTCCTCGCACTCGCCTGCTGACCCCAGAGGTCTACAAGACGCAGGCCTGAGCTGCAGTGACTCCCGGAGAGGAGATGTCACAAGCAACAAAGCACCCAAGCCATCCAAGCATGACTTACTTAGTTACTTGGGCGCGGTCGCTTGCCGTGCCACTTCGATAGGAAATGGTGAGCGTGGACTCCAGCTTGAACGCCGACCTCGTATCACGTTTCGTGGACCGGCACTGTGACACCGATGCACTGTACCATCAGTTGGATGCACCAGGCCTCCACCGCTTCGCCCACCAGTCCAAGACCTCAAGCGACTCAATGACTCAATGACCCATCTTACCTATGAATCGCTGTCGGGGAAGCTGTCTCCCAGGTGCAGGGCAGTTGAGCAGGTCTGGCAACTCTGAACGAGACTGCGGATAGGCTTCATGGAGGCATCGCCTCAGCTGTTGAATCTGTAGAAGCATGCCGAGATGATGACAAAGCCCTGCTTGCAGCGCCCTCCCAGCGCTTCAGCCTTCTTAAACTCCTACGCAAAAGCAAGCTGCTGGCTGGGACTGAGAGCCTTGCTCCAATTCCCAAGGCCCCTGTGTCTGTGTCGCGGCCTAGGTGTCGAATGTTGTGAAAGAATTAAACTTGAATTAAATGACAGCCTCGGAGCCGAGTCATGTCGGCACGGCTAGTGATTGCTTTTGTTCTGCCAGGTACTGCCAGATTCTGCCAAGTGTCAGAAGCAGCACTGGCAACAGAACATGCTACTGCGAGCGGCACGCTCACCCTGTGCATTTGAAAGCGGTTTCTGGATGGCCTGACTCGGTTAAGCTCGTGGTGCATTCTGTGTTGGGGGTAGAGTCTTCTAAGTTCTAGATTGACTTTTGCTTTAGAGCCGGCTGCTCTTGCTCCTTATATTGTCTCCTTTTGATCCAACTGGCTGCACTTGCAACTGGTGCGTTGACAAACCCACGGCAAGAGCATCATCTTCGATCGATGTGAGGGGAATTCAAAGTTTCGTTGCCAGCCTTGGTGAGAAAAGTCGCTGGCCAAGCATCCACACCGATGTCGACGCCAGCCTTGTTTGCTGTACCAAGTTCTCAGACTCGACAGTGTTCGCCAAGTGATGATCCACCGTTCGGTGCCAATCCAAGGACGAAACCTTCGCAGCGAAGTTGTACATGGCGAGGAAGATGGCATCGGCAGCAGCCTGCGAAACAAAAGCGACGCGACGACACAGCCTACGGGGAGTAGCGGTCAAACAATATGGCAATAATGCTGTGAACAATATGCCACTTCGCACTTCTGATTCTCATGCCAACTTTTTGTCCACTGCGTCAGCCAGAACACCGAACTCCGTACTTGCAAGTCATCCTCACCAAGCCCCATGGAGAGGGACCTTGGTCAGATCAGCTTAGGTCGGTCACGGCGCGTGCACTGGGCTTGATCGGGCGCGCTGCCTGTGCTACTTTCTGGGCGCATCCTAGCTGCCGATGCTGAAGGCTCTGAACTCTCGCCCCAATGCGTGTTTTCTAATATCAAGTCAAGCCAGGTGACGATAGCAAGCCATTTAGCATGGCATCCATCCTTAGCGCACTGACCAGTTGTCTTGGAACGGAGCATCCAAGGTTCAGAGCCTGGGGTCATCTTTGCGAGGATGCGTTGTTGACATTGGGGGCTTTGTGGTTTGCTCTTGGCATTGAGGCTGGTTGAGGAGGGCTCCAAGCCATGGTGGCAAACAGCCTGGTTTGAACTGGAGTGTCTAAGTAATCTCGCAAACTTTCAAGCTGACATCAAGATCTGAGAATCGAGCCTTGGAGGCATGCGGATCAAGAGCATGCCTGAAAATCTTTCACCAGATGACACTCATGAAGCTCTGTTTACTAAAGCAGAGCAAACTAGCTGCACGCTTGATTCGTGAAACGGCCTGGCCTGAAGTTTCCAGCGAGCTCGTCGTGTTTGTAATGCCGAATTCTGCAATGAGAACATCCTCGAATTCCAGAGATTTCACTCGCTCGTAGAGACTGTTGACCTGTGCCTCATCCAAGTACGGATACCACAGCATGATGCTGCTGGAGGGCCAGGCATTGTACAGCTGCTGGACTAGGAACAGGCTCCATGCCATGTAGGTTTCGTACGGTGCATAAGGTGGGTCAATTAAAACCAGTCGGCGACCGTCTGGTTGGTTGCGAAGATGTTGTGAAAGCCACCAGAACGAGTTCTGCTGAAGTGCTTCGACTTGTGCCGACGAAAACTGCTGTACATTCGCCTTCAACTGAGTGAAGATATCGGGAGCCAGCTCAAAAAGAAGCGCATCATCCTGAGGCCTCATCCACTGTAAGGCCACCAGGGGGGATCCTGGATAAAGCGCAGTCGATGCGATCGGCGCAAGTGTGTCTCCAGAGCTGACGAAGTTCCGGACTGCGCTGAGGTACGATGTCAAGTGCCAGGGAAGAGGTTGACCGCAGTTAAGCAGGCCCATGACCAGGTACTGACGAGCACTTCCAAGACTATAGACAGCAGCTCCTGCATGCGTATCAACATATGTGTACGGTCTGGGGTCAGCGTTCATGCACTGCATGACAGCTGACAGTACAGAATGCTTGAAGCAATCAAGAGTGCTGCCAGCTTGGGTCGAGTGCTTGTAGTATGCTCTTTGAAAATCATCTGCTTTCCCAAGTTTCCACATTTCTCCTACGATGTTCAGAGCACTCTGCGCTTCGTGAGCCTTCGTGCAGGCGCCAATAACAGAAGCGAAGCAGAGGGAGTCTGGCTTCAGCCCGATGGAAGACATCTCAACTATAAGGCTTAGGGCTCCCTGCCACTGCATCCCTTGCTCGAAGGCTCGGAGTGCTGCGTCACACAAAAGCTGGTCTCGACCGTCTCGCGAGCTTCGGAAACCCCGCGCTTCTTCTTCTTCTTTCCGATCCATCACTCGCTGGTAGATGGCCAATGCCCTTTCCCATTGGCCGCCCTTTTCGCAAGCATTCATGGCCGTGGTGTAGCAAACAGCATTGGGTACGATGCTACCCTCTTCCATGGCATCAAGCAACAGAATTGCTTGCTGCCAGACATCTTGACACGCCGATATTGCTGCGCTGTACGTGAAGAGGTTCGCCCGCAAACGCATCAGGTTCATATCCCGGCAGATCTGCAAGGCCAACGTCCACCGGCTCTGCTCTGACACAAGGAGCAGAGAACCAAATGTGAATTCATCCAAAGGCAGCAACCGCGGAGCCATTTCAGAACCCAAGGCCAAAGCCAAAGCCCAAGCCCTATTTGCCCTGCTGCAAGCGCTTACAGCACTGTTGAAACTAATCGTATCAGCCAGCCCATCTGGCATCTGATCCAGCACATTTAGTGCCACTGGCCATCGGTCTTCGCCATCACATGAGCTGATGACCGCATTGTGACTGATCGCGGTCGGCACAATCCCGTGACAGCGCATGAGCTCCAAGAGCCCTAATCCGGAAGTCCATTGCGCACCCTTGCCAAGTGCGTTGATGCCGGTGTTCAGTATGATGACGTTCGAACGAAGGTCCTGCCTCGGCGAATGGCTGGACTGTCAAGCAGATCAGAACGCCTACTAACATCAAATTCACTGTCAGCATTTTTGACAACACTTGCCTTCTGAGATCCGCAAGCAAACGAGCAACCTCTTGCCAGCGAGACCATCGAGCTGCGCTCGACAGCAAAGAGGCACATTTGCTGAGCTGCAGAGCCTCCGGGTCCTGGTGCTGAATCATGCATGGACACTTAAAGATATGTAAAGGCACAGACAGCAGACGGGCAGCTTCAGGGCCCCTATTGGTACTGGTACTAGAGCTATGTTTCATGTTAACCCAAACAACGACTGAGTGAATGCCGAACAAGTTATGGCTTTCACTGTGAGCTTAGCAGACATGGCTGCAATCCGTCAAGAAGGGCTGGCAGTGAAAGCCATAGCGACTCGGTTTAGGAGAGGGACAGCAGTGAGTGGCCTTCGTGGCTCTGCCGAACGCCACCTTTTGCGCCATTGTCGATGCACTTCGAGCCAAACTGCTGCAGCTGGTTGAAGAACAGCTTTGCACACGTGCTCACAATCCGGCCACGTCGCCCAGAAAGCCCAGGGTTTCCACAACTTGAATACAACAGGGCTTTCATGGGCTTTCGGATGCCGTACTGCAGTGATTAGCGCCTTTCCTTTGGCTTTCGTAGCAGCAAAGGTCAATTTCTTGGGCAGCAAGGGGAGCTTGGTGTCGAAGCACAACAGACAAGGTTTGCATTGCCAAATGCATTGCTTCTCTCATCGTCTAGGCGAGTCTATGCAGTTCGGATCGAAGTTTGCTGCATTCGAGTGACTGTGCCAAGGCCAAAATGTTGGTCTTCTGATGTCTTCTGACTCGTGGGCAGCATGGCAGGCAGCTTGAACACCGAAGAGCTTGACCCTTCGACCCCCAAAACCAGTTGGGCACACTGCCCTTTGTCTGCCTTCATGCCCCTTACTCCCCCCCCCTCACCAGTGTCCCATGACAATGGCACACGCACTCTACATGGAACTAGCTGCCGCAGGTGTGCAAGAGTGCCAAGAGGGTGTGCCGGGCAGATCATCTGATTTTTGGGCATCCGAGGCCTTTTGAAGCTCATCACCCTCGGCCTCAGACTCAGCATGCAAGCCTCACGATCGGACTTGCCCCTGGTTCTGAACTCCCAGGGTGGATGGGGCAGCAAAGGCACGCGCGGAGGCAACCATGTCTTTGGACATTTCAAGTGCCTGCCATGATTCATGAATGCTTGCGAGCCAGCAGCTTGCCGCCAGAGCAACGAAACAAAGGCACGTCTGCGCCAGCTTGAAACCTGAAATTTGCCAGGCCGACCATTTCAGCAGCCTCCAGCCTCTCTGACCTGGTCCATGGGGGGGAGTATGCCAGGCTCTGAGAAAGAGCGAGTCTGAGCGCCAAACTCTGGCGCAAGGAAGAGCATAGTTCCTGCGACTGTTTTTGGAGCCCTCGAGCCATGCTGAGTGCCCTTGGCTGATGCTGAGCCGGGTCGCTGGCCAATCTCCACAGCCTCCTTGGTCAAGGCCCGCTCTTCGAGCCATGCCAGCGTCGCTGCCTGGACACTTTGCTCATGTCAACTTCGCGGGTAAGGTTGTTTAACTCACGTCGTGAAGATGCGAGAGGCCATGGCATGCTGTAGCCGTTCGCATGGTAAACAGCCTTTTCGGGCAAGGCTCTACTGGGCCTCAGTGCCCGGAAGTTCCTGACAAGAGTGGACAACGAAGAGGAGTAGCTAGTGAGCTAGTGTTGCAGCATGCGCAGCTTGTCCTGGCCATCTGTGGAGTTCCCGCTGTCTCCGACTGCGCCACGTGCCAGGAGAAAGGTCCTATGCTGCGGACGCCTCGGAAAAAATGATGCAGCGCACTCTGCACGGTAGAGGCCGGCAAGAACCCGCCCATACTGATGAATTGGATGAAGCGGGATGACTGGAAGGTATCGGAAGCCTCCCGGCCTGGCCGGGGATCTATCGAGGAATGTCGTCGTGCCAGGCAGCACAAACGAAAAGCCTCAGAAGCTCCGTTCAATTCCGCATGATTTCGCTGGAGTGTGTGACGTTCCTCATCTAGAGTGTACCAAGCTTGCAGACTTAGTGTCGGACAGCTTTGCAGGCGACGATGCCTCAGTCTCGCAGCCCATGCCGGCTTATCTGTTTGCTTTGCGGCCCTGAACGAAAGCATCCTGTTTCATGCCTCAAGCATCGCTGTCGCTCGGAGTCCGCTGGAGGCCGGCGGGACTCGACTTGGTGTGAAACTGTGCCTACTCTGGCCGATCTGCCCCTGCACCGGTTTAATGAACACAGGGTCGGGTCGGGGTTAGTCCAGTAGTGACACATTGGCATTGTCGACAAAAGAACATCTGATATGTGTGCGCAGGATCATGTACTTAAAATACATCGCACTGCGTGCTCACTGCCAGCCCTGCAAGGCTTTGAGGAAGACTGAGCGATGCTCTGGCCTCACATGGAGTTTGCACTGAGTTCACAGGATCGGCACAACTGCCCCTTTGCACCGGAAGTGCCTGCATTTGACGGCACTCAGCATCTCCTCCACCTTCGCTCGTCATGCCATTCTCCGAGCAGAGCTTTGAATGCACCGAAGGACGCGGAGATGTCGAAGCATGTGAAATGGCATGTCTTGCCTCTCCCCCCTGCTTCAAGTCACGCAACGTCTCCCTGTCCTGGTTTGCAAGTTGGCGAGTTGAAACCAGCAGAGTGGGGCCGCAGTGATCGGCGTCGTGCAGCAACTGACTTGCTGGACAAGGTACGTAGCCAAGATGTATCAGGTCCTGCCGGAGACACCCCGCTCATGCTTTCAAACGTCCTCTCCCATGTCAGGAATGCCCGCATGCATCAGAGCCGAACAACTGCAAACCGCGCACCTTTGTAACTGGTAGCCTGAGCTGTTATGCGAAGTTTGTCTGTTAAAGTAATGGTCTAGCGGGAAGCCAAATCATCTTGTCGGCGCAGTGCGCTGGGCGATGCGGATGCACAAGAGAGACGACCTGGCTTCCTCCTACCGGCCGCAATAGTGTCTCTGGAAACTTATCAACAAGTACCAAAATACTGCTGGAACCGAAACTACTACAAGACAAGAACGAGAGTCACGCGGCACAGCTGAGAACTCGGTGAGACCGTCCCAAACGGACTGCCCTCACCTTCGAGAAGGCACGTATGCATCACGTGCGTGCCCGACGTCTCAGCATCTTTACATGTCCCCGACAAAGCCAAGGCATTGCCCTGGGAGACTATGGAAGATCCTGAAAGCAAAGCCTCCGGCAAAGGGCAATAGCCAACTGTAGGTACATTGAAACCGGGATTGCTGGACAGAGTTTGAGCGGACAGCTTCCCAGGCTGTCGCTGACATCACATGCCACAGAAACACCACCTGCGACGAAGCAAGCGCCCTGAAGTCAGTCACAAACAACTCGGGTCCAAAAAGGATGCTACCCTGTGACCCTGCAATGCTATCTGGGTTCCTGCGTCTGTCATGCCAACTGATGGCGTGGTCTCGGAAAGATACTGCTATAAGGTGGCAAACCTTATCATCCGCGCGTTGAAACTCTCCTGTCTGAGATACCCTTCACCAGACAGCTGCAGCACGACGGAGTGAACCGGCCTTCTTTGCTAGCCTAGCAGCTGCTGCGGAAACTGTGCAGAAGCTTAGCGCTTGCTCGGAATCTCAGTGCTCTGCAACTGTCGGTTAGAACTCTCTGTGGGAACGTGCGCTGTGCTGGCTGTACAGCTGCTCTCAGCCTGCAGGTACCATAGTGATACCTAGACTTAAATTGGCACAGCCCACTCAAGCATCGAAATGGCTGAGTAGGATACAGAGTGTCATAGATGCTGCCGCGATCAGAGCGGCATCTGCTGAGGTGTCTGTGTTTATGGACCCCTTTCCTGTTGCACGTGCAACAGTGAAGGAAGCTCCGCAATTTGCACTGTCGCTAGATGCACTTGCCTCTGATACGAATGTATCAAGTTTTATCGGGAGGGCCAGTACGATGCAGGAGCTTCGGCACCGGCACACTGGAGCTGCAGAGCAGGAACTGTGAGGCCAAAGAGCCACACGCAAAGGGTAACGATGGCATCCGCACCGGAATCTTACACGAAGAGTTCAAAGTCCTCCTGTCAGGCATACACAGCAGTTGCACTGAGCAATGTTGGAGCTCCACCGCAAGCGCGCAAGAAGATGCAACAAGCCTGCCAAAGCCTGTCAAACAACGGCGGCCTCTTCGACTCTCGCACGGCTGTACGCCATCTTCGGCTCGACAATCTCATGGACGCTGACGAGCAAGCGGCCAGCACCAGAAGTCATCATCGGTACCTTGCTGACCAAGCAAGGTGGCTTTTGCACTTAGAGCCTAGCGCATCGCTGGAGCGTGAGAGTCACAAAATGTCTGAACATGTCTCGAAGCACAGTCTCTTGAATTGAATAGACTCTCTATTCTTCAAAGTTGCATATGTCAGGTTGTTCAAGTAGTCCAGGCCCAGAATGCTGTTGATTGTGATCGGCGCGCTGGGGAAAGCCCAGGTCGCTCTGTACGATGCTCGCGAGCATTGATGGAAAAGCTTGGGCAGTCTTGTTGGAACCTCCCCAAAGGCCACCCGAACTCTGGAGATATTTTAAGCTCTCAAATTCTGATTCTACTTTTGAGCTGTTCGCCAAAGTCATGTGGTTCCAGCCTTGGTGCAGCTGCTGAGAACAGACGCAGCCATGATGCCCCTAACTCTCCGTCTCAGGTACAGATGGGGCGATTTTTGTCTGACTCCAAACGACAACGCTTGAGCCTGTTTCCACAGCCACGCGCATCAAGATCGTTCATTCATGCTAGAGTTTTAGAGGCAAACGATGGTGTCTAAGCAGCTTAACCCCCAAAGATCGGAAGCTCCACCTCCAAATAGTCCGCAAGGCCCGCATCTGCAAGCTCCTAACTGCCGATGAAAACACAGTCAGAAGAGCCGAGGCAGCCACAACATGAACCCCACGCAGTCCTTCTCAAAAGAGGGGACCTTCTTGCCTTCCACAAGCACCTCGTTGTTGCCTGCTCGTTTTTTGAATGGTCCGGTTTCCATGGCGTGCGTCAAAGTTCGGAGGAGGCCTGAACTTGAGCTCTGCGAATTTGAGCCTCCCATCATTCCCAAAGCTGGCAGTGCTGGCAGCTCCGGGAGCCTCAGGCACTTCGCAAGGCTAGGCAAGGGGGTGCAGCACTTGTGTCCACAGGTAAAGGTAATTAGTTGAAACGTCTACAGTGTAGAGCTGGATCCTTGTGGTGAATCACTCGGGGTCACTGAGGTATCTGCCGGTCTTGCTCGGAGGGTTGCAGCCGAAATTGGCGCTGCTGTAGAGAAGCGATCAGCGCCCGCCAAGCCCATTGCAGGAGAGCAAGCGGACTACCCTGGATTCCTGGGAATCCCGAGCTTGCCGAGCTCCAAACCCCGCGCACGACCAGCAGAAAGCCAGCAACACGCAGAATGGGGAGCCCCACCTTGCGTGCCTTTCGCGTCTGGCCCAAGCACAGCCAGAGAAGCAACCAATGGCTCATAGGCCTTGCGGGAGTTTTCGCTTGCGCCTCAGCCTCTGCAACACGTGCCGCAATGGCAGCCTGCTGCACTTGTGCGGTGCTCTCGATCTTCTGGCGCTCGGTCTGATGGTACTCCTCCATGGCTCGCTTTGCCATCGCAGTAAAGCAGGCACTCCGCTGCGTTCGGCCCTCTTCCACGAGGCGCGTTCTTTCAGTGGCACCATGTTGTTTGGCCCGCTCGAGCTCCACCACCGTGGAAGCCTCCAGCCGCTTTATGTCTACCACCTGCCTTGCAACGACAGCAAGCTGCGATGTCCCTTGAACCCCACTGTGCCAGCTCTCATCGGACGCTTGGAGTTGCGAGGTCTCCTTAACCCGTCTGCTCCCTTCGGATGCTTTCAGCTGGGCCAAGCCCCCTCCCACCAAAGGGTCAAACGCATACTGCGCATCTGCGTCATGCAGGCTGCTCGACTCTGTGTCCGGAGTATCCGGGCTACCGGGAATCCCATCCAGGTCGGGCGGGGTGTTCAGCATGGCTCACATGCTTCATCAAAAGGCAGTCCAACAGTTGAAGTTGACGTCATGGAAATTAAGAAGCCAGGCATGATGATGCCAGACTGTGATGCCACAGGGCTAGTTGGCTAGTTATAGCTAGTTGCTACCGACATAATGAAGTTATGCTGCAGGCTGCTGTGCAAAGCTATGCAGGGAGCACTCCATCCAAACTTGATGCTTTTGTAAGCTCCGTGAACCATTCCGGCAATTGCTTTGGTTGACTAGAAGCTTCGAGACATGCAGCACCCATGGCCATGCGATCAAATCCAAGCTGCAATGCATTCCTGCGACATCAGTACGCACAACACAGACATGATGAAGAAAGGATGCCACTGTTGAGGCTCCGGCCCAAGCAAAGTTGCCACCAGAACACCAGTGATCGCAGGTGAGCATCGTCGTGTCGGCTTCCCTACATGTTGCGCAACTTGGCTAAGCAGCTTCTAGCGTATTAATGTACAGTATTTGCAATACTCTTACGAGGTTTCCGAGCTTGAGCATCAGACCAACCATACGTCACTGAAGCCAGCGCACACAGCAGCCGACCATAAGATCTCCGGTCATGTCGCGCAACTCTACTCGGTCGGTCTAGACTGTTGTTGGAGAGTAAGGGTACCTGCTGCTATCCATTCATGCCACGCAACCTGGTCGGTGAAGTACTTCATGTCATGATGTATAAACTTTGCGGAATACACACAATCTGGCCGTCATGACAGCGGGCATCAAAGCATCAAACAGGCCCTGCGACGTCTTGCACAGGATATTACTTGCCAAATCCTCTGTCATCTTCTCGCCGACTGATGACATGATGTGCCTGAGAGACGATCTGTTCACCACAGGGTGCGAGTGCACACAAATCCCAAAGTCCGATCATTTGAAAACGAGCTGCTTGAGGTCTGCCATTTTGATAGAGTCGGGTGGGCTCTCTCGGATCTGCTTCGTGGTCAACTGGCACGGGTTGCGTCTGGCGATGAAAACACTTCAGTGGCGATATAGTGTTGCGATGAGCTGAATATCAGAAGCGGTAAGGCCATTGCGAACTAAGTCCAACACAAGGCCCCAGCACTGAAGTGACATTGCTTGAGGCCGCGCCTTGTCGAAAAAGTACAGCAAGCCAACCTGCTGGGCTCACTGCGAGCGCACGCGCTCTACGGCGCCAACAGGGAAGGCACTAGGCAGTGCTTGCAGACAAGCGCTGGGCGGCAACCTTCATTCCCTCCATTTCCTTGGCCACGTCGCTAGACTTGGTGGCCTGCCCAAGCAATATGGATAAGACAGAGTATACATCACAGTCGGAGGATCCCACCTCAACTGTTTCCATTCTTTTCACATAGGCCAGGAAGTCGGGAAATTGCACGAATGCAGGGTCCTGCAAGGACGCTGATAGCAGCCTTTGCATGTGCAAAGACTGCTTATGAATACATTGACCTGCCATCGGCAAATCATTCACGTCCTCCTACTGCAAAGCCAACCCCGAGTATTAGAAGGAGCCTGCTCTGCTTAACATTGTACGGAACATTTGAGCCTAGAAAGCTCACATTCTTCATAGTGAATTGTAAGGCTTCAGTTCTTGGCGTAGTGCGGAGACAATTCAGCAACAAACTCTACTAAAAGTCAAAAACAAGATAAGACAAAATCAAGTTTAGCCAACACCAAAGACAGCATCAGAAAGCCAAAAGCAGAATTTAAAACCAAGCAAGATGCCAAAGCAAAGTGTGGGCAATCCCAAGAAACCCCACTTCCCGAAGCCCTGCAAACCTTAACCCTAAAACCGAAATCCTTAAAACCTAGATGCCCAAACTCCTACAAACCTACAAACCCTGCACATTTTAACCCTAAAATGCGAAAAGAATCCTATCCCGAAGAACCCAAACCTGCCCTGTGATGGCTAAAACTCGCAAATCGGGCGGCTGCGACGGCGTTTGGTGCGGCCCTTCTGTTGTCTGGTTTGGCTTTTCGATTCCGTCTGTCTACGCCTATGGCCTATGCAGTACTTTTGAATCTGGGTCCGAGTCCACTGTTTAACCTCCTTTCCTGATCTGGTCCAAAACAGGAAAGGCTACCGCCACAGTCGAACACTGGAAGAGCTTTGAAGTTCGGACACATTCTCTCTGCGTAGTCCCCAGAAAACGTACCAAAGGAAGAAACATCGGTTGACGAAGTTCAAGTCCAGTCCGCTCCTGCAAACATTGAGTAGGTGGGGGTACCATGGGTTCACAACCTTTCCGAGCCAAAACACGAGCGAAGGGCCGAATGACGGAGCTACACAGTCGACTACAACAGACAGGCCGGGGGCAATACAGAAACAGAAAGGAAAGGGCCACAGCACCGATGGCCGCGCTGATGCCACAATCGGAAGACAAACGCCTGAAGGTTCGTTTTAAACAGCTCTTGACGTATTAATGAGGAATAAGGAGGGAGGTGCTTATGAACGCATGGAGCTGAGTAGGACGGGTCACAGCTCCTCAAGCTTACAGACTGGCCAAACCTGCCGTAAGAGGGGTGGGGATGAAGACCCGTTGTCTTGCCTGACCTTCTTGCGTTGGGGCCTCGGACTGCACAGCGTCTTGAGGAGCTGCTCTGTGACTGATCTTAGAGTTTCAAGGGGGTAAAGTAAACCTCGGAAAGAAAAACGGACTCCAGACTTCCAGACCAGTTACCCTCCCTAGTCCGCAGTCCCACATTTGCAGCACAGGAGCACCAGCCAAATTGACAACAATAAGATGCAGCACCAGACTTGGCTGCCACTTGCAGAGTGAAATCGATAGCATCTTCAGGATGCCTTCTTCTCTGCCTCGGCCCGGAACTCCCGCAGCTGAGCCTGCAAGACAGCGAAAACCACTCGGAGAGCTGCTAAAGCCAAGTTAAGCGGGCTTTCTTTATTTAATCAAAACCCGATTTACATTAACCGGATCTTATCTCATGCCCACGCCTCAGACGCTGCCAGACCAAGACTGCGCATGACCTGCAAGAATCCACGACACGACATGACGAGAGGCCGAACAAAGCCTGGAGAGCCCACAAGCTCACCTCTAAGATTGGCATCAGCAGAAACGTTCATACAGCGAAGCTAGCTCGGATGCATGATGGCTTCCGATTGGCCAAGGTGCAGTGCCAATCTCCTTAATCTTGATTCCCGAGCCATCCTCGCCAACAACAAGCGAGTTGTGCGAGAGTGGGAATTAAGAGTGTGGTCGAGGCAGGCAAAGCTGGACGAATCAGCTCGGCTAAGCAGGCAATGTGATCAATGTCTCAATGCACACCCAGAAATATTAGACTTGGTATGCCAGCCTGGTCAAAAAGCTTGAAAACTTCCTGTATCTCTTCGTCTGGCACAGCCTTAAAATGCAAGAGCTCCTTCTTGCGGCTGTTGCTGCTGCTGCACAGGCACCAAATGTTTTTGGACCAAGTGCCAAGCCATGGAGCAAGCTGCCTGCAGCGGCAACTGCCGCGGTGGTGACTCGAAAGGCACAAAGTGACAGCAACACGATTGACACGACTGGTGACTGCACTTGAGCCAGCCTGGCTCAAGATCGACGAAGAGTGGCCGTCTCCGCTTGAAGAGCCAAATGAGAACACTGGGATTTTCGGGTCTCAACATGAGCGCTGAGATAAAGCACGGCACCATGCCAAGAGATGTGATTCAATTTTCTGCGTGTCATGCAATCTTTCGACGCAGGCCGTGCTGCAAAAGCATATGAACGCCGCTGCTTCGTGCCATCATGGGATACTTTGCCCAGACTCACTGGGGTGTTCCAGCCTGCCAGGGCGAGAGATCGACCTTTTAAAGTACTCCTCCAAGCCATCGTGTGCTCGCTCCGTTTAACAAACTGCTCTTTCCTTCCTTCCACAGCACATAACCCCACAAGGGGGTAACCCCACAAGGGGGTCGCCCTACTGGGCGTGCTCTAGCGAGTCAATTGGTTGGTCAGTGTGAAAGGATGGGAAGAGGTGGGTGGAAGAATCAGGAAAGATACAGCGAATATTGGCGATATACAGCTGGAAAGGGTTATCGTAAGGTGCAGTGGGTCCTCCCAACCTCTCGACTGTGACCGAAAACGCCCACATTGGGACAAATTGGGGAAAAGGCAAAAACGTGCACCGTTTAGTGCGGATCGAAAGGTAGATCCCGCCCACTAATTAAGACCTTACCCCTCTTGGACACACTACCTATGCGGTGATAGTATAGGATTGGCCCCCATGTCACAGATTTGGTGACCAGGTACCAAGAAAATGCTCTAAGAAAATGCTCTCTCTCTCTCTCTCTCGCAAGCATCGCGTTGCCTCCAAAGCTTGCGATCTCTTCACGGAGCTGAGCGCGCCCAGCACGTCTTTGTTGATGTCGCTCTGAGCCTTGCGATGTGAGCTCGGCTAGAGCTTGAAACAAGGCGCGTAAGTACCGGGGCCCAACAACCTGCGAAGACCTGTGGTGAGCGACTGCTGCCACATTCCGTAAGCATTCCAACATATCTGGAGAGGCCCTGCGTTGCGCTGAAAAAGACGATGCTCGGGGATTCTTTTGCTTCGTTTGGATGCCTGAGCTTTGACGGTGCGAGGGCCCGAGGCCCCAACTCCGGCCTTGTCATGTTTCACCAGACGTGCTCCCTAGGCCTGATCGGCCTGATCCCCTTTCCACCGTATTCCTCCCTGTGTGCCATCCTCCTTCCCTGCTACGAGAAAACTCATTCTGAACCCGACCTGCCTGCGCAGCTTGCAGCATTTCCGCCTTTGCGACTTGCTCCTCAATCGCTGAAAAAACCAGTTGAGAGCAGCACTTGCACATGAACTTCAGGTGGGAACAGGACAATTGCTGGCAGGGGCTCTGGTCCTTCCAAAGCCCCACTCAAACTGTCACTCACCATTTCCGGGCCTCTGCTGCTGCCTGGGCTGCTCGCGCCTGGATCGCATCGGCCTGCGCCTGGAGATCATCCGACAAAGTAAAGAGTCACACACAAAGGTCACAAAGGTCACAAGCTGCCAGAGACCATAGCTGGCCTGTCTCAGCTCTTCCTGCATCTGCTTGACCTCTGTCTGGGCCTGCAGGATACAGGAGGCAAGTGGCCATCTGTCACCATTCCTCTGACTCGGCTTGGCAGGCCTGAGAAACTTGGGCTTTTGCTGTTCGGACAGCAGAAATGGCCTGAACAGTTTTCCGACAGCAGCACCAGGCACGAGCCCTGAGGCCAGCGGGCACTTGAACCGCCTGGTCCTCGACCCTTTGCTCTCTGTCCTGAAGCTGCTTGGCAGCAGCGTCAGCATCCTGCCATTCGGACTGTTTGAAGATTTCAAGCAAGCTTTCAGGCCCTCAGCGAAAGCGCTTGACAGCTTGTCCAGTGCCTTCATCTTCTTTTCTGCCTGCTGTGGTTGCTGTGGTTTCTCTGCATGCTCTTTGCACCTGCCTTCCGAAAATTCAACAACCAACAAAAAAAGTGCCTGCTCCACTTTCTTGTCTGCCAGATCGGCTTCTGCTGTCTGCGATTGGGAAAGGGAGGGCTTCTCTCTCAGGCTTAAGAAAGTCGGGAGTCCAGCAACTGCATCCTAACTGCTGGGTCCCAAGACCGGCAGGGCGTTTTACTTGCGCAAGCAAACAGCCAAAGCAGTCATCACACAACATGATCTTTCACCGTATGGAATGTATGTGTGGAAATTGCATTCGCGCTGCCACTTGCAAGGACCTGAGGATCCGGCCTTGAGTTCTAAATCCTTGGCCTGCTTGGCTTCCTGCACAATGTGCATTCTGATGTCTTCTTGCTTGGCAAAGGGAACGACTACCATTATATCTGGCTAATAAGACAGACCTCAATCTCGAACCACTAGAGTCCACGTCCTGCTGTCTGAGCTCCTGCAACTCCTGTCTCATGGCCATGAACTGCTGCTCCATTGCCTCAGAGGGTGCAGACATGTCTTTGGTGCTTCTTTGCATTGGTTTTGCTCACCTGCGATTGTCCCAACTGGTGCTTCGGTTTCGTGTTTGCATGCTTGGGCTAAGCGGCTAAGCGGCTCAGCGGCTAAGCGTAAGGTCTACAACAGCGTGGGGTTCCTTGATTTCCGCCCGTTCTTTACATGCCCTGAACGCACGTGCATCTGAGCAGACCGCTGCTTGCTCTTGCATCCAGTTCCTTGCATGAGCAGGCAGCTGCAAGACCCACTACACGGCATGCACGGGATGGCAACAGCTCCCACAGACGAGGCAGTCACCCGGCTTGCATCTGCTGCAAACCAAGAGGTTGCTGATAAGGCATTGGCCTCAGGTTCCAGAGTTTTGAATCGCACCTCCCTTCTAAGCTTGGCTCTGCTCAGGCCAGGACATCTGCATTTGTGGCATTGGTCCCCACATTTGTGGGGCTTGCATCATTTGTGGCATTGCATAGGTCGGCTGCGCCATGAGGGGAATCTGCTGCTGGAGAGGGTCTGGCATTGTCTGCGGACCGCGCAGATTGGAGTCTGCTGTGAAAACCTGCTGCGTTGGTGTCTGCTCTGGCATCTGCATCCTTAGGCACCGAGCGGTATTTGGCAAGCATCCGTGAAGCGACTTAGCCTCTGACATGGAAGTTCGGCTGGGCATCTGCAGAGAAGTGGGCTGCAGAAACCTAACATCCGTATCAACACAACACTGCATGTTAGACTCAAAAAAGTACTGACTGGTGTCACGCTTGAGGCACTCTGAGGCATCCGCATCTGCGGCGATTGCATTAGCTGCAGCGCAGCCACTGGGTCTGCGTGAGGCTCAACCTTGGCCATGCAATTTGCTCCCCCATACTCAGGCGCGAAGCTGCAGATTTAGGGCACACGACCTTCGTGGAGTAGAGGGACTGCAAGAGCCCACTCCCGTGTGCCCTGAGCGTTCACAAAGAATACCAAACTCTGGAGACATCCAGGGATCTGCCGGGGATCTGGCGGATCCGGCATCAAGGCCTGGGCCCGGCCTGGGAGAATCTGGAGAACCCATGAGAACCCCCCCCCTTTTTTTCTCCGCACTCTGCCGCTTCTTCCAAACTCCTAGCGGCCCTAGCGCAAACCTCGCCGCTACTAACCCCTTCCTGACTCCTTGAGTCATTGAGGTGCCGGGCCAACACGGAAGAGAGAGAGAGATGCGAAGCAACCTCGGCTCAAGTTAGGGTTCGAGAGACCCATGCTCTTGCATCGGCAGATTCCAGCACGGCCAGTGTGGGATGCTGCTGCCAGGATTCAAAGAAGTCTGTGCCAGTCGCACATAGTCATTCCTCGTAGCACATCTATGCACATTTGGGGGGTTCTTCGAAACGAGGGTCCCCTTGCCTTCGAAGGGAGAACTCGTTCAGAAAAGTTCAAAAAAGGACCACCCCAAACTTTAAAACACAAAAAGAGGACCAACATGGAACAACCCTCGCATACATCCAAGGTGGCGGCGTGGGGAGGCCATGCGTGCCTCAGAGACGCACAGCCAAGCAAAGCCGTTGTTCAACTTGGAAGAACACTCACACAGTTAACAAAGCAATTCTGTGAGGCCGAAGCGATATCAGAATGATAATGCCAGGGGTGATGGCAATGAAAGGAGTAGCCCTTGAGCCGACGAGCACGAAAAACTTTCGCAAGCGGCCCTGGGGCAACGCAAGGATGGCGCAGACAACATGTGTGGGTGTGGACAATGATAGCAATGCCACTGAAGCTCGCAAAAAAAAAAAAAAAAAAAAACATCAACGCCTTCTGTTGAAACGCGCGGGCGGCTTTGCAGCCAGAAAATCGGGTCAATGAAACGCCTGCTCCATCAGGCTTCGCACGCTCCCCAGAACCTACGTCTACCATGCCAGTGAGTTAAAGCCCAGCACTACGATGTGGTGAGTACGATGTCCGAGGTTTAAACAAGCTGTCTTGCCCCCCACCCCCCCACCCCCCCCCAACCCCCCCTCACCCCCCATGATCCTTGCGCAAATTGGCTGGAGCGCTTGATCCCTCCCTGCAGTGCAGTCAGTTGCTAGATAGACTTTCTTCTCCGACTACCAGGTAGAAAGATCGATGTCCTCACGAACTTTCAAACTGACAGCTGTTTCAATCAGATGTCAGGTCCTAAGCCTATGGTGTGTCAGCTCCTTCTATACTATCATATTGCATTGTATCTGGAGTTCGGTATCGGGTGTGGGCACGTCACTGACACTTTGTGCGATGGCGGACAGCTGCCAGGGCAGCTCCGAGCTCGACTCACAGAAGCTCACAGATTGGTGAGTCGATGTGGTCTATGTCGCACTTTGCCTAGCACCAAACTTCGAGACTTCAAACTGGACCCCCCCCCTTAACGCCCCCCTCCAAGCCGCCTTCGGCACTGTCGCTCTTTGGCGGGATCCTCCAAGATGAGCCAGGAATCCACACAGAAAGACGTACGCAGAACCACATGTCATCTTGCTGCCCAGCGGTGCCAGCACTGCACCCGGACACGTCCTCCAAGTACTGGAGGGCATTCAAATATTCAGGAAGATTTTCCTGCCAAGCGTCATGGGTAACTGACACTTTTTTGCATGGCCCAAGCCATTGGAACAACCGGTCATAGAGGTGCGTGTGATACTGTGACGCTTTGAACGCAGCGAGTATGCCCATTCAGTCCAGTTCTCGCTTACGTGCGAGTAGTCCAGGCTTGTCCTGTATCTGACGAGACGCTCAGGCAGGCTTTAGGGTCAGGATCTACCCAGCTCCGGTAGCACATTGCAATCGACAACGTCAACTACACGCATCTGCGAAACATGTCCCAACCTCAGCATCTCTGACATTGAAGCATCATGAAACCCATGAGCCGGTCCTTTTTGGAGGCTGTCCTCATGCTTATGAGGACCTGACAGCACTGAGTGAGCTGAATCCTGCACATACTGCAAACACAATAGCCAGCTGCTCGAACATGGAAACTGCAGGCGTCTCCACTCTGTGCAAGACCGAAGGCAACATGCTCGCAAATCGCAAAGTCTTGACCGTGCCTCTGCTATCTTGCCTGCAACTTCGTCAACTATGCGAGATGCCTGAGTCTGCTCCCTGCTTGCCCACAACAAGACGGAGCAACTGACTGGCTACAGCAGCGAGTTGCTGCACAATTAAACCTCGGATGAGAATGCGATATGCAAATGTCAGCAACTACAAACCAACGAACAAAAATGTCTCTTGTGATATCAAGCCCGATTCATTGGCGGAGTGGTTTATTTCTCGAAAGGTGAAGGGATCATTAGCTTCTTTCACGGGTACGAATCACACTTGTTCCGAAGGCGTGGTCTTTCTTCTTTTTTGGGCCCAGAGATCGAGCACAGCCTCGGCATCAGCTTCTTGCCGTCGTCGTCGCTCGCCGACGGGGTCCTAATGCTGCACGGACATTCACTGCAGGGCGCCGGACTCAACATTGTTCGGCGCAAGGTGCTGGCCTCGAGGTATGCCAAAGCATCCAAGTATTCTGCGCCAGTCTCCTTCCGGACTCCCAGCCCTAAAATAGATCCAAGGGGGCATCTGCAAAAAGCCAATGCAAACTGCACGAGACGAAGTCACAAGACAAAGTGTGCCGGTCCAGTTCGCGCTTTCGAGCCAACAAAGCGGGCTTCTCCTCGGAGTGCTGTTCTGCTAAATCGGCAAGCGGCTCAAGAGGCTAAAAGCGAATGCCGATGAATATCCCCTGCCTTCTTGGAGGCGGTGCGAGTCGCAGCTAAGACCTTTCACTTCCAAAAGTACGGGGGAGTATGCCCAGATTCGAGTCAGCCTTCCAGCCCTCATCGCCACATAGCAATCCCTGAGCCTAGAAACCTCTTTTACACAGGGCCTTGGATTTTCACAGCGAACCATCTGGTTGCTCGAGCCCTAGGGAATTCATATGTGGACCGTCAGTCCTGACGACTTCTCCGCTTTCTCGCCTCCTGGATCTGCGCAGAGGTTTCGTCCACGATCCGCGCTGCCTGTCCGAAAGCTACATGCACTCACTCCACACCTACCTCCAGATGGCATGGCGCAAAGCAAAGCTCGAAAGGAAGCCAAGCACACCAAAGACCAGTGCTGATAATGAAGGATTTTGACGAAGCTCCGCACACGCAAGGCTTGCACCAGAGCACAAGAGCGGAGACATGCTGGAAGCAGGCATGAATTTCCAGCTGCAAGTCAAAAACTATGGGTAGAAAGCGATGCAGACTTGCATGAGGAAATTCCGATGAGCATGCTCTCTTCGAGAAGCTGCCATTGCACCCAGCTTGCACATGTCAAAGACCTTCAGAGAATGCTTCAGGGTCCTGCACCTGATTCAGGTGTGTCGGACCTTCTCTCGGGCGATGGGTTGCTGACCAGAGTTTGGCCAGCAGGTACAACAACATCGATTCTGCAAATTGACTGCACACCTACCCCTTAGGGTCGTCCACAGTACTATCTGTGGTCACAGCCGCGCCGTCTGCTCAGGAAATGTCGACTTTCACATGAGCTCTGCTGGCCCTTGGCAAGAGAGGGGTTTGCTCCACCTAGCAGGCATTGACCCCACGACGTCTGCCGAGCAACGATTCTGCATCATCACGCACCTAGGTCACGTTTTTCAGTAAATCCAGGTTGGTGCTGGACTGATGGCTTTTCACTCAGCAGAATGTGCTGCAAAGCGACGCATCCAGCACTTCTAGAACCTCACACCCCGGGAGACGGCCAGCAGATCCTACTCTTGTGCTGAACAGAGCAAGGCCCTGGCCTGCATGATGTCAGGCCTGATGCAGCTCAGTGCCAGTGCAAACACGCCCGTTGACCAGCAAGCATTAAAATCATCTCTAGTTGGCATCGCGTTATGGAGCCTGTCAGCAGGATTCAGGCAATAGCACGAGTCGCCAATGCTCTTGAGGAGTCGGGAAAGCTCCTTACAGGTCATCTGAAACCGAGTTGATACCTTCGCTCTCTCGAAACTTCTGCAACAGACCGTGACAGCCGTGACAGAGCAGTGCTGCCGGAATGCGCGTTCGACGTGATCGGTTTACGCAGATATTCTGTTTGGGAAAATGTGGAACATTTGTTGCGCGGGCCGCGGCCCTGTTAAAATGCTCGTCCCCAACAAGCCGCGCCTTGCCCCTTCGCCGCAAGCAGCACAAAGTAGGGTAGAGTCTCAGGAACACTCGCAAACCACCTGCAGCCAGGCGTCGCTGCTCTCCTGAGGCCACGTGAGCTTTGGCAGGATGCACTTTCTCATCGTCTTCAGGATATTTGATCTGTCCATTCCGTCGAACGGCTTGACATCCTGATGAGAAAAGCGATCTCAAAAGAGCGCAGGTCCAGCTAGCATGGCTTAGCAGCTTAGTATGGCAGCTCTTGCGCAGGCAAGCAGCTGTCAGAGTGAAACCTTGGCGCATGAATAGCGGGTTTGCAGGCCCCTCAAGGCTTTAGCGATTAAGCGAACGTCAGAAGTGCAGCTGTGAAGCTGAACAAGGCCCCTAAAGAAAAAATATCGGCTGCACATGACCTGGGGAAAGATCCAACTAACCCACATTGTAACTGCAAGAAGCAACCGAAAAGATGATGCCACATGCCTGCCGAAGGAAAGTTAAGCGTGAACATGCTTCTGCAGCACTTCAGCCATCGAAGGGTAAGCACCCTGCGGCGAGCGATTGAGTCCTAAGCTGCATCGGGCGCCATACTGAGGCATGAAAACAGGCAGTCTTCCAGCCCAGTGACCAGTTGCAATCTCCGGCGCCATCCACCTCAAACTTCCGCCCATGGTGTGCTCTGTCTTGTAAAGGAACCTGCGACTTGAACAGTGCGAGCTGTCTGTCGCCCCAACTCCCTTCGACATGCTTCAGTACACGGCCTCGCAAGGCCAAAATCACCCAGCTTGGCTTTTGGCAATAGCAGGTTACCATTCTCCACAAACCTCATACAACAAGGCAGCAACCTGACATACTGCAACAATCTGATGCAGCGAAGGCATGCACTGGAAGGACTGGCAACACAGGTGCCATAGGCTACTACGCGTCACCTTTTGGGGAACTGCGGATACAGTCAAGGCGCCACGACAAGGGTCTTTAGTGCGCAAGCCGCGCCCCCCCCCCCCCCCCCCTTCACTCACCAGTGTGCGACAGAGATGTTCCTGAAGCAGCTGCCACCCCACCCCTCAAATCCGACTGCGACTCAAGTCTCAGACAACGACTTGTTTGCGGGGGATCGGCGACAACCCTGACAATGTTCCCCGGCCAAGGTAGGGGGAGGGTGGGGGGAAGGAGCTGCGACCATGATACTAATGATGACGTGGATCATTGCAAGCACTTGCGAACTGACGATTTCTACTTCACCGCGAAAGAACTTTTGGTACAGTGCGAACGGCACCACTCAACCTTCAGCACATTCCAAGCAACACGTTGGAGCCCTTCAGGTCACCGTGTACCTCAGACACAAGGCACAGTGAGCAGGCTGCACTGGTGCGACAGATTGGCACGTACATCGCAAGAGGCGTGAGGTGCGTTGCAAGCTTGGAAAAGGGGAACATGCAGCTCTTGTCAGGCTTGTTGCAAGGGTTCTGTCTTGCTGATGGAGGTATCGAAGTGCCAGGGAGATGCCCTGCAGGATGTTCAGCTTTCCTGGCTGGTGCACCACAAAGCCTTGAACCGCTGTATTAGGTATACTTTTGTCGCATCCTGTCTCACTACTGGGACATCCCAAGAACTGAGGTCGCCTGCATCACATTCGATCGGGTGTGGCTGAGCCTTTATCCAATCCTGGAGCAAGCTCGCAATGCGCACGATGGTTGGGACAGTGCCAAGAAGCTCAGATGCAGGCATGCAGGGTTTGACCCTCGATGAGTTCGAAGACCAACGCCATGTCATTGGTGGATGGCCTCACATCAGATTTGACAAGGTGCTGGATGGTGCTTGCCAGCCTCTCGAGTAAGGGTGCGGCACAACGTGTGCACCGAGGAATAAGACGATATTGGGGTGGCGTAGCCGACGCAGCGTGCGAAGCTCGTTCAGCAGCGGCAAACTTGGAGCACAGAGTGTTTAGAGCGGGCGCTGGCAGATAGGCACTAGGAGACGCTGCTCATGGCGTCGATTGTCAAGCAGCTGCTCTTTCTTGTCAGACTTGGGCATCTTGATTGCCTTGGCTTTTGAAACCAAGTCAAAGCTAGAAGAGAACCAGTTGCTTCTCCGTTCCAGTACTCCGGCTATCCCAACTCCCACGACAGACAGCATAGCCAGCCTAAAGAAACCTTCTCCAATCCGTCTGAGATGGTATCTGCCCCGAAACCTCCACAAAGTGAAAGCACTCCCCTGCCCTCGGGCGCACTGTGTTTTGTCGTTCTGATTCGACACAACGCTTGTCACAGGCTGTTGCACTGCACAACAGGAGCGCTGTTGTTGACATACCCTACATTCGCAAGGACTATGTTGGTATCTTCCAGCCCGTGGCGCAAAGGAATTGATGACTTCATGGTATCCCTATTGCTTCATCCCCCTTTTCTGCCATGTGGCAACCTGAGCGCCATAGAAGGTGCCTTGGAGGACAGTGCCGAAGGTTCCACTGCCTGCACATCAGCCCGCACAGCCATGGAGTTGAAGCTCGTCAAGCCCATGAACTCGCACAGTCGTTATCTACTCGAAGGCCGCTTCCGTCCCAATGGCCTAAAGTGTGGCTCTCGAACAAACCTGACCACGAAGCTGCGGCAAAAGCAGATCGGCTGCTGCATGCTGCTACCTATTCAAGTTTCTGCTGCCCCATTCTAGCCCAACAGTCGAGCACCCCTATGCTCGACAGGGAAGGTTGGTTTGCACAGCAAAGGATTCTCAACGCGCGAAACGCGAGAAGACTCCAGAAGCAACCCAGGCAGTATGGGCACAGCGGCACAGCCCTAAAGCGAGTAAAGTCTTGGGCCTCTTGAAACTTTGCAAAGAGATCCAGGCTCCGAGGTGTGGCTACCCTTTTGGAGGCGACGGAACTCCCTCCAGTTCTCTAAGACAACGACGCTGCGCTCGCTGCGCGGCTCTGCCTAGATCGCTTTAGGGGAGAAGGCCAGGCCAAGGCTTCCCGGCCCCCCCCCCCCTTTCGCCCCAAACAACAAAAAGGGTAGAAAGAGCAAAAAGCTCAAGCAACACACATCCTTACAATGTTTTCTGACTCTGGCTTCTGTCCGTCACTCCTTCGCACCCCACGTACATGTCTACTGCCTCCTCCGCAGCATTGACTTCCAAGTCTTGCAAGAAAAGAAACCTCTGCATCTGAGGAGCAAAGTTGCTGCGGATCCACGATCCAGTGCTCACGCCGTCCCAGGTCCACCAGCTCTCGAAAGCTCTTGCCCTGACCTGACCCCAGATTGGAATGCAAGAATGCACAGTCTGCATAGTCACCCGTAACCCGTAGCCACATGACCGGTTGGCACCCGAAACCATCCAAGGGACCGTCACACTCCTGCTCCAGTGGAGGTACATCAAAGATGCTGCTGCTCTTGTTCTCCAGCCCTGAGCCAGGACTCATTCAGAGCTACAGCTCAGATGCTTTGGAAAACTGTCCTCCGAGCAGCATGCGCTGCGACCATACACAGTGGAGCAATGACTCCGCCTGCCATCCGGATCTGGCTCCTTGCAGCTTTAGAGATGACGCTGGCATCGTCCGACCCACCAGACTGGACGTCATCCTTGGCAGCACATGCATCTGCCAAAAACATACCATGTGCCAAACCTGGGTACGAATCATAAGCAGCCCAAGTGTCACTTTGAATGAGGCTGTCGTTGTCATTGACACCCGGAAGCGGGGATAGTTGGTTTGGTGACCGCCCGTTCTGTCGGGCACGCGCCTGAAGGATGCATGAGCCGAGCCTTCAGCTGCCTTGCTTTCCAGCCTACAGCTACGACGACTAATTATGACTGTCCTGTGGTGCTCGAGCGTCATCCGCAGGCGGGTGCTCTACCACTTGTGGTACCTTGGGGAAAGCGCACTGGGACCCGCACTCTGCACACTGATGCACACTGCGTTCCAGCAAAGCTTCCAGGCACCTCAAGTCCATGCCGCAAGCATGCCGTAAGCCCTGAGCACTACGGGATCTCATCAAAGCCGAGCGAACACCAACCTTGGTTTCTCATCGCTGAACAACATATGGGAAAAACCTATTGTCTGCATCGCAAAGAGGCTACAGCACTCACACTGGCTTTGCTACTCGGTAGCAACATAACGTGGGATGTCACTTGACGATCGGTTGCTGGAGCGCGTCCTCACGTGGCATGCTTGGCAAAAAAGCAGCTTGAGGCGACAAACTTCTCACGGATTGCGAAAGGTCGTTGTCGTATCTCCAGCATTATGCCGGCAAGGTGCGGGCAACAAGACCATGAACTGCTCTGGCCTGGTAGAGGCGGGTGATTGAGCACTTGCAGTGTGGTGAGTCTTTGCCAGTCTCTTCCAGCCAAGCTGCCACCAACAAGGCGAAAAATCACGAATTCTGCTGGCACATCTCCACCTCCTGCCAGTGGCAATAGCATATTGTTGCAGGTTTCTACAATGTTCTGCACTCCAAGGTACACACGCTTGCGTACTTGTTAGGGCCTTCGCAAACGGTGGCTCGAGCTTGCTCCACCCTGAAGCCGGAAGCTGCATCCACCGATCGGAAGGCCTCAGGGCAAACTCATAAGGGACGCGTGAGACAAGCTGGACGGGACAAGGCCTGAACTGTATCAACAGCAAAGCGCAAAATCAGACGCAAACAGAAGATGGGCCTGTCGGACGTCACGTGTCCCGATGTCGCTGCTCCCGAGACACGCTGCAAGCAGCTGACATACCTAAATGCTTCTGGCAACAGTGCAATGGAGCTAGGTCTGGGAACGGCACACCACACAAGCAAGTGCTCGCGAAGGGCGAGTTACCAACCCGTCCTACTGCAAGCAACATTGCAAGCAAAGAACAGGGTCCTCTCCTCGGCTCCTTCGGGTGCCCTGAGCATCTGCAAGGCATCTGGAGATGGACTTACGCTGGTCCTTAGTCCCATGATGCACCGAGAAGGATCATGAAAATCATGCTCACCTGCGAGTGCATGCAGATCGAGTGCATGCAGATAGAAAATGTTATTCACTTTCCAGCTCACGCGTCCAAGAATGCCCACGAGTCAAAGGCCTTGCATGTTGCAGCAAAAGGCATCCGTCATGGACCTATTGTCTGCAAACATGGCCTCCGTCAAGATCTTCTCTACGAGCTCCTGCTGGCTTGCTTGCACCTTCGAGCACCTGCAGTATATTTTGCCAACGATGTCACTCGAATGATTCAACGATCAAGGCTGCCTGGAGAAGCGGTCGCAGCTGACAAAGCACATCAAGCCAATGTAGGCGCTCACCAAGAGGATAAACACCTTAGCAACCCAGAAAAAAGCCAGCCTACGTGAGTGACGAGCAACACCTGCTGTGCTGGCCAGTTGGCTAGAATCCTTGCTACTCTACTGGTCAACTTCAGTTTTGCAGTGGTCTGAACGTGTGGATGAGCCGAAAGGGCTCGGAGCGGAACACAGCTTGGAAATCGAACTTTCGAAGAAAAAAGAATACTTGAGGCTATTCCAAGCCAGGTGGCTAGCGACCCAGTATAAGGGTGACCTCTGACACGAGAGCAGGATGCGTTCATTTGGCAGAGTCCCGTGTCGGTAAGAAGAACGACGAGTAATGCAACCAAGCATCCGCCCAGAAGAACAACTCCCGCCAACTGCGTAGCTGCGTCAATCAAGCAAGAGCATGTCAGCAGCAACAGGCAGCCTCGGATGAAAACAGAGACTCTCTGAGAGCTTCAGTATTTTCAGCACGAACAACAATGCACGACACCGCATACAACGTTGGGCTGACAAAAGAAGTTTGCAGCTACACTTTGCTGTCACAAATGTCGCAACAGTCTCGCAAATCTTTTCCAAGAGGCGAGAGAATCGCCGCCCGGTCAAAGCCAGAAGCTTGAACCAAACAGAGTGCCTGTGTTTGTTGACCGCAAGAAAACTTCCGACCCAGCCAATGCCTCATGCAGCCAAGTCACCAAGTTAGGCTCAATGTTCGATGCGTGGCATCAGCTATGGTGAGCGGGAGGAACATAAACCTTGGCACCCGACGCCCGAAGCGTTGACTCACTGGCACCTACTTTCTCGACAAACAGCAACCACCATGCCGAACCATGGGGCACGTTCTGCTTCTTTCGTTGTGGCTTTCTCGGGGCATGGGGGAATGTCCAGCACTGCCTATGACATTGCGGTACAAGACCAGCGTGACGTGTGACGTCACAGTGCAAGGCTCGGCCTTCTGCCCAGGTTACCCTCATTCTTCTGCGCCATATCCTATTCTTTCGGGGGGCAAATGGGCGAGCTTTGTTTGGGGGGGGGGGGGGGAGTCTCCACCCAACGAAGACCCCCGACTATTGATCTTATGTCTTTATAAGTTTCCTGTTTACTTGCGATCCTTGGATGAAAGCGTTTGCCTTTCTCGTATGCAAAACAACAACGCAAACTATCTAGCCAGTTGATAAACATACAAGCCCGAACCCGGCTGATCCGGCATAAGCTGATGAAGGGAGACTCCTCTGCAGTAAGAATCATTCCAAGGGTGTGTCTGTGTGTGTCTGTGTGTGTGTTTGCAAGCATCTATCGGCCGCTAAGTCACATCCCATTCAGGACCAGGACCTCTGGAGCAGGGGCACAAACCCACAGAGGATTATGCAAGCTAATGTTTACATGCTTAAGACTTGCATTCGGATGCATCCAAATCGAAACCGGATTGGGGATGAATGCATGAGCGTCGGCCTGGAATACGAAAAATCGCTCCAGGCAGTCCTTGGCTTGAGAGGCTTTGCTCTGCACGGTTGCCTTTGCAAGGATTCACATCTATTTGCCGCAGAGACCAACAACTCACTATAAACTACAAAGCAGTGTTTCGCAGGCACGCTTGCAGATGCCACTCTCTTGTGCCTCTTGTGCACTAGGCCCTTCCTTGCATGGCCACGTCTCGAAGCTAATCTTGGGATAGAGGCAGAAAGACGATATCGTTGCAATGAGGCACCTCAGAAAATCCACCCAAGCAGCCAGAGGCTCGAGGCGGCTCAATGCGAAGGGAGGAGCACAAACGGCACTCGACTCCGAGGCTTCGTGAGGCTTCGTGAACTTTTCGTGAGGCTTCGTGAGGCCGCTGAGGGCTTCGCTGTCACATCCCGAGGACCGGGCACTGTGCTAACAGCCACGGTGGCCGCAACAGCGTCGAGGTTGTCCTCGTCTAGCTGGAAGATGGCACCTCTGCACCACATGCAACAGAGGCTTAACAGCTAAAAACACTCATGGCAGCAAGGAGTAGCTGAGAACTCTAAGAGCAGTCAAAACGAGCACTTCAGTGCGGACCAGAGAGCTTGCCAGTCCGATAGAGCATGTTCCACAGGATATCCGAAACCAAAGAGCGAACAACTCGCCGTGTTGGCGACTGACCTCACGTGAGCACTTCCAACCCCAGCTCACATTAGCTCACAAACGCCCCCTGCCATAGGACTTAAGGTGTCGTCGCACGAGTTCGGGCAAGTGTCTTGCTCTGAGTGGAGCCGCTCTGTTGCGCCATTTGCCCATCCTCGCAGTACGTGTACACTTTGATACAGCATTGTGGGCATTGATGGTCAGGGGCGTCCGTCAGCCATGTAATCACAGCAGTCGTTCAGTGAAGGTGCGAACGCATTTTTGGTTTCAAGACATTACGGCCCACAGGAGACCCGGATTGCCGTAAGCAGCGACTCCACATGTCTGGCAAGCTTCGCGTGGTGAAGCTTCCAGTGCCGGCCTGATGCCTGCGCAGGTCATGAGTCCCAAAGGCAACAGAAAGCAGTACAGCCTCAGAACGAACTGGGGATGAACTGGCTGGGGGCAGAACTGGGTGAACTGTCTTGCAATGCAACTCCACCCCATTCTTGACTGCTGAGCTGCAACGTTGGAAGAATCTTGGGATCCGTCGGCGCTGGCGGACCATTTGAGGGCGCAATCCGCATTATGCCGCTTGAGGCGACTTGACAAAACCGGCTGTACAAAGCAGGGACGACTGTTACGCGTACACAGATGCCCCTAAGCGCCACGCGCATAGGCCGCGAAGCATATGAAGCTCAGTTTAATCTCGTTTTGATGCGAATAGTGCTTGAAGCATTTGAATCGGCTAAGCAAGTGCCCTCTGAGCCGGCCATGGCTCACAATGTGCAGCTATGTTGTTCAGCGTGTGCAGGGGTGACCAAAGGTGTGGCTACAGGTGTGATCACAGATGTCAAACCGCCCAGCTCAAAAAAACAGTGGCCTCGTCCCAGTCTTCATCTAACTCGTCTTCCTCCTCACCCTCCTCTTCCTCACATTCTTCACCCTCCTCCTCCTCTTCCAAAAAGGGCAAGAGGCTACAGACCTGTTCACTGTGTAGCTCTGCCTTAGAACAAGCTGAATGTGCATTGTGTCCTCTGAAACCGGAGCAACATCCTCCACCTTCTCCTCCACCTTCTCCTTCTGCTCTTCCGCTGGCCTTAGCACATCTTAGCGACCCGCCATTGCACGGAAATAAGGGGGCCATATGCAGCCCATCAACGCAAAGCAAGGAAAGCAAGGCAAGAGCCTTGACATGCCTTGACAAGAGCAGCTAGACAAGGTCGGCTGGAATGCATAAACGATTCATAAACGCGTCATTACACATCGAAACGTTCAAAGCCGCTGGGAAGCGCAGGAACACTTTGCATGAGGTAGCACGAAGCTGTATGAAGCCATGCTGCTCGGTCTCCGCCTCCTTGACCTCCCCGCTGTGAAAGGTTTCAGGAAGCTGCGCATTGTCCAGATGCGCGACACCTGTCTGAGGATTCGAGCGGTTGAGATGTCCTTCTTCACGCACATCTGCATCGGCTTGCGCATCCGTCATGGACCTCGCATCCGCGAGTGACTGAATATCGCCCAGCACCTGCCGCTCATGCACAGAGTCTTGCAACTCCTTCTCCGGAACAGACTCCAAGAGAGTCGTCCCTTCTCCAGGGGACAGTTGTGCAGTATCTCTGGGCTCTTCGACATCCGCCGATTGAGAACCGGCGGCAGCATCTCTTTCGGCAATGGCGCTCCGACCCAACGCCAGGTCGTCTGACAGAGCTTCTTCTTCTTCTGCCTGCACATTGCTGATTTCTGCAGAACCCGCCGCAGGGAGATCGCCCTTCGATGGCTCAGCATGACCTGGCCCTTCTAGAGGTAACGGTTGCGCAGTGTCTGCATAACCGGCGGCAAGAAGATCGCCGGTCGATGGCTCAGCATGAGCATCGTGAGCTGTCCCTTCTGTAGGAGACAGTTGTGCAATATCTCTGGGCTCTTCGAGGTCGTCTGCCAGAGCTTCTTCTTCTGCCTGCACATTGCTGATTTTTGCAGAACCCGATGGCTCAGCATGACCTGGCCCTTCTAGAGGGGACAGTTGCGCAGTGTCTGCATAACCGGCGGCAAGAAGATCGCCGGTCGATGGCTCAGCATGAGCATCGTGAGCGGTCCCTTCTGCAGGAGACAGGTGTGCAGTATCTCTGGGCTCTTCGACATCCGCCGATTGAGAACCGGCGGCAGCATCTCTTTCGGCGTCGTCTGCCAAAGCTTCTTCTTCTGCTGCCTGCACATTGCTGGTTTCTGCAGAACCCTCCGCAGGGAGATCGCCCTTCGATGGCTCAGCATGACCTGGCCCTTCTAGAGGGGACAGTTGCGCAGTGTCTGCATAACCGGCGGCAAGAAGATCGCCGGTCGATGGCTCAGCATGAGCATCGTGAGCGGTCCCTTCTGCAGGAGACAGGTGTGCAGTATCTCTGGGCTCTTCGACATCCGCCGATTGAGAACCGGCGGCAGCATCTCTTTCGGCGTCGTCTGCCAGAGCTTCTTCTTCTGCTGCCTGCACATTGCTGGTTTCTGCAGAACCCTCCGCAGGGAGATCGCCCTTCGATGGCTCAGCATGACCTGGCCCTTCTAGAGGGGACAGTGGCGCAGTGTCTGGCGCCACTTCTGCATATCCGGCGGCAGGGAAATCGCCTGTCGAAAGCTCAGCAGGAGCTGTCCCTTCTGCGGAAGACAAAAGTACAGTACCTCTCTGTTCTGCAACATCTTCCTTAGTGTCATCATCAGCACGGGATGAGTCCCTTGCCGAAGTCGTGCCAGCACTCTCACCCCTTTGTTGGGCTATGTCCATTGCACTGCTGCTGGCAACATGATCTGGGCCAGTCTCATACAAAAGACCGGCACTTCCTTCATCCGTGTCCTCCCCCAAGTGGTGATGCGCGCTGGTCTGGGATTCTTCCGCCGTCTGGTCTCCCATATGCGTTGTGTTGTCCACGTTGGTATCATCTTCACGCGGTCCATCTCGGCGTAACTCACTCTGAGTCACAGCATCCTCTTCCGCACCGGTTTCCACGCGGCAGTCAAGTTCTGATTGCGCTGCTTCCGTCTGCAATCTGGAACCCTTTTCCTGAGAAGCTTCCCTCTCCTCATCGGCCTCCGAAACAGGGGTCTCGTTTTCTGCCACACCCTCCAGAACTCTTGCCGGTGGAGCTTGATCGCTTGTCACGCCCTCGTCCTCCATTTCATCGAGAGCATGCAAGAATTGGTTCACCCCGCTGGCACTTTGCTCGGCATCCTCGGCATCGGTATCAGGCACAGGAGGCTGTACGTCGAGCACTTCGTCGGAAGCCTCGGTGTCAATGCCAGCGTCATCCTGCCAAGGCAGGGCTGACCCCCAGAGAATCAGCCCATCAACAATTCCACACCTGCATTTAGGCAGATACCGAACAACAGCATACAAACTCATCAACGCATACCAACGCTGCAAACCATACGAACATACACATATTGGTCCATGCCCTCGAATGGGCGGCTGAGCAACCTCAGTTCATCTGATATGACCGTGCAAATCAACGAGACACCAAGCAGCCAAGCCAGGGAACCAGACAACCAAATCTTGGACGCAAGAAAGGAAGACGCTGGTACCCTCAGAACCATGTCCTTGTCCTGCATACTTTCATCCCGCTCGCCGATGAGCCTGGACACAGCACGCCTACGACACCGACACAAGAGCACAGGTAGCCAGGAACAGAGCGCCCTCAAGGCCCTAAAGGCCCTAAAGGCCCCAAGGCCTTTCAATCTCCCACCCTCTCCTCCCAAACCTGGGCAAGCTCCACGCAGATGAAGAAATCAAAGTCAGGGCAGGTTCTCTGAGGCTGGAACTCATTGTTCTCATCTGGGAAGGTGGCCAGGAGGCGCTGAGCATGCAGACATGTCCAGACAACATGAACACTCCACATTAGATCCGCTTCTCTGCACCCATGAGGAAAGGAACCAGAGCAACAAACAGCTTCTGGGCCAAGGGCGACCATGTCGAAGACGCCGCTCAAGTCTGCAGAAAAGCCATACCTAAGGCGACGATTCTTGCACGACACAGGAACAAACAAAGGATCCTCTTGGGCCGAGGCTTGGGAATGACTCTGGTCTGCACCTCAGCTTCCCCCTTCATCTCGTGAGAAGTTGAGTCGGGGAAGCTGAGAAAATGACTGAAAGAACCAGCTTCCTCCTTTCCACGTAGAAGGTGGCTCCCCCATCTGGGAACCTTGCCTGCAAAAAACTGTCTCAAGAAAGCAGTGAGCTCTTACCCTGGAACTCACGTGCAACATATTTGCGACGCTTCGCGCTTGCAGCACTTGCCATTCAAAGAGGTGGCTGCTGCGGCTCTAGGTTCATGAACTCGGAATTGAGGGCTCAAGCTTCGGGTGTTAGGCTTCACCGTGCGCGTAAGAATGTAGAAAAGGCGAGGTGTTCTGGGGGGCGCTTGTCAAGCAGACTCAGGAGCATCTTTTGACCTAAAAGTGCGGTTGTTGCCTTGGTGATATGTAGTGAGCCTTAAAGGCACATTGCAAAGCGACTCAGTCACGCTCGTCTTGACGTATCATGTAATCAGTTAAAGGTTAGCGTGTGCCTTTGCGACAGCTTTCATACCCTGCTGCTCAACCGCCAACTCAGCAGCTAGGGCTGAAGAAGTTTCGCGAACAAACATACCCTCGCGAAGTTAAGACCAGAATCCAGTTTACATAAGACAGCACAGAATTGCTAATTCCGACTTTCTCCGTGAAACGATAACACCATGACACGTGACACTGAGTGCTAAGTCTCGCTGGTTTATCGTTCTTTCCCAAGCTGCAGCCTTCCAGCAAAGCTTACCGGTAGTTTGCTGATGATGTGGAAGGGTTAACAGCCAACAGCCAAGCATGCACGTTCACCAGAGCAGCAGACATCAACACGTCCTGCCTGAAGCTCCCGGAATCGTCCCTGGAAGTCGTCAGACCGGAACCTGCTGAAACTCCCTCGAGGACTCTTCTCTAACGGTTGGAGACCGGGCTTAGACGCCTACGTGGAGCACACATCGCACGAATTTGCGAGGCGAACCCAATGTAACTCGTGACATTCAAGCTGTGAAACGCAGAGCAGCGTGCTCACGTTTACGTTTGTTCCCAAGTCTTGTATGAAGTTATTTGTGTTATTTGTGGACTTCCTGGCAAGCATTGGTAGGTCAAGGCCGATGCCCTTCGAGCAACTCGGTCTGGAGGTCGACCGCTTGCTGCCTCCAAGCTGGCACTCCAGTGCTGTTGCTCTGAGCAAACTTCAGCAAGAAGTGCAAGGCCGACTCTACTCTGCCTTGTGAGGTTGACTTTCGTCGCGCCATTCACCTTCAGGTTCGGGTGAGGACTTCGAATGTCATTGCGCGCAACGTGCAAAAGGGAGGCTGCGACGACTGCCTGATTAGATGGAAGGTCAGCACCTGGTTCTCCAAAGACCCCACATGCCCTGAAACTGCTTGCGACGGACCGACCAGGGGCGCAGCCGAGAAATAGCAAGCGCCGGCGTTTGCCTAGCTTCTCAGTGTCCTCAGCTAGGGTTCAAGAATGCAATGGTGCAGCGTGAACTGCGCAGATCAACAACCAAGGCTTTTGACATCGTCATGCCATTGAAAAACATTCCCCATTTTTTAACTGTTGTGTAGAGCCAAATTAACCAGATAACTATGCCATTGCAACACATTGGCAATCAAATCAAGCATGGGATGGTACATTCATCCCGTCTTATATATCGCATACACGTCTTGGCTGTGGCTGCAGTGCTTCGAGCTTGCAGAGTTTTCTGCTCATTGACAAAAACCATGAAGTACCACTCCTGAGTCGTAGAGGAAACTAGTTTTGTGCATGAGTTTCGTTCAGACAACATGCAGACTTCAGGGCAAACTCGAAGGGGACTGTCAACGTCCTGCTCCTTTCAAAGCACACGTAGCCTCCAGGTCCTGCAAACGGCGCTGCTATCTTCTTGCTATTTTTGTCGGCTGCCAAACTCCCATGTTTCGTTTATGTAGGTGGATGTAGCTAACCTTTGGCACTGTTTCGCTTCCTTTGACGTATTGCCAACCTCCAACACTTTTGCTGGTCTAGGTGTAATGTTCGGTAAGAACGCATTTGATAGCCTTCATTCTTGCATATTACCTCCTCGGCGTCCTTCAAATTCTTGAGAGAATGTCCTCCGTAAGCGTCAACTTCCAAAGCAACAGTGACACGCCTTGAGCTTCGTTTTTGGATGAGCCCTGCTGATGCAGAAGTTGCTTCAAAAGCAATATCTGCAGTCCTACGATGGGCAAAAAACTGCGTCACGGCCTAGCGGGACGGTACTGAAAGCAAATCCGTGCCAATAACAATGAAAACACATCATCGGGAATGCAATGGTGCGCTCGTGATAAGCAAGTATTGCTGGAAACGTATTGAACTCAACTTCTCTTTTGACAGCGTTCTTCATGAAACATGCTGTGTAGTTGATGCAAGGGCCCGAATACCCAAATGCCAGTTCACGTTCGTTGCTGATCTGGACTACTTGTACTCAGTGAATGGGGCACTTGCAGTACTGAGCGACAAGAAGCCCACGTTCAAAAAGCAATGTGTTGTGTGCGGGCACTCTGCGGCCATAATTGTGTATACATCAAGCTGAGGTGATGTTGTGCGATTCGCTGGCGTTCGGACGTCACACCCAGGCGCGGACCCTGAAGGAAGTGAAGGCACCCCCTCGCCGAGATTCAACCTCACGAGACGAGCAACGCACCTACCCATGAAGTCGCCACATTGGCCACTGATGAAACTGGCATGGCGAGTCACTTGGTCCACACCCTCTTCTTTAAGAGTCCCCATTGCCCTTCCCCCTCCCCTTCCTCACTCTCAGCCGGCTTGTTGCACCTCTCCTAAGATTCGAACCAGTCTGCCAGTTCGTCTGACCTCCTCACTTCCAACCTTGGCTTGAACTCACTGGAGAACATATGAACATTTGAGAACCGTGGCAGGCATCTCTTCATCTCTTGCAGGTCTGAACGAGAGGGCGAGAAAGGACGCACGTTGCCTCGCACCTCTTTCTTGTCCAGATGGTATGATAACCAACATGCCCGTCAACGACGGATCCTAGGTTCCCTAATGTGCCTGACCCCTTCGGGATCAAACCACTCTAGTTGCTATTCTGCCTAAGTTTGGAAGCCTTGCCATCAAGGTGAAACGATTCTCGGCAGGACTCCAAGTCGACGCTCGACCCACACCTGCACTTGTCTCCATCTTCACACAGAGACATCCTCCCACCACGCAGGTCAACAATTCCGGATGCCAATGCTGTTGGAAACGTGCACTCATCTCCCACACACCATCTAGGCCGCGAACTGCGTGCATGTACTGCCAAGCAAACCATGTTCACATGAACGTCTCCAACGCAACACCTTGGGTGCTTTCGGCTAAGGTCGCCAGTGCAGCTTCTGCTAGACCACAGCAGCTGCACCGAATTTAGAGCTTCTTGCTCTGCAAAATGTTCTGCGATGTGAAGGACATCTCTGGCAATCATAAGATATCAAGCCTACGTCTAGAATAATGCTGTGTACCGAAAAATTCGACCTCCTCTCCACAGAACACTGCGAAAAGGTTCTTGGTGCATGTCAACCATGCCCACAGGGAAAGTTAAGAGAGTCCCCGCATAGGGAGGCATAACGTCCGTGGGCTGAACCTGCGCAAACTTTATCTGATAGAAAAGGAAACTAAACGGTCAAATCATGTGACAGCGCACTGGAGGGGCAGTGGCCATCAAAGCTCCAAAGCCCCAAGGTCTCTGGAGTATCATCGATTCGCTCGAGACGACTCGAGACACAATGGCATCACCGCCGTGAAGGGCTACTGAAAGACACTTGTCTTGGCCCTGCTCAAAGCATGCGATCTGGTTTTCGAGACTTGCCTCGCGTGATTCATAGTTCTTCCACTGCAAGCAACTGACGCGGTTGGCTGCATGATATTGCCTCCAACCCTGCACGAAACAGTCAGGCTCTAGTGTAAACGAAGCAGGATGACTATGTCGCTCATCCAATGCTGCACGTCATCAAGATCAGAACATGACCAAGCACACCAAGGCCCCCAAGAAAGAAGCTTCCACATGTCTAGCGCCTCTAAGATGCTGCACACAAGAACCCCAAAAAACAACCATACACGTCGGCAACCCTAACCTTCTGCAACTGGCCTTGGCTTGACAAGCAGCGTACAGTCGCTCTCCTCCAACCTGTTCCACAGCATGTAGAGAATTTGTAAGACGCCATGTAGACATCTTGTAAAAGCGTGTAAAAGAAGTCCATGTCAATGCGTCATGCCACCATTGTCCGGAGGTGCAGCTGAGGTGCTGCATTAGCAGGGTCCCCTTCCGCGTTCCTGGACCCACGATTTTGCCGTGGAGGTTTTTATGCTCGTCGTGCTCGTTGGCATGCAGGGCCTCATCTACCAAAAAAGCAAAAAGAGGCTTCAGCGGGTGAGGCTGGGGGTGAATAACTAACCGAGCCCCGCTATCAGTGTCGTCTGATGCACCCTTGGAACCTTGGAAGATTAGAACCCTCAGAAGCTCGAACCATCGTTCCTCTGCTTCTTCTTCTTCTGGGGACTTCTCTGCCATGACAGGACCGTTGGGGCACTGCGATTCAAAACCCAAGCGCCTCCAAGGGAGCCTTCGCCTATTGCTCCAGATGTGCTACATGAGTCCAAAGATGTCCAAAGCTTGATGAGCACTAGATGCAGGCTTCACAGCTCGCATAAGCTTGCTAGTGCTCCCGTCATACAGTCTTGCGTAGCTCTGCACAGAAAAACCGTTCTACATCCTTGGGGTTTTAGAGACACAGAGAGATGGCGTATGCACGTGTATGCACCACCCCGGCTAGGCTCTTTGGTTCCTTGACGCCGCTTGTCTTGACACTTGGCTTTCTGAGGAAGGCACGCGATTGGACATGCACAAGTGAAGTCGCACCCGATCACCAGCTTCGAAATTGTATAACCTCGGCCACTTCACGAAATGCAGACAGATGCAAGTGTCTCTACCGCAGTTTTAACTTGTGACCAAGAGCTTCACTGACTGCGTTTTACTCGCAAGATCTTGTTGTTCGAACGATGCGGCTTGGGAATAAACTTTGTCAAGTCGTCTGGTCAAACGACGAAGACTTGAAAGGATGCCAGGGTTTCTAACAGGTTTGGTAACAGGACTCGGTCCCAGGGCTCGCGAGTGCTGCTCAGGATTCTCTTCGGGGGCCTCCGGATGCACACTTCTTTGAGCCAAGAAGATCAAGGACTTGATAGCCAGGTGATAGGGGAACGGGATTTTCCTTTGGACACCAGAACCCAGGGGAGGCGAGCGCCTAAACCCTGTTTGCCGGCGTTAACGTAAGGGCATCAAGAGCCAGCCCAGTTGCGGATCTTTCTTCTTGCCAGCATCGCTGGGGACCTGTCCATATTGGGAGGGGGCCCTCTACTCTGCCAAGGCCAAGAACTCAGCAAAGAACTGCAGGCTGAGGTGCAAAGTCGCTGGGAAGCAACGCTTCCTGAGACTTCAGCCTGAATGCAAAAGCTGCAAAAGGGCGCAACACCTTTCTGAAGAAGTCTTCAATGTCGTCTGCGAAAAAAACAAGCACACAAATCAGTGCTGCCAAGGTAGTGCCAGACATGTTGCAAGCTGCTAGACTTAGTAAAAAGCAAGACTGATGATCCAAGCAGCAGGTGATAGAATTCGGCGAAATCCTTGCTAGGAAGGGGAATGCAGCACACTTCCGGAATGGCCTTCATTGGCTTGCTCGCTTTAGATATGGAGATGCTGAAATTTGTCCCACTGCACTTCTGCTCCGAGCAGCGATGGTGCCGCTGCCGTCCGCATCGAAAATTCGCAGGATTCCGTCGAGCTCGGTGGTTGTCAGGTCGACACCCAACTTGCGCAGGGCGCCCTGCAGAATCAAAGGCTAGAACATTCAGGTTGATCCAAGGCTAGAACATTCAGGTTTTGGCAGCTGCTTTGCAGCTTCGAAAGAATCGTGACTAGCCTCACTTGCACTAAAGCGCACTAGTTTCTTGCAATGCACCTAGTCTCGGGCTGTGTACCGGTGTGGTGGCCAGTGCCGGCTCTACCACTGGAAGGTTACTCCGATAAAGAGTTCAGGCATCCGTCCCAAAAGGAGCCACTGCACCCCACTTCGGCTGTCTCGCTCATGAGCGACAGAAGACATCAGCGCATGCCGCCCATGCCTGAAGCTCCTGCCGGCTCAGTTCCCCGTCGCTGTCTGCATCAATCTTGGCGAACAGCTCACCCTGCACCGGCGAACAAGCATCTCGCCCACACATGCAGGTCAAAGCGTACTAAGCGTTTTGGGAGTGCTGGCCAGGAAGCTGCCCGCGCTTTCACTGGTTGAATGCAGGTGTCGGCCATATGCGCTTCGACAATTGGTTCAGTGACTTACCCGGTCAAATGATGACAACCTGTCTGTGCGTCGGCGGGGCCTCTGTTAAGCCCTCCTTTTTGAGGTGCAGAACGAGGCTGTTCATGGCCTCATTCCTCGAATTCAGCTAGAACCGAGCTGCGAAGACCAGAGCTTGCACATTGCATGGAGAACCTTAAGCCATCAATTTCAGACTGACAGAAACTTCTGGCCAAGCGTCAACGCCGTCTTTTCGCGGAGTTGCAGGAGTCTTGCGTTTAGCTGATCCTGCCATTCTTGCATAGCTTTCTGTGCCATTTTCTCCTGCTGTAGCTCATAGGCGAGCCTTAAACAGGGGGTCACATGAATCTGTCAGAGCATGCAGCCAAATCCCAACGCAAACTCAATACCCAAATTTACATGTAGCGTGCACTGCCACATGTCCACGATGATCTTTCGAGGTCTAATTCGGCAGCACAGCAGCAGCGAAAGAAACCTCATCAGTTAACTCAGGACCAGGAGCCACTTGGGAGTCTCTTTGGGCAAAGATGCTTTCAGCCCGCTGGGAGGTTTGACATCTGCTTCGTGCAGGGATGGAACCTCAGCCACACAGGAAAGCTCGCACGAACTTGTTAGTCTCATTTGTGCACTGGCAAACTTGTCCTGGCCAGGCGGCAGTATTTGATCGACTAAGTTTTGGGCCGCCTGCAGCATCACATTCCATGCAAGTGAGAAGTACCACGCGCCAATGTTACGCAGTAAGCTTCTGCCAGACTCTGTGGTCCTCACCTTGTGCATTCGACTTTCGGGTTGGCGACTTTGCTTCATCTTTCCCGCTGAAAGGGCTCATGAGGATTCTCCCAATGCTTTTCATGCCTCAGCCCGGCAGATGAAGAACCAGAGATGCGCTGTCCTCACATACCTGCAAACGCGCTGCTCGGGGCTCCAGCTGCTGCAGCTCACCCCGCGCACGAGGTTCGCTGCCACATCACTGGGACTCTACCCCTTGAAACAAGAAACGTCCTTTCTGCGAGCAGTGCAGCACAAGGCCCATGTGTGCAGATGTGGGCAGAAATACATCAACACTTGCCTGACAAACCACTAGACCAAGCATGGCAAAGCTTCTAAGCCTGCCGCTGCTTTCACCAGCGCCTCAACAAAGTTAAGGCCTAGCGGGCCTAGCGGCCTGGCTCATCAAAGCATCAAAGCCGTCGGATGCTATCGGCCTCCTTGACCTGCCCTATGGTAGATGACGCTGCAACGGTCAATGGCACCTCGAGGCTGAAAGCTGCAACGTTCAGGAGGCTCTCACGAGAAGCAGCCAAGGCGTGATCAGGGGTGACTTGGGGTTAAGGCCACACCTTGTTCAGGAAGAGAGATTCTGACACAAATCCACAAACCAAGTATGCTCAGACCGGGCAGTGCTGCTAGGGCTCTGCTACTTATACTGTAGCAGCAGCCTGAAGCTTGCATGCGGCTAGCTGTCGGCGGGCATCATGAACAGTCTCCCTCAAAGAGAACCTCTCAACTCGTCCATGCTCTGCTTACAGGCTTGCCTCGGCTCCACTCACGGCATGGCGGATTCGGATCTTCACGCTGGCCTACCGAGGATGACCACAAACAACTATATGAAATCTGACTGGTATGGCAAGCGTACTGTACTCGACATGTACTCCCTCGTGATTTAAGATCTACCAACGCAAAAGAAAAGGCGCTCATGCCCACACCACGAGGGCAGGTAATAAGCTTCGTTGCGTGCCACGGACCTAGTCTCACTCAGGCTGCCCACCCCCCTCCAGATGCCTCGCCACTTCCTTGCAGTTCTGCTTCCTGTGGAGTCAGCGCGAAAAAGGCGCCCTGGTGGGTGTGCAGGAAGGAGGTCTCGACCTCCGGATTGTCACACGTACACAAACGTTTTTGCATATCTCGACTGTGCCATGCGGTGCAATGCGATGTCTGCCTGTCTGACAGCAGACCGAAGCTTCGCATCCACCAGGTGTGGAGCCAGAGCTGCACTCACACGCGTCACGCCTCAGCGCTGACATGCGCTGATGTGCAGAGCCGCACAACTGAACAAAGCTCCACTCAATGTCAGCATCACTCCCGATAGGCTCGTGGAGCTGGGATCCATGCACTCCGGATCCCCACCTGTCTGTTGAGATGGGAGGCTCTTCTCAATATGTAAAAGATCCCTGAATCCCGACTTCCAAGGCTGGCCACCTAGGCGAAATGCGAGAGCGACGGGTCGCACTAACCGGTAGAAGGGCAAGTAGACCTCGCAGGTTGATTCACAAATCGGACATTAGGTCGCAGCAAATGGCTCTCGGGCTTCAAGACTGGGAACCCACCGCCCTCAAGGCACGCATTTGGAGGAGTTTTTGGATCATTCCCACCCTGTTGGGGGAGCCCTCCAAGGGTACCTGCGGGCACTACACCAGGAATACTCGAGAAAAACAGTCTGGACACCATTCTAAACCTTGACACAGCAACCCTTCTCGCATCACAGCCCAACCTCCACATCCCCGTGAGACCCCCTCGCTTCCGTGGCCGTTGCTCGGGGTCTGAAACCCGAAGCCTGGCACCTGGCACTTCTGTACGTTTTCCTCCAGCTCGTCTTCCTCGCAAGTTCTCCAAGGGACCTCCGAACCGCACTGTTGCCGTTGGCTTCTTCTGGGCAGCCTTGGAAGCAGCAGTCCGTCCTAGACCTCGGCCTTTTGTGATCCGACAGCCCAAGTGGTGACAAGGAAGCCGATAAGGCCAGAATTCATCGTAGCTGTCTCGTCATGGTGTCAGAAAGGCAACAGTTGTTGAAAGAGCGTGAATAACTGCCTGCCTGCCCGACAACCTTCAGAGAAACCTGTGCCCCCTTGAGAGACCGCCCCAATCTGACAGCCCAACACTCACGAAGTAGGTGACGTTCGTGGCTTAGTGATGCTTAGTGCCTTACCCTGGCTACCTGGAAGGCTGGAAGTTCTCGAACAGTACTTGCCTAATCATAACCAGAGTCATTGTCGGCAAGATGACGCATCTGCACCTCCTGCTTGAGCTCTTCCAGGCTGCCATTCCTAGATCGAACTCCTTGGTAGCGCTCTGCGGAGTGCACATCTGGGCTGAACTCGCTTCATGTCAAAGCCAAGTGAGCAGCCATCTCGAATGGCAAGAACCTCCTTCTGGAAGGTTGGTGAACCGACCCTGGCATGCAACAAGCACTCCACGGCACAAAGGCTGCCGAAGGCGGCATGCACTTCAGGCCCTGACAGGCGTCGGATCTCAGTGACAAGTTGGCGAGCCTGCGTGCTTTCATGATGTTATCACAGCAGTGCAAGAACATTGCTGCCATCCGCAGGTGCGGCTCCTCCTCACGGCTGAGCCGCGGCGCAGCATCCTCCGAAGGAAGGTGATGAAGTCTGTAGATCCAACCGTCACATCCATGTATATAGTATACGAGTCCGTTGTCCTGGATGCCATCGTTAGACAGGCCAAACCATGATCCAGTTGGAACACCTAGCACACTGGCACTCCTTTTTGCAGCTATCTTTTTGACACAAGTACTGCTTGACGAAGGGGAATGGGGCCATGGTGATAGAAAGATTACGTGCCAGCTGTCTACGTCATGCAGGCAGGCGCCTAAGTCCTTCTCGATGTCAGAAGCTAGTGCCAGGACCGTTGGATCCTCCGATGTCTGCTTCGCTCAAAGATAGGTCAAGCTACGTCAGTTAGGTCATGTACCAGACGGGAAGATACAAGCTCTCCACTGTGTGACATCGCAACTGTCAATGCAGGCCTGCCCATGCGGGAAGATGGCTGTGAACATTTGTTCGTAACCTTGGCCTGGCAATTGCAGGACGGCTTTCACAGACACATGCGGCGTAGAACACAACAGGAATATACGCACACGAAGACTTTCACGTGAAGCGAACTCTGAGCCAGCAGGGCGGTCAACGCCAAAGCCAAATTTCCTGCATGGGAGCCGGAGACCCGTCCGGCAAAAGACCAACAGCCACAGCTCAGCTTAGTTGAAAGGATGCTCATGAGCTTGGAGTCCTGAGGATGCTCTGACAGGCCGCAATAAAGAGCGTGCCCACGGCCATCCTGGTGCCTGCTGTTTCTCCTCGCTGCCTTGCGCCTGTGCCATACTATGCCATGCTCAAAGCTCTGAGGAAACAGATGCCTTCTCTCCGAGTCTGCCCTCCCAAAGTAACAAAGAGAACGCTTTTTAAGGTGCAAACGGACTCGCAGTTCTGCCACTGACTGCTGGAAGCCACGGCCTCCGCTGCATCTGGCGCAAAAACTGTCCAGGCTTGGGCACATACTCGCATACGATCCGCATTGTCATACTTGAAAGAGACCTGTCTCGGGTATGCACCCGGCTCTGTCGGCCCCATGATTTGATTTGGCCCATGGTGCACTGACTGTCACATCTGTAAGTCGCGACTTCTTCCGTGACAGCATGAAGCTCCAAGTGGCGAGCTGCCACAAGCGTCTTTGACCTTCTGTAGCAAGCGGCGGGCCTGGCAAGCGGCCGGGGTTTGGAAGAGGTGTTGCCGATATGCCACGATCTGCTCCAGGACTAGCTCTGAGTCTGACACTTTCTCCAGCGAGATCCCTCCAGGTCCAACCATCGCCTGCTTGATAAGAACTCTGACTCTTGAACTGACATCCGAATTGCGCGAGAAAGTACAGAGGCCTCGCTGTCTGAGTCTTCGACAGCAGACGGCGCCTGACACGAACATGTCAAACATTCATGATGCTCTTCATGAGGTCAGGCACCACCCAACTGTCATCGCAGCGCAGTTGGAACTCACATTGTGGATCCACGATGTCATGCAGCAGAGGTGTCGCAGCGCAAGGTCATCATACAGACATGGAGCAGCAGAAAGCACAAAGCGCAACGCTTAAAACTCAGGCTACCTTCTTGCGATGAGCTTTCTACAGCCTACACACAGACCGGACCAAGGAAAGGAGCTGCTTCTGGGTGAAACGGATGCATAGCACCGGCAGCTGAGTCACTTCAGCCACCGGCCGGACGCATTCTGTACAAGGATGTACAAGGTCAGCCTTCCGTGGTGAGTTTATCCTGGCCAGAGTTGGAGTGGTTCAGATGCCCATGGTGCCCTGAGCTGAGGGCATCTCGTTGCTTCCGGCCCCCTGTCCTTGCTGGCCTTGCGTGAACCAGACCTGCAGGGCACAGTATGTGGACCGTATGCTGACACATCACGACACATCACGACAAGCCAATAGCTGGGGCTCGGGCTTGCTGGGCCGCCGAGACCCACTTCTACTGGGCGGATCAGCTGCAACGGGCCTCGGCAACTTCTGGCATCAGCAGCCTTCGGCTTTGCTTCGTACAGTGGTAAGATGCAGCGCAAGAGTCCTCTGGGGCAACCATGGGCAACCCCTCACCCACCCTCACCCACCCAAGCTGCTTCAAGCACCGTGAGCCCATACCTTCTCGGGTCAGGAGAGGAAGCCTTTGGTGATTTGGGGAGTGTTCTGGGGGATCGCGACTCCAGAACTCTGCCCTCGACCTGTCTCGCCTGGCGGCATCAGCGACAGCGCGATAGCCCGTAGATCAAACACTACAAAAGTTTGGCTGCATTCTGCTGTGAGAACCCCAAACACGTTGCTATGCTGCGTTCCGTTTCTGCATGTTGCAATGAGTTCAGTGGCATGCTAAACTGATGCAAAATGCATCAAAATTCAGGGTCGAACGCCGGAAAGATCTCTTCGACCTCCTGCGTGCTAAAGCCATGTCAGGGCATTGCACCACCGGGATGAAGAAAGCATAGGAAAGCCCTCTCAAAACGGTCCTCTGCAGATAGGTTGGCAATCGCAGTCTCCTTCGCTAAAGATAAGGCAAAGCTTCAAGCTTTGTAAGCTTCTTCCCCCTATTCTCACCCAAGTTCCCCCATTCAAGCCCTTCTCCTTGAAGAGATGGCGCAGTCGGCCTTCATTGAAACGACCACCAGGAGAGTCCGGCCTTAGCAAGGCGCAGAGCAACTTCGATGATCGATGGCAGGGGAGGGGATATGTTGAGGCGAAGACGTCTTCACCTTAGAAGGAAAAAGAATATACAGTGCATCTTTGTGGCAATGAGAGGGTCAATGGCTGCATACACTCCAAAGTAGAAGCCGCCCACCATTTCCGCAATGCCATCCGTTAGCTTTGCCTGGCAGTTCTTAGCCTGCAGCAGGTCGCGGACAGCGCATGGACAAGTGGCTTCTGATAACTCGGCTTCAACCACTCAGGAGCCGGCTGTGAGTTTGGTGATCGTCAAATGCGCAATCTCGCCTTCACCGCAAAACGATGCAGCCTGTTCCAATCGGCTCAGCTCGGCGCCGCACTCAAGGGCTTGCTGACGGATGGGTCAAGCGGATCGGGCCTTTGGTGACAAATTGAGACATTTGTGACGAGATATTAAAATTGTCAGACATACTTGCATAGTGTTGCGAAATCAGCACTGAATATCATCCTGCATTAGCACGTTGAAGTGCTTTCACGACTCAGGTCACAGCGGCGGAGGGCCTTCCAATGGATACAACGGAACTACCTGGCAAGCAATGCCCCTTCCGCAATACCCTGGACGCAGTTGTTGTGAACAGAGAGCCACAAACTTGCCAGGCCCACAGTGCCGCCCCACCGCCATTCTCGCCACTTTCCAGGTCCGCGGTTGCGCATACTCCGCAGCCTGCATCGCTGATCGTATTTCATCGTGAACCCTGCAGCTGCCACTGACGAACTCTTGGTTGGCAACCAGGCCTATGCTGGGTTTGTCACCCACACGTTGCCCGCTGGTGTTTATGCCGGCTCTGAGCCCACACGGCACACGGTTGCCACACCAGAATTGACCAGGGAAGCATGCAGCAGCAGGTCAAGGAACACGATGAACACACGAATTACCAATCAAGACAACCACAACCCACATCGCAGCACCTCATCTCCGACTTCTCCATCCGGCCACAGGGATGGGCCCAAGAACAGAAGCCTGGTCCAACTTCATACGACTTCTTTCATCCTGAACATCCCCAAGCCCGCCTCCGTCGCCCACGGATGGGTTCGGAGTCCTGGTAGCCCACCAGAACACCTCCCTGGAGTCGCACACAGAATCGTTGGGGACAGCATGGGCCAACTACGCTATCCGCTGGCAGACTCCAAGCATCCAACACGATTTCTTACCAGCTTGGCCTGTCCGGCACATTCAAGCTGCCACCACTGTATGCAATCTCCGAGTCCCACAACTAAGCCAGCTGGCCCTCTGAAGGAAAGCTGGGTTGCTGCACTTTTGCGCGACCGCCTGAAACTTCACCATGTGCCGTCTACCCTGACCACGCTGCTCTCAAACGAAAACAATGCACTGTGGCTGAGACTGCACGTACGTCGCGCATTGTGGCCTTGGGCCACGAAACGGGGAGGTTGATCCCATTGTGCTCAGCGAACTGGAGTAGCACAAGACACTTGAGGAAACGTAGAAGCTCAGATTCGGAACGTTACCAGCTACCGTCACATACACCTGCACAAGGCATCCACAGCAGCAAAAGTGAACGTGCTAACTGACTCCACTCCGGACCTCTTCCGAGGTAATAGTGTCTCCAGCCCGGCGGACACGTACCTGAACCTGGTACGTGATGGCATGTCGGTACGTGCCAACCCAGGTCAACATCCAGAATAGCCTCCGGGGGTTCGCTCACTTGAGAAACATCCTGCAGCTCACGCATGGATGCTTTCCCTCAACCATCACTGTGCTCTGATGTGTTTCACGTGTTGGTCCTCTGTGCCGGGTGCGACGTCCTCAGCGAAGAGGAGCTCGTTGAGAACGGCACCCTGCAGCGAACCCCTTGGCTCTAACATGCTTCAATCCTTCGTCTCCAGGATAGCCGAGAATAGTCGATGCAACCAGAGGTCGACACACGTTTCGAGTGCTAAATCTCTGACTGATGGAGTGATTCTTCAGAAATCTTGCCTGCTGCTGGAACTCGCCGTTCGAGGTGATCTCGGGGCGATCGAACTGCTGCAGCATGTCGAAAACGCCCTGGAGATGCACGAGCTCTGCAGACCACTGGGCCTACCACCGAGCATTGCGATCAACGGCAACCACTTGGTGGCGAGCCTTCGGGCTGCCGTCGAAGCCGTATCTGGGCAAGACCACCCTCCTTAGTGCAGGAGGACGGAGAAGAACTGTCATCGGACGCGTGCACGCTGGAACCGCGAGAGCCTTAGAGCCACCACAGGAAGTTACAGGCGGGTGTCTGCACCGTGAGGAACAGCTTCTGCCGCTCCACGCTGAACTTCCTGGGCTCGGTATGCCTGGGCATTCGGACAGCAATCTGAGAGGGGGGGGGGTCAGCTGCCGGACGGCTTGAGCCACCGGCCGGAGGGCCGCAACCAGCTCCTGACGCCACGCCGTGCCCATGGCCTACCCTGGCCTTCTGACCGCTTGGCAGCCCATCTCTGCACATCTACACTGCACACACTGCAGGTCCTTGCGCTTCTGCTGGAAGTCCGGATCTGAGAAGCCCTGCAGCAGGTCGCGCCTTGGCACAGGGCCCCCTTCGCCAGAGGCTGTCATCCACAGAGTTCCCAGCTACTTGGAGCTCTCGTGGTCGCTCATCGTCTTTCAGGGCTGTTTGATGGTCTTCGCTGGTCTTTGATGGCCATGGGTGTCCTTGCCAAGGTGCTGGAGAGCCAACGCCTGGTGGATCGAGAGCTTCGGCGGTTCAGGGGCCACCGCCTTCCCCTGGACGCAAGCTCCGAGTTCATCCGCCTACATCCTACGTCGTCCTGCATCCTCCTAGATCTGCCCCCGGATTTTCCCCATGCCTCTGGCTTGCGAGGCTCGTAGCTCGCCTCACAAAACGGCACGATGGACTGCACTGCACTCAACTCCCCCCGAATCGGACAGTGACGGTGACACCCCGCAAGGCGATGCAAGGCGCCTTCTCCGCCGGTGCCTCCTCGGGCGCCTCCTCACCTGCTGGCCTCTTCAGCGCATTTGTTTCAGCTCATTTATCAGCTCATGGCTGGAAGATTGAAGATCTTCGGAACTTTGTGGCTGAGCATCCATGAGGAGACCTGAGGTCAGTGCCGAAGGCTGGGAACTCCCAGCACCAACAACGCACGGCGGCCATTCAGCTTCTCTGTGTCCTGGACAAGTGGCAGAGAAGTGGCAGAGAAGTGGCAGAGAAGTGGCAGGACCACAGATCCCCACAGATTCTCACCGCATCGGCCTTGAACGACGAGAAGGCGCCGTTCTCACCAACCGGCTGCACCAAGCGGCAAGACCGGAGCAGCTCGGGCTTGCCCAGGTGTGCCACCAGGGCCTGCATCGTACCGCTAGAGCATCCGGCCACATCTTGGCACATCCCGGCAAAATCCCGGCTTTTGCACGTGAGAAGCATCCCTTCTAGAAGCACCGGGACGGGCCTCCTTCACGCTCTTCATGGTCGCGTTGCTCTTCACGGTCAGGAGCGCCTCCTCGAATGGAAGACATGTGCGCTCAATCTGCTCAAGCAGCGAACCGAAGTCCTCATTCGGATGATCCTCTTGGACTGCGTGACGCACCAGCACCTGCACTACCGCTCACTGCAGCTGCTCGCTGCACTATGCTGCACGGCATCTCTTCCAGAGACGATTGGCGACTGGAACTTCCAAGCCTCAACGTCGCGCACAGGTGCCGCTGGTCGAGCCGGGGGCGGCCCACGTGCTTTGGGCTTCGGCTGCCTCTCTGAAGCCTGGGAGATTGTGACGTGCGTGAAATCTTGCATCTGTGACACCCAGCATTGCGAAGCGACTTCTGATGTAGCTCTTTTCCATTGATCGGAGCTGAAGGGGAGGAACGAAGTGGAAGAGGCAGGGCCACCGACTTCTGTGCAAGATTGCGCAAAGACAGCGAACGGCAAACACAAGTTGATTTTCCAAGTATGCCTGCGTCGTTCAGGTCATTACATACTGGCCGCTATGTCAAAATGTGGCAACAGAATGAACTCAGAGCGTAAAGCCGGCGAAGAAACGATCAGCACCCATTGGATACGGTGCAGGTTTAAGACAAGCTGTTAGCAGCAGAAACCGGTTTGATCATGAATGTTGTGGAGCTTTGATGTGGTTCATTGCCCTCTTTCTCGCTTCGTCCCGTCGACGCACTCTACGAAATCGGAATAAACCAGTCAAACATTCGCTTCGCAAAAACAAATCCCACGTGCATCGCTGTAAGTGTCACTGCGAATTCGGCGTTTAGGCTTGACCCGCAAGGGCACGGCCCGGAAAATCCTGTTTCTTGACAGCCCCTTGTGCGTGGAATCGTCTAAGGAGAGACATTCTACGGCTTTTCTGACACTTTCATACACCTTCCTTCTTTCACGCTATAGCCAGTAAGTTTATCGCGATGACTGTTGGTCAACCCTGTTGGCGAAGACGTCTTGTGCTTGGGATGCAGCAGGCCTCGGATTGTGAGAGCTACAGTCCCCCTCTTTTCATGCTTTCGGGATGCCCAGCCCAAGCCACCCTCCTTCAGCGCAGCCGAAACAAGCCAAGGAAGAGCCAACATGGCTCTCAAGTGGTTGCAGCCAGCAACATGCCAGGTTCCGGACCGCGGTTGGTGGCACAACTGCGTTCGCAGGATCCGCCATCTCCTCCGCGAAGAGGAGGTGGTTCAGTATGGCACCCTGGACAGGAGGCAAAGTGCATTACAGCGTTGCAGAATACCTACGCCTAACTCCTACTTGCGACCCCCCCCCCCGTATACATTAATTTCCTGGGTTTAACAGGCCAGGAGAAATGCATAACGGACCCTAATGACGTGTGATCGATTTTTGCCTTTGTGCTCTTCGGTCGCTTGTAATCACAGAAAAAGCCGATCCCCCCATGGGCCTTTCAGGCGTGAGTTGGGAAGAGCACCTAATAACGGAACGACGAGCTACGATGCCTGAGTTGGCAAAAGAGTTGGTGACAAAGTGTGAATCTCTATGAGAAGTTTCTTGGGGGCTGCTGCGGGAATCTGCTAAGGCCCGGAGAAATGTAAGCTCACCCCCCCCCCCCCTATACATTCCGTAGTTTCCTAGAAATCCAGGGGCTGCCTCCTACAATTTATGGAGCTGCATCGGGAGCCGCAGAATGTATGACGGACGTCACAGCTTGAATCCATGCAATGTCGGCACCTCAGACCTCACTATACCGACCCCCCCCCTTATACATTTTTGCCGTGGTGGCCCAATTTTCCCCCTAAGTACCCCCCCCCCCCCCCGCCCCCGCTATACATTAGTTAGGCGTGGGGATGTTGCAGACAACACCTTGTTCAAGAACGGCCATCTATCGAATCTGCCAAGGAGATGTTTCGTTCAACACTGATGCAGCACTGTCGCAAGAAAGAACTGGAACGGCGAAATCTGAAGAAGAGGTCTTTGCTGGACTCAAGAAGAACGCTGGCACTAACAAGAAGGGACTAACGAGAAGGGACCACTTCGGGTTCTCATCCCGAAGTTCTTTGTGCCCTTCGAGCCTGGGGTTTTGTGTGGGTTTGCTCTGAAAAAGTTTGAGTTTGATAAAACAAAATTTGGTGTTTGCGCTGCAGCATCTCCCACACCCGAACAAGATGTGGCATACCACGTACAAACACATTCCCCCGCTTCCGGATATTATTTGGGAGATGTACTTTTCAAGTGGGCGAAAACGTGATTAAGCCTTTGGATATACAAAAGCAGACCTCAGAGTCAAGACAAGGCCTGCTGCTGGAACTCCCCGTTCGAGGTGATCTCCGGGCGATCGAACTGCTGCAGCATGTCGAAAACGCCCTGGAGATGCACGAGCTCTGCAGACCACTGGGCCTACGACCGAGCATTGCGATCAACGGCAACCACTTGGTGACGAGCCTTCGGGCTGCCGTCGAAGCCGTATCTGGGCAAGACCACCTTCCTTAGTGCAGGAGGACGGAAAAGGCCGGACAAAGCCGCGTGCACGCTGGAACCGCGAGAGTCTTAGAGCCACCACAGGAAGTTACAGGCGGGTGTCTGCACCGTGAGGAACAGCTTCTGCCGCTCCATGCTGAACTTCCTGGGCTCGGTATGCCTTGGAAGTCGGAAAGTCTAACAAGTGTCAGCTGGCGGACGGCTTGAGCCACCGGCCGGAGGGCCGCAACCAGCTCCTGACGCCACGCCGTGCCCATGGCCTACCCTGGCCTTCTGACCGCTTGGCAGCCCATCTATGCACATCTACACTGCACACACTGCAGGTCCTTGCGCTTCTGCTGGAAGTCCGGATCTGAGAAGCCCTGCAGCAGGTCGCGCCTTGGCACAGGGCCCCCTTCGCCAGAGGCTGTCATCCACAGAGTTCCCAGCTACTTGGAGCTTTCGTGGTCGCTCATCGTCTTTCAGGGCTGTTTGATGGTCCTTGTCCTTGCCAAGGTGCTGGAGAGCCAGCGCCTGGTCGATTGAGAGCTTCGGCGGTTCAGGGGCCACCGCCTTCCCCTGGACGCAAGCTCCGAGTTCATCCGCCTACATCCTACGTCGTCCTGCATCCTCCTAGATCTGCCCCCGGATTTTCCCCATGCCTCTGGCTTGCGAGGCTCGTAGCTCGCCTCACAAAACGGCACGATGGACTGCACTGCACTCAACTCCCCCCGAATCGGACAGTGACGGTGACACCCCGCAAGGCGATGCAAGGCGCCTTCTCGGCCGGTGCCTCCTCGGGCACCTCCTCACCTGCTGGCCTCTTCAGCATGCTTCAGCTCAGTTGTTTGCATTTCATTTATCAGCTCGAGGTCAGTGCCGGAGGCTGGGAACTCCCAGCACCAACAACGCACGGCGGCCATTCAGCTTCTCTGTGTCCTGGACAAGTGGCAGAGAAGTGGCAGAGAAGTGGCAGAGAAGTGGCAGAGAAGTGGCAGAGAAGTGGCAGAGAAGTGGCAGGACCACAGATCCCCACAGATTCTCACCGCATCGGCCTTGAACGACGAGAAGGCGCCGTTCTCACCAACCGGCTGCACCAAGCGGCAAGACCGGAGCAGCTCGGGCTTGCCCAGGTGTGCCACCAGGGCCTGCAACCGCTAGAGCATCCGGCCACATCTTGGCACATCCCGGCAAAATCCCGGCTTTTGCATGTGAGAAGCATCCCTGACGCATCTAGAAGCACCGGGACGGGCCTCCTTCACGCTCTTCATGGTCGCGTTGCTCTTCACGGTCAGGAGCGCCTCCTCGAATGGAAGACATGTGCGCTCAATCTGCTCAAGCAGCGAACCGAAGTCCTCATTCGGATGATCCTCTTGGACTGCGTGACGCACCAGCACCTGCACTAGCGCTCACTGAAGCTGCTTGCTGCACTATGCTGCACGGCATCTCTTCCAGAGACGATTGGCGACTGGAACTTCCAAGCCTCAACGTCGCGCACAGGTGCCGCTGGTCGAGCCGGGGGCGGCCCACGTGCTTTGGGCTTCGACTGCCTCTCTGAAGCCTGGGAGATTGCGGGGCGATGTTGACGGAGAGGAGTCATCATGGTGAGTCGCGCAAACCCCTGCTACGAACGGTCAAGTTCGCAAACTTTAGCCGACTACAAGTAAAGCCTGGTGGGCGGAAGTACATAACAGGCTGACAGGGTAGGTTCGTGCAGCTTGTGCGGTTCCCGTGCAAACTCGGATGCAGGCATCAACAGACTGCAGCAAGCAAACCGTGTCCTACACGCTTCTGCAGTGTGCAAGTCCTGGCCTGCAATGCAGCAGGGGCTCCAGCGTCCCCAAAGAGCAGGTCATTCAGCACGGCACCCTGAGACCGTCGATCGAAACGACAAACAAATGCAAACAGACGTGAGAGTTGGAGGGAAATTCATGCAAAACCTATAAGACAACCGGACGTTTCGCACACTTCTACACAAAGCCAACTCCTGCCTGCTGCTGGAACTCGCCGTTCGCGGTGATCTCCGGGCGATCGAACTGCTGCAGCATGTCGAAAACGCCCTGGAGAAGCACGAGCTCTGCTCCGAGCACTGGGACCACTGCGCCTACGACCGAGCATTGCGATCAACGGCAACCACTTGGTGGCGAGCCTTCGGGCTGCCGTCGAAGCCGTATCTGGGCAAGACCACTCTCCTTAGTGCAGGAGGAGGGAAAAGGCCGGACAAAGACGCGTGCACGCTGGAACCGCGAGAGTCTTAGAGCCACCACAGGAAGTTACAGGCGGGTGTCTGCACCGTGAGGAACAGCTTCTGCCGCTCCACGCTGAACTTCCTGGGCTCGGTATGCCTGGGCATTCGGACAGCATCTGAGAGGGGGGGGGGGTCAGCTGCCGGACGGCTTGAGCCACCGGCCGGAGGGCCGCAACCAGCTCCTGACGCCACGCCGTGCCCATGGCCTACCCTGGCCTTCTGACCGCTTGGCAGCCCATCTATGCACATCTACACTGCACACACTGCAGGTCCTTGCGCTTCTGCTGGAAGTCCGGATCTGAGAAGCCCTGCAGCAGGTCGCGCCTTGGCACAGGGCCCCCCCCGCCAGAGGCTGTCATCCACAGAGTTCCCAGCTACTTGGAGCTCTCGTGGTCGCTCATCGTCTTTCAGGGCTGTTTGATGGTCTTCGCTGGTCTTTGATGGCCATGGGTGTCCTTGCCAAGGTGCTGGAGAGCCAGCGCCTGGTGGATCGAGAGCTTCGGCGGTTCAGGGGCCACCGCCTTCCCCTGGACGCAAGCTCCGAGTTCATCCGCCTACATCCTACGTCGTCCTGCATCCTCCTAGATCTGCCCCCGGATTTTCCCCATGCCTCTGGCTTGCGAGGCTCGTAGCTCGCCTCACAAAACGGCACGATGGACTGCACTGCACTCAACTCCCCCCGAATCGGACAGTGACGGTGACACCCCGCAAGGCGATGCAAGGCGCCTTCTCCGCCGGTGCCTCCTCGGGCGCCTCCTCACCTGCTGGCCTCTTCAGCGCATTTGTTTCAGCTCATTTATCAGCTCATGGCTGGAAGATTGAAGATCTTCGGAACTTTGTGGCTGAGCATCCATGAGGAGACCTGAGGTCAGTGCCGAAGGCTGGGAACTCCCAGCACCAACAACGCACGGCGGCCATTCAGCTTCTCTGTGTCCTGGACAAGTGGCAGAGAAGTGGCAGAGAAGTGGCAGAGAAGTGGCAGAGAGATGGCAGGAGGACCACAGATCTCCACAGATTCTCACCGCATCGGCCTTGAACGACGAGAAGGCGCCGTTCTCACCAACCGGCTGCACCAAGCGGCAAGACCGGAGCAGCTCGGGCTTGCCCAGGTGTGCCACCAGGGCCTGCAACCGCTAGAGCATCCGGCCACATCTTGGCACATCCCGGCAAAATCCCGGCTTTTGCATGTGAGAAGCATCCCTGACGCATCTAGAAGCACCGGGACGGGCCTCCTTCACGCTCTTCATGGTCGCGTTGCTCTTCACGGTCAGGAGCGCCTCCTGGACGCACAGTGGATAGTAGAAGCATGCAGCATGCCCGCGTAGCACACACCGCACCTTGCAAGATAGTATCTACCGATATCTATCAGAGTTCACCTGTGTGTGATATCTGGTGGTCTGAGAGTTCTCATCATGTCTGAGTCCTCGTTTGGAAAGTCGTCTTGCACGGCATGGCGGACAACGACCTGACTCTCAACTCTGCATAACTCTACATCTCAAGGAGGCAAGGACACATGAAAAGTCAGGCCACCTCGATGTCATGAACTGGCATCGCTTGCCGCGCAGGCGGCGCGCGGGTCTTCTTGGACCTTCCTGATACCTAGCAGGAAACACAGGACGCTTGCGCTGTATGCGGCTGAGCGGTTGAGCTTTGCGACATTCAGGGCATAAGGCATGGCCTCCGGCTCGGGGAACGCCTCAAGCCAGGCTGAACAGGTGAGGAGCACCATGGTGCTCACCCCTTCAGCTGAAGCTCCTGGGGCTGCCAGCCTGCACGGGAGGTCGAATTGCCTCTGCCGGGTCTTCCGCGAAGAGGAGGTGGTTGAGAACAGCGCCCTATGCCAACGAGGCAAAGAGGTGCATGTTGGCGCCACAGCCCAAGTCCTGCCTGCTGCTGGAACTCCCCGTTCGCGGTGATCTCCGGGCGATCGAACTGCTGCAGCATGTCGAAAACGCCCTGGAGAAGCACGAGCTCTGCTCCGAGCACTGGGACCACTGCGCCTACGACCGAGCATTGCGATCAACGGCAACCACTTGGTGGCGAGCCTTCGGGCTGCCGTCGAAGCCGTATCTGGGCAAGACCACTCTCCTTAGTGCAGGAGGAGGGAAAAGGCCGGACAAAGACGCGTGCACGCTGGAACCGCGAGAGTCTTAGAGCCACCACAGGAAGTTACAGGCGGGTGTCTGCACCGTGAGGAACAGCTTCTGCCGCTCCACGCTGAACTTCCTGGGCTCGGTATGCCTGGGCATTCGGACAGCATCTGAGAGGGGGGGGGGTCAGCTGCCGGACGGCTTGAGCCACCGGCCGGAGGGCCGCAACCAGCTCCTGACGCCACGCCGTGCCCATGGCCTACCCTGGCCTTCTGACCGCTTGGCAGCCCATCTATGCACATCTACACTGCACACACTGCAGGTCCTTGCGCTTCTGCTGGAAGTCCGGATCTGAGAAGCCCTGCAGCAGGTCGCGCCTTGGCACAGGGCCCCCCCCGCCAGAGGCTGTCATCCACAGAGTTCCCAGCTACTTGGAGCTCTCGTGGTCGCTCATCGTCTTTCAGGGCTGTTTGATGGTCTTCGCTGGTCTTTGATGGCCATGGGTGTCCTTGCCAAGGTGCTGGAGAGCCAGCGCCTGGTGGATCGAGAGCTTCGGCGGTTCAGGGGCCACCGCCTTCCCCTGGACGCAAGCTCCGAGTTCATCCGCCTACATCCTACGTCGTCCTGCATCCTCCTAGATCTGCCCCCGGATTTTCCCCATGCCTCTGGCTTGCGAGGCTCGTAGCTCGCCTCACAAAACGGCACGATGGACTGCACTGCACTCAACTCCCCCCGAATCGGACAGTGACGGTGACACCCCGCAAGGCGATGCAAGGCGCCTTCTCCGCCGGTGCCTCCTCGGGCGCCTCCTCACCTGCTGGCCTCTTCAGCGCATTTGTTTCAGCTCATTTATCAGCTCATGGCTGGAAGATTGAAGATCTTCGGAACTTTGTGGCTGAGCATCCATGAGGAGACCTGAGGTCAGTGCCGAAGGCTGGGAACTCCCAGCACCAACAACGCACGGCGGCCATTCAGCTTCTCTGTGTCCTGGACAAGTGGCAGAGAAGTGGCAGAGAAGTGGCAGAGAAGTGGCAGAGAGATGGCAGGAGGACCACAGATCTCCACAGATTCTCACCGCATCGGCCTTGAACGACGAGAAGGCGCCGTTCTCACCAACCGGCTGCACCAAGCGGCAAGACCGGAGCAGCTCGGGCTTGCCCAGGTGTGCCACCAGGGCCTGCAACCGCTAGAGCATCCGGCCACATCTTGGCACATCCCGGCAAAATCCCGGCTTTTGCATGTGAGAAGCATCCCTGACGCATCTAGAAGCACCGGGACGGGCCTCCTTCACGCTCTTCATGGTCGCGTTGCTCTTCACGGTCAGGAGCGCCTCCTGGACGCACAGTGGATAGTAGAAGCATGCAGCATGCCCGCGTAGCACACACCGCACCTTGCAAGATAGTATCTACCGATATCTATCAGAGTTCACCTGTGTGTGATATCTGGTGGTCTGAGAGTTCTCATCATGTCTGAGTCCTCGTTTGGAAAGTCGTCTTGCACGGCATGGCGGACAACGACCTGACTCTCAACTCTGCATAACTCTACATCTCAAGGAGGCAAGGACACATGAAAAGTCAGGCCACCTCGATGTCATGAACTGGCATCGCTTGCCGCGCAGGCGGCGCGCGGGTCTTCTTGGACCTTCCTGATACCTAGCAGGAAACACAGGACGCTTGCGCTGTATGCGGCTGAGCGGTTGAGCTTTGCGACATTCAGGGCATAAGGCACGGCCTCCGGCTCGGGGAACGCCTCAAGCCAGGCTGAACAGGTGAGGAGCACCATGGTGCTCACCCCTTCAGCTGAAGCTCCTGGGGCTGCCAGCCTGCACGGGAGGTCGAATTGCCTCTGCCGGGTCTTCCGCGAAGAGGAGGTGGTTGAGAACAGCGCCCTATGCCAACGAGGCAAAGAGGTGCATGTTGGCGCCACAGCCCAAGTCCTGCCTGCTGCTGGAACTCCCCGTTCGCGGTGATCTCCGGGCGATCGAACTGCTGCAGCATGTCGAAAACGCCCTGGAGAAGCACGAGCTCTGCTCCGAGCACTGGGACCACTGCGCCTACGACCGAGCATTGCGATCAACGGCAACCACTTGGTGGCGAGCCTTCGGGCTGCCGTCGAAGCCGTATCTGGGCAAGACCACTCTCCTTAGTGCAGGAGGAGGGAAAAGGCCGGACAAAGACGCGTGCACGCTGGAACCGCGAGAGTCTTAGAGCCACCACAGGAAGTTACAGGCGGGTGTCTGCACCGTGAGGAACAGCTTCTGCCGCTCCACGCTGAACTTCCTGGGCTCGGTATGCCTGGGCATTCGGACAGCATCTGAGAGGGGGGGGGGTCAGCTGCCGGACGGCTTGAGCCACCGGCCGGAGGGCCGCAACCAGCTCCTGACGCCACGCCGTGCCCATGGCCTACCCTGGCCTTCTGACCGCTTGGCAGCCCATCTATGCACATCTACACTGCACACACTGCAGGTCCTTGCGCTTCTGCTGGAAGTCCGGATCTGAGAAGCCCTGCAGCAGGTCGCGCCTTGGCACAGGGCCCCCCCCGCCAGAGGCTGTCATCCACAGAGTTCCCAGCTACTTGGAGCTCTCGTGGTCGCTCATCGTCTTTCAGGGCTGTTTGATGGTCTTCGCTGGTCTTTGATGGCCATGGGTGTCCTTGCCAAGGTGCTGGAGAGCCAGCGCCTGGTGGATCGAGAGCTTCGGCGGTTCAGGGGCCACCGCCTTCCCCTGGACGCAAGCTCCGAGTTCATCCGCCTACATCCTACGTCGTCCTGCATCCTCCTAGATCTGCCCCCGGATTTTCCCCATGCCTCTGGCTTGCGAGGCTCGTAGCTCGCCTCACAAAACGGCACGATGGACTGCACTGCACTCAACTCCCCCCGAATCGGACAGTGACGGTGACACCCCGCAAGGCGATGCAAGGCGCCTTCTCCGCCGGTGCCTCCTCGGGCGCCTCCTCACCTGCTGGCCTCTTCAGCGCATTTGTTTCAGCTCATTTATCAGCTCATGGCTGGAAGATTGAAGATCTTCGGAACTTTGTGGCTGAGCATCCATGAGGAGACCTGAGGTCAGTGCCGAAGGCTGGGAACTCCCAGCACCAACAACGCACGGCGGCCATTCAGCTTCTCTGTGTCCTGGACAAGTGGCAGAGAAGTGGCAGAGAAGTGGCAGAGAAGTGGCAGAGAGATGGCAGGAGGACCACAGATCTCCACAGATTCTCACCGCATCGGCCTTGAACGACGAGAAGGCGCCGTTCTCACCAACCGGCTGCACCAAGCGGCAAGACCGGAGCAGCTCGGGCTTGCCCAGGTGTGCCACCAGGGCCTGCAACCGCTAGAGCATCCGGCCACATCTTGGCACATCCCGGCAAAATCCCGGCTTTTGCATGTGAGAAGCATCCCTGACGCATCTAGAAGCACCGGGACGGGCCTCCTTCACGCTCTTCATGGTCGCGTTGCTCTTCACGGTCAGGAGCGCCTCCTGCACACTGCACTGCTGTTGCTTCACAAGGCCAACTGTTCACCGCAAAAACAAAAGGCTACGAGCGGTAGTGACAGTGTGCAACAATCCGTGGCCTCATTGGCCAAGAGACCTTCCGGCACAGCATGCCGAATTATCACCTTCGCAGTATGCAGCGTGCTGTGGCGACCGTCACGGCGTTATACCCATGTAGCAGGGCTTACAACACAGCTCTCGATGTTTTTTCACTTTGCGAGATACTGCTTACAGACTCTGCTCCTTCCCATCTGTCGCTGAATGTCCCTGAACAAGTTGTCCTTCCCTCCGGTGACCAGGAACTCGTCGTCGCCTCCGACTCGAGCCTTCCGCTTGATCCGCGGCTTTGTCGGATCGTGGTAGTCACCCACAATCAGCAGCACTTCTCCAATCTCTCGGCCGAGCCCATAGTCAACAACCCAGCTATCTTTCCGGTAAAGATGCAACTCGATGAGGCAAGAGTCCGATGCCATGAACAGAACGTTTGGCGCCCAACCTCCATTGGGGGCTAGCACAACCGCGAAGGAGGAAAACAATCGCGCCTGTTCAAGTAAAGTTGCTGGGACATCGTCCCTTATGGCAATATCGAGCCGGGAATGAAACAGTGGTTTCAACCTCTCCGGCTCCAAGATCCGCCGCCATGAGGATCTGCCACGGGTGTAGATTAGAACGTGGGAGTGGTCTTGTAAGAAGAGCCGATCATGCGCCAGGACTGATACCCAAATCCTACTTTTCGCATCATGCAAGAGACTTCTCGGCTTCAAACTGTAGTCACAACAAGGTCCCACTGAACGCAGTATGTGCAGCTGCTTGCGTGCACAGTAGCGGACATCCTTCGAGTAGTTGTAGACCCGCCAGCCTTGTGCACGCGCCACGGTCCAGAAAAGGTCGTCTACCCAGTACGATCCGTTCGCGCAAGTTCTGTCTACCAACAATGCCGTGTCAGAACTTCCATGCAGCGTCATCCACCAGTACAGTGGCCAGAAATTCTGATGAAAATCGTGATTAATGTTGCCCCCGCAACGCAGGAAAACGAAAGCAACGCGGTCGTGAGGCAAGACCATGCCATCCGAGGGACTTGATACTGGCCCACAGCACTTTGGCCTCAGACCGCAGCGGCTTTCGGGGTCTCCTGAGACGGCCAGGCATCGGCTTCGCTTGCAGAGGCCCGTGCAAGACAAGTACCGCTTGTCCAGCGGCTCGAGGCCAAGAATCGCAGCATTTGGTTGAGCAGAGGGAGCCAAGGGAACGGTGACAGCCTGACTGCTTTCTCCCGGTGGCACGGTCGGCAAGGTGCGCATCGATGCGGAGGAGCTTGGAGAGACAGGCCAGGCTGGGGGATCTTGCGGGCACAGCTCTTGCGAGGGGAGCGAGAAATTCGGAGCCTCACACTTTTTGTTGAAGCCATCTCGCGGTGTCTTGCTCTGGCAAGGCTTGGTGGTTGCATACCAAGTGCTGTAGATCTCCACGGCCTTCTCCACGTGGCGACTCAGCAGGGACTGTCCAGGGACTGTTACGGACCCTTCGGACCCTTCGGACCCTTCGGACCCTTCGGACCGGTGCGAGGACCGGCCTTCCCCTAGCACAGAGGCTGCGAAGGAAGCGAAAGATTTCCTGCACGTGAACCGGCCGGACCTGTCCAGCGCAAACGCATGTGGCAAGCCGTCTACGCCGTTGTCCTTGGTTCGCGAATGCAGGACAATCCCACCGGCGGCCTGCAGTGTTGCCGCGAAGGATGGAAAGCTTCCACCTCCACCTAGAATTAGGACATTCGAGGAAGCAATAAAGTCCAAGTCCCGCCTTAGTCGTGTGTATCCGCTGCTTCCACCTCCTGTCAGCGCCCGACCGGCCAGAAATTTCAAGTGTGGAATTTGCGAAAGGCACTCGAACTCCTTACTCCCTGGATTAAGCTCGCCTATAACCACAATCTCCGTGTTCTCAGGGACCATGTCCGGTATCGCAGCAAAAAGATATCGCAGGGCGTTGAGGTAGATAAAGAGTGGGCAAGAGTCTGGTCGATCGCCACGGCGTAGCTGCAACGCAACTCGGAAGGCTGCTGAACCCCAATCGGGCCTTCGACCCTCTTGGAGCCGAACTGCATTGTACTGGGCCTGCAGCCACTGCCACGACACCTCGTGTGTCACAGTTTGACCTCCTGGGCACCGCAGCTGATACACGACGGGCTGCGTCCGCCGCGGGTCAGGCCTGGGACTTAGCTGATGCGCGGTTCCTCGAAAAAGTGGCTCGCCATTCTTCATCCGGACAAGATGCTTGCTAGACTTGTCTGACTGCAGCTTTGCTGCTACCAGCCGTGCTCCTTTGAAAACGGATCTGGAGGCGATAAGCATCGTGTCGCCCTTGACCTCACCTTTTGCACATCCGAACAAGTGCCCGACGTTACCGGTTGAATGGCCACCAGTCTCCCAATCACCCTGATTGCAGATGTATTTGCAGCCATACTTTTGCGAAAGCACAAGAATCCACTCCATCCTTCGGAACATGCCACCAATACCCTCGCCATTGTGGCACGGCCGCTCGTTATAAACAAAACAAGATGGTAAAGGAGCAGACGTGCTTTTCTTGGGCTCTGGTGGCACAGGCACGTCAGGAGCTCGCTCGGGTGGCTTGGGCTGTATGCCACCACCCGGCTGAGGCGCGGTGAGCGGATCCGCTGTCTCCAGCACGTAGCCCATATGCTCTGCAGGCCTTGTTGCGCCCCGACTTGTCTCCCCAACCGACCATGGAAGTGGCATCATCGGGAAAATGCACCAAGCCCACAATGGCAGGGAGCCTGCCACCAGGCCGGCAATGCAAAGGCACGGATGCTCGCATGGCGTCATGGGTCAGGGATGGTCAGGGAGAGCATAGGGGCAACAGCTTCTTGCTTCTGACAGTATGACATTCGGAGGCACACGAGCATTAAGCGCCTGTTTTGCAGTCGACGCTCATCAAAGGCACAAATGACCTGAATCCGCATAGGTACAGGCCGTCGGACCTCGATGTCGCGAACTGGCGCCGGCTGTCGTTCTACCGGAGGCGTGGGAGTCTTTGGCTTCGCCGATTTGCCTGTCACCTTTCGCATTCCCCGCGATGTCCAACTCACTCTGTGGGATACTGTGGGTCTGGAAAATCTAAAATTTCCCATCAAAAGTTTCCCCGAAAAGTTCACTCTAAAGCTCCCTCTAAGCTCTGAGGACATGACGTGACTGGGCTCGGCCCTGGCACCTGCTGGCTCTGGAAACGCCTCTTCAAAGCGTCTTGGGGCTTCTCCAGGCATCCAGGATGCTTCAACGAGCAGAGTGTGCAAGTGTGCAGCAACAATCAGCAACTTGCATCCTCCAAGGAGGCCCTGTTCCGAGGTCTCTTTTCTGCAAAGGCTCACAGAAAGTCTGAAAGTCCCATGACGGGACGTGTTCATACGAAGTTGAAGCTGCTCAATCAACTGAGCTAGGACAACACAATGAAACTGTCCGCTGCTACAGCCATCTTGAAAGAGCAGAAGGCAATGTAGCATAGCAGACATGTGCCTGCCCTGAAACTACTCTCGCCGCAGAGTCAGAGTTTACTTTCCATACTTGGCGCTGGCTTCGAAGCCCAACTTAACATTGAAGGACGTGGGTGTCTTTCTTCCCAGTAGAGCTGCTGCTGAGGTGGCCGCATCAGCTGTGGGCGCACTGCCTCCCAAGGCATCTTCATACCAGGCGCTTACCTGGTTCCAGTTCACCACGTCCCACCACGCCTTCATGTAGTCCGGGCGGCGGTATTGGTACTTTAAGTAGTACGCATGCTCCCAAACGTCACAGCCAAGAATCGGAATGCCTGGCGTGCCCTCGACGCCATCCATGAGTGGGTTGTCCTGGTTGGGCGTCGAGGTGATGGCCAGCTTCCTGAGGTACCCATGACTAACATCAAGGTTCTCTCCTAGATTCAACACACTCTGCAACCCCGAATGCCACGTGCCCACACTCTGTTCGAAGAGGGTCTTGTCATCCGTGACAACCAGCCACACCCAGCCCGACCCAAAGCGAGCACCTGGAGCGCCAGCCGCTTCGAACTTCGCCTGTGGCACACTTTGAAAACACTCCTCCTGCACTCGAAACCTCTCTTGGATGTGACGCAAGGGAAGCGGGAAAAACCCTTACAAGACCAACCTCTGACTCCTTGGATCCTGTCAGAACACGGAAAACTTCAACACCAGCCTTGAACTCATCCATGGATCCAAACTCGTCGTTTATGGCTGAAGCAAGCTTCTCAGAAGGTGTACCACCAGTTCCAGTCGGCGCCATCTCAAGCCAAAAGAAATTGTGATTGTACGCGCCGCCTCCACTGTTGCGAAAGGCCGCTCCATCCTTTGAGTTGGAAAGATTCCATTGACTTCCCTTCTAGCCCTACTCCTGCCGTACTCCTACAGTACTCCTGCCTTACTCCAACTGTACTCCGACGGTTAAACGGCAGTGTGCTAGCAAAGCCATGCTTCCTTGATGGCCGTCTTCTGCAGCTCAACCAGCGGAGGTTGGGTCTTACCCTCCAGAGCTTTGTTGATGTTGGTCACATACGTGAGATGATGCTTATCATGGTGGAACTCCATCGTGGCCTTGTCAATGGAAGGCTCCAGCGCATCGTAGGCATAAGGCAGGTCAGGGAGGTCATATGCCGTGGCCGGCTCCAACCCCATAACGCTCGCCAAGCCAGTCGCCAAACCGGTGGCCAGCCCACGTCTGGAATGCCAGGATGCCCTGCCAGCTGCGCTGTTGGATGCCCTGTCCTCTGAAGGCGCACACAGGAAACTCAGGTTCATGCACCGACAGACCAACGTGGCAGCGACCAGCGCCAGCACACCACGAGCACGACGGGACATGGTGCCGTAAAGGGCAAAGCACCTCTTGTTTGAGCCTCCTTGCCAGCCTTGGGAGGAAAGTCGAGTCGAGGCCATAAAGATGGCTTCTCAAGTCTGACCCCGGTGCATGGCCTCTCTCTTCACTGGGCGTGGCCGACCATCAGGCATCAGCCGCAAAAGTGCGTTCAGTTCAGACCTCAATTTGCAAGTTGCAGGTTGCAGAGTTTCTGCTCCTGTCATGCATGCACTGGCTGGAACCGATTTGTTGCCATCCTTTTCTCTCAGACTCATCTGATCACTGAATGTTCCCTGGGGCGGAAAATCCCATTACAATGGGACGACTTGTGCTTGCAATGCTTCGCAGCTTGCTTTGCAACTGCAGAGAGATGATGCACATCCCGACTTGTCGAATATGCTGTCTGGTGTCCGGTGAAACGTTAGGCAACTGATGGCGATTGTGGTCTGTTGCGCACTGCCGTATCGCCTGGCACTTGCTCACACACACTGTAGGAGGGCTTAGGGGTCTCTGTGACTTGCCTTTCTTCCTTCCTGTTTGTTGGCCATGGAAACCAAATGCCATTGAAGCGGCCATGAAAATGAATCCTCAAAAAGCTGGTGAAACACACTAAGCTCAGATGAAATTGTTTGGAACTGTGGCTTCTCCAACTGCAACTGCGCCTGCATTCGGCCAACGATAAAACAGCAAAAGTCGCGAGTATCAAAAGCTGCCTCACTAAGAGCTTGCATTGGCGGCAGTAGTGGTGCTTGTGGGCGCCTGCACGAAACCGATCTGAAACACATTGGGTTGCAAGCATGCCAAGCTGCGCAATGCAAATTGCGACCAAGCTGCATCGATTATACCTTGTCTGTCAAGACTCATGATGCACTGACGGACTAACTTGGAGCAACTGACGTCGCATGATGCAACTATGCGGGTGGTTTCTGCATCCAAGAAACCATTCATTACGATAGGCTGCTCTTGCCTCTCCTCCAAACATCCACCAGCTGCCTGCTTTGCCCTTACAAATTCCAGAAGACGGCCTGTCTGATTTCCTTGGCAATCAACAATATGCTCAGAGCACTTGCAGCAGTGCGGTGAGGGATACAAATATGCAGAAATACAAGCTATGCCAGCTATGCAGCCGTCAGATGAACACAAGTTCAGCGGATCGTTGAGACCTTGGAGGTGCATTCTCTCTGTCCTTCAACACTGGGCAGTCTCTTCTTGACAGCTCAAGGCACACAAGCAAGTGCTCCTTCCTCTGTCCGATTCCTCTATGCGTTTGTCTCTTCTCTTCTACAAGATGGACAGAACTCCGAGGCTGAGCATGCCCATCTCTTGCTCGTTCGCTCACCATGCTCGCCTCTCCTAGAGTGTCAGCTAATGGAATTGTCCCGCAGTGCCAGCACCAGATAGCCAGGATATTGCACCGGAATAGCAAACAAAACTGCAATCTAGACTTTAGAAGCAGCCAAAGGATGTGACACTGACTGCCCAGTGCGGAGCATGATGCTTGAATTTGATCCCGGTCGGTGGGGCGGTTCGGGGAGAAACAACAGACCAGGGGCTGTCTGTGAGGCACGTGTCAGCAGACCTTCGAAATCTGGGCTCAGCTTTACTAAAGTTACCAAGGTTTGTTGAATTGAACCACCATCGCGCCCACAACTTCAAATCGCTGGCATTACTCATGATTACGCCGACCGGAACGAAAACAACCACCAATATCCGATGTTGCCAAGGTGCAGCATCCGTTGTCCTTATGCACATCTATTTCATGCTCTCTGCCGATAGCAAGGAGTAGAATGACTGGAAAAACCATTGGCTATTCTGTTGACCAAGGAGCGCCCTTGCAAAACACGCTTGGGCAGCACACGGTCAGGTCACCATCTGTGGTACATGTGTCAGGGCAGCCCTGCCAAAGGCGCATCAGCAAACAACTCGCCAACCTCCCTCGTCTCGCCCAACAACACTTACGAGAGCTTTTCATGAAGAATTTCAACAGGCAGTTGAAAATCGAAACGGATGCTGGAGAGCTGGAAACACAGGTTCCCTTGTAAGACCTGGCCTGGAGTATGATTGCGCAAGTGATGCATACCTTGGAGCATGCAAGACTGCACAACTTCGATGCCTCACGCCGCCCAGCGTTGTTTATACAAATACATATATATATATATATATACATATTGTTGTTCATGTTCTGCGGAGAAAGCCACACAAGAGACGACGATCTTCCTAAGCAAGATGGTAGGCATGGGCACAGCACCTTAGATGATCACATCGCTTGGTGCTGCTGAGCAGACAAGAGAGCACCCTCGGCGGCCCAGCCCGCGAGCACTGATGGTCTTTGACAAGGCACTTGCTGCTGTGTAGCCCTGTGACACACTGTTCGGGCCAGAAATGGCCAAGTGCCGAAGAATGGAGGTTGCTAGAACGAGGCACCAATTGCATTTGGCATCGCTACAGGCGCAGCTCCATACACACCTGAGATGGTTACCCAAGCCGAACGAACTCCCCGTTGTGCTGGAGGTCGGGTCGGCGGAAGACTTCCTGTCAGAAATTGACTTTTCCTGCACTTCGGCACCATGGGCTACGTCAAAACATACTCTGTCAGAACCAGACAACAACTCACGGTGATACGGGTGTCGCACCAGCATGTCGAAGACACCCTTGAGACTTCCCTGGAAGCCATACTTTGGCAAGACCTTGCTCTGCACCTGGAAAACCGAGTGGAGGGTTCTGAAGCCTCTGAGTTGACGCTGTTGACAGAGCTTCAGAATTCTGACTGAGATCGAGACTGAGAGGAACAGCTCTTGTCTCATCGGGATGAGCTTTGGATCCTCACTCACTGCAAGTGAATGTTGCAGTCTGCTGGTCACTAGTGCCGCGCCTTAGCATGAAAGTTTTCCAGGATGTCCAGCCTCTGTTTAGGGCATGCTGAGAGCTCGAACGGTCTTTCCGGCAGTTGGACTGACTATGCCGACGGACCATGCCTCCTCTGGAATGCAGGGTCAGAAAAACCTGCATGCAGTTCACGTTGCATGGCAATGACCTGGTCGAGAAAAAACTTCACTGACGGGGGGTACGAAGACATGCTGCAAGGTTCAACATCCTTTGCCTGATGGACGCTCAGCTCAGGCAATCCTGTGACGCGCAAGTCACGCTCCCAACACAGCAGAAAGCAGACGAAGCTCCTGCTGGCTCGCTCTCCATATGCTCCAGCTCGTCCTGTGAGAGTCAAAGAGAGTTCGCCCAAAGCTTTCTCAAAGAGAGTCCTCAAAGAGGTTCGAATAGGCTATGGATTCGGTGTTGACTCAGGTTTTACTGGACTCCTCCACTGCACTGCGACCCAACGACGCCTTCATGGTGTCTCGCGAGTCCTCCGCTCTCCCCCCCCCCCCCGCCACAAGAAAACACACCAAAAGTCTGGCGATTGCTGCCATCCTGGGGGCGACTGAAGAGCATTCCTGGGTCAAGCCGAAGTCGTCTCTCAACACCTCACGTTGTGGAAGAAGCTGGGATAAGGAGTCCAGAGAAACCGGAGAAGCCAATTTGAGGCTGTCACCGTCTGCCAACGTACGGACAGACTGATCATTGGAGTGAGCCTCTTTCACACATCGCGATCATGTTATTCTAAGAATCCTCCAAAAAATTTTCGGCGGGTCCTCGCCTTCACGGCATCAATGACTTTCTGAAGCTTCCAAGCTCTGCCAAGCACGGACTCGGCCGCCTTCTGCACTGCCTGAATCTTGGCACAGCAACAGAGCTGTTTCAGAGCTCATGCAAACCTCTTTCGGCCTGCCCCATGAGCTGTGTGATGCCTAGCTGCAAAGCTATGCCACCACCTTGGCCAGTCGCAATGCTCCTTCGACTCCTCACGGCCTGATCTGGCTAAGGTCACTGCGATCATGTAACTTTTCCAGCTGTGCTTGAAAATCCTCCTGCAGACATGAAGTGCTGCCACATTTCGGTGCATTCTGAATCGGCACAACCTTAGGCGGGTCCTGCACGCAGGCTTTCTCAAGCTCCTGCTTCGAAATGTTCAAGCATAGGCTTTGTCCCCCATCAGAGCTCATTAAACATTGATGTGCTTGTCATCGATATCAGTATGCGTATGCATACTAAAATGAGAATTAACAATGTGCTTCAGCCATAGCACCCCCACCCAAAACCATCAGCAGCACCATCATCATCGCTCACAATGAGTTCATCGCCATCGGCACTTCCTCGTCATCGAGCACGCACAAAAAACCTCGAAGAACATGTTCAACGGCTGTGGGAATGCTCACCCTTGGTCCTGCCAGATGTTCATGGAGGCTACGAAACATGACGAATTGCGCATGCAAACAGTGCGATCGTCGACCCTTACAAGCGCATCTGACAAGCAATTCCAGCTTGCAAGCACATCATCTTCATCATCATTTTGGAACAAAGTGTCCTTCTGTGAAAATGCGGAGGTTCCAGTACCATCGCCACCCTCAAAAAGTGCGAGAACCTAACATGTGCCATAAATCGGAGCTCTTGCCACGATCCCACGTAGCCCGACAAGGAAATGAAAAAACTTAGAAGGAAATCAGAAAGCTAACATGGGTGCTCCGTACATCAGGAATGCTATACACGCACATGCGGCACCACAAAAACATCACAAAGCTGTTGCGCAAGCGAATGAATGTTCAAGAATGTCCCGTAGGTCAACGTTCGTAAGTGCTGCAGATACCTCTTTCAAATGCTCCCGCACTAAAAGCGTCAGGAGGGAACCCCAAACCCTCCCAAGCACACACGCCAAGGGAAGCTCAGCTTATCCACTTTGGCTGCACAGACTCAACAGTACTTAGTTGAGTACTTGTTTGTGTTTTTGCGAGCAAGGACACACACACACAGACTTTCTTTAGTTTATAGCTTGTTGGGTGATCCAGATCTGGAAAACTGATACCGCTATGCCTCGAAGAGCTGAGACTCGATGATGCAAAACTGATTGCCTATATACACCTTGGGGAGGTCTACCCGAGTATGCCACCCACACTTGCCGCATTGTGAGGATAATCTGGGGTGTACAGCCCGAATCTTTGCGGTGGAAGGGCTTATACCCGACTATCCACCGGCATCCCGTTATGTGGTCTACATGCGTATAACGGTACACCCTCCCCCTCAGGTATACCCAATGCAGAGTCAGCCGGTTGACCGTTATGCTGTCCAACGCAATGGACATCCTTGTCACAATCAGAACTGTGCAAAAAGTTGCCAAAGCTAGATTTAAGGAACGTGCTATCTGGTGCGTTTTTGTAAGGATGCTCGATGCATCTTCTATGCGTACGACAACGGGCTTTGCCCTGAAACCATAAGTGCATGTTCTTTTGTTTAAAGAAAAGGTGTGTTGCTGCGGTTTTTCGTTCAATCTTTTTGCGAGAAGATGTGCTTCTACCCGACCAACCTCAAAAGAATGTGCATTTAATGAGTTGTTCGCGAGAACAAGGAAGATGTGCACTTTATTGCTGACAACAAAGTCGGAAAATATACAAATGCCTGAAGCAGCGCGTTCATCTGTTAATGTCTAAAGCCTCGGACTTGAAAATTGATTTGGAAGTCTACATCCTGTTTGGTTTGTGCCTTCTAAGGCAGGGTCTCATCACTTTCCGTAGCGAACGTCTTATCGTAGCATCCTTGAGGGAAATGGGTGCGTTTGAAGCTAGGTTTGTTGGTAAGGGGGCTGTCAGTTATATTTAAGGAAGCGATGAAGCCAATGCACCTCGTGAGCTTCGGCGCTGAACAGGCAGGGTCTGACTTCCCACTGCTTCCCTCAAGTCAGCGGGGTAAAGATCAGGATGGAGGAAATGTCAAAAGCTGACCAACAGAGCCCCAAGCCCATACCCTGCAACCAGAAGAGCCCCGGAGCACAGCAAATCCGAACCATTCATGTCTAGCCTCTTGTCTAGCCTCTTGAAACAGAATGATTTGTGTAAAGCCTTGACTCCAACATTACTGCTCTGCATCTTCTGACTTCGATGCAAGTAACAATAAAGATGTGGTCGTGTGCTTTCTTGGTAAGGAAACACAACAGAAAAGCCACACAAAAGAAATACCAACCGTCTCCAAAGAGAAGATGTGAACTCATGCCTATGATGGCAAACGAGAAAGCTGTTCACAGAAAATATTGGTCGGCCCTTACAGCATTGTCAAGAAAAGATGTTCTTATTCCCATTATTGGGAGGACCTTCTTTAATTTGAAAACAATCTAGTTGTTTAGCCACCACATGCAGCATCTAAAAGCTTCGGCCACATGGAGCAAACCGTTTAGTAGGAAGCAGCTGGCTTTAACCGGGAAATTCAGTGTTCAGAAAGAAGGCTGGTCCATAGGCGAGCATATACATATATCTACACATCTCTATAATTTATACATGCACGCATACCTTTACACATAAATATAATACATTTATGCAAGTATGCAAAAATGCCTTTTTGCATTCTTGCATGTATGCATATATACATCTATGCATCTATGCATATATATATATATATATATATATATATTTTTTATTTATTTATTTATTTTATATTTATATGTACACATATGAGCATACAAAAAAGAAGACAAACATATCTTCCGCACATGGAAAGATCTGCAGCAGGCAGTCTGTGTCATGGCCGTAGTATAGCGAAACTCCTGCAGAAGTTGCTTGACGGAGTCGACCGGCCTGATATGTGGGTTCAGTTGGCAGATTGGCGTTCTGAGAATGTCATGGCAGTTCTGGGCTATTTACAAATCGCTGCCGTCCGCAGACTCTGTGTCTTCTAGTTCAACACCTGACACATGCAGGGTCAGGATGCCAGGATGTCGTTAAAAGAGGAACCATCTGGCAATCCCAGTCCAAGAGCTAGGATTGGGATGCGCAAAGGGCCTGAGCTAAGTGCAGCACCGAGCATCATCAGCTCCGCACGACGGGAACCATCTGGTGCCCAGCCGACAGTCTCCTGGTCCTGTGTCTCGGGCACCGTCACAACAGAAGGTATGGCAAGGTGGCGAGATGATGCGAGGTGTGTGCATTCAGGGCATTGCCGCTCCTTGAAAGCGATCCAAGGTGAGGTACCGGCACTTGCCTTGAAAACAAACCTCGCCTTGCGACGAATGTCATCCCTTCCAAGTTTCTTGGCCAAAGCTTCTCGGACTGCAGCAAATGTCCAATTGGTCCAAATGGTCAGTCCGATCTCAGGCCCTGCCTCAACGGCATGTCTAATCCTGATCTCATATTCTTGTGGCGGCGGTGGTGGTGGCTTGGGCTTCGGTGGTGGAGCAACCTTTTTGGGTGCAGGTTTTGGCTCAGGTGGCTTGGGTGGGGCAGGTGAAGGATCTGAACTGGGATGCACAGATTCCTTCACACGCGGAGGAGGTTCTAGTGTGTCATGGCGACGAGTCACAGAGTAGGGCTCGGCACCTGCTCGAGAGCTTTCGTTGGAGCTCTTCGCAGGTGTTTGTGGCGGCGCAGCGTATGGATGAATTGGTGGCGGCTGATCATCTTCCTGGTCTTCAACCGTGCGGAGATCAGCACCCAGTACCAAAACCTGGTCGAAAGCTTCTACAGGGCCACCATTTGAAGATCAACATGCAATGTGGTGCAGAAACTGGTGCGAAGCCTGACGGATGTCCCCGATGGGATCATCATCCTCACATAAGGAACAACGAGCGCAGTGCTCGTCATTCGTCATGTGCACACCGCTCTTCACCATTCTCTCTGTTTTGCCTTGTAGGTTGAGTAAACGCCTCCCTTTTTCTGCACGAGCCTCACATGAGGGCACCTATATGTCGCTGTCGTAAGTCTAAGCACACCCGAACCTGCCCTTGCGCAGAATCTCATCTCGACCTTATTCGAGACTTCATGGGCACATCAGCAGGCATCACACGGATGCTACATCAGCCAAATGAGCCTCGCACCAAGAAACTTGGAGATTGCCTGAACAAGCCAGCGATCCAAGTCCGAAACACAAGCAGCCAGATGAGGAACGGTACTGCCACGAGAAAATGTAACACTCCCACACTCCCATGATGCGACAATATTCGCAGCCTGGTGTGTGAAACACTGTCACTTGATAGGACGTGGGGGGCATGTGCAGACATGCCCTGCGACATGACAGGGATTGTCGGAGTCAGATTCCAGGTTATTCTGTCACGAAGCAAATCAATCTGACCACGCTACAAGCAGCCTGCTTGCAGTCAAAGAAGGTGGCATCATGCGCAAGTGCCACTCGCACCTGCTACAGTTCTTGCCTCTGATGTCACGACACAAATGTTTACAAAGTCGCTTGGCCAACTGCTTCCAACGAGCATCTCACCTCCGCATTGTCCACAGCATGTCGGGCGAGCACCTGCCAGCACCAACTGCATTTGTTACTCAAAAAGCCGCTTCCCCGTCGCTCCCCAGTCTGCTTGGCGACCTCAATGCCTTGCCGCGATCTTGACTTTGGCGGGGGCCTTGGCAGCTGCTCTTTGCCTTTTCGGCCTTGTAAGTTGGTAAAATGAGTGCAGTGGAACGAGACATCTCTGGGAGGTCGAACTCTTGCCGCGGCGGTACCTCAAACTGCAAGAGAAGAATGCCGTGGCTTCGCACCGTGTCGCATGGCTCGCAGTAATGATCCCAACGGCCTTTGCTGCCGGAGTCTTGCTGGGTTCCTCCTCTAGAGGAGGGTAGTCCGGCTCCTGATGTGGGGACTCAAGAGGGCTTACTTGAGAATGAGATCCTCGATGGCCTGGCCGGGCTCCCCAGGAATTCCAAAGAAAGCCCCTGGGGGCATCCGCAACAAGCGCTCAACCTGCCATCGGCCCAAACTTTGTGGAAGCTTGCACATCTTGAAGCCCGTCCGAACTCCGTTGAGCTATCTGGGCCTCGTGAGCTTGAGCTTTTACATGGATGTTCCACGAATGCTTGCTGATTCCACGCGCCATGTCCTTCAACAATGCAGAAGTTGCCAATTACGGAAGATCGAACTTTGTCTTTCTTAGTCTGTCCTGGTACCCTTCTGTAGTGAGCGGAAAATCATACATGGCCTCAGAGGCTGAAAGGAGGACAACATAGACATAGACAAACCATACTCTCGCAGCTTTAAGTTCGAAAAAACCGACAGGAAGAACCAAGCGCAGTGCCATCGTTCGATTGAACGACTGGCCGACAAACATCGGCTGCATTCTCTGCACCGCGTCCGACCCTGAACTGCATGTTTTCAGCAAAGCTCTTCCATCGACTGACTTGACAGGCCTTGCTTGTGTATGTTGCCTAAAGTCTTCTGGAAGTCCTGCCCAAACAGGCACAAGACGAACCATGGAAACCCTGCTTGCCATCCTCTCTGGAGTCCTTCGTACTTGCGATCTCTCGGAAAGCCTGCCATCAGCTTCACAAAATCTGAGAAGATGTGAAAGCCTGAGAGGTTGCATGCCCAGTCCTTCAGCAGTTCCTTTGCTTCCCCGAGATTCAGAGGCCGATCTCGCGTGGGCACCCTGGCCAAACCCCAGCACTAAAACACAGCGACAAGACTAGTGAAAGGTCCCTTGAATTCGCTTGAGCTTCGCTGGACGTCGCTACGAGGCGACAGAAGCGCGGAAGTGTGACGGCTCCGGCGCTTGTGGCGCTTGTGGCGCTTGCGGCTTCGCGGCCTGGCGATAGAACAGAAGCGAATTGAACCGGAGCCGAAGCCCATCGAAATAACCTCACAAAGATGCGGTCATGGCTTGGGCTAGAAAGCACCCCCATGACCACTGCCTTAGGCAGTGCTAAGGGAAGCAATCACGACAGAAGCTTGGCAGGAGCCCACTAGCACCTGCATTTAAGATCCGCCACTTCTGCAGCGTGTCATTTGCAGTTTACAGATTCTCTAGAGATGCTGCGACTAAACTTTTTTACTATGAGCATAGATATGCATCCGTCAGCAACTGTACAAAGAGCCTCATGCATGCGGCAAACCAGGGTTGCTCAAGTACGCCACGACTTCGTTTGCATCATGTTAGGCGTACGGAGAATATTCAAGTAACCCTGATTAACATGCCAATTGCCCAGCACTCTTTAGCCAGGAAGGGAACCGTCTGCACGGTTCGTTTCTTAAATGTCGGGCGGGAACACGGCAGCAGGCCGGAAAGAAACAGATGGACTCATCAAAGAACATTCAAGTTCCTCTCACAGCAGCGGCCCAGACTCAGACTCAGTCAAACAAGGAATCGTCGGCGACCACCCTCGGGCCACAGGTTGCACAAACGTTGGCTTTCAGAAAGCTGTTGGAAGCTCTGCGCAATCGCATGGTAAGTTTCTACGAATTGCTACACGAATCAAGGCCGGAGCTTCGCTTCCAGACCTGTTCGATCGCACAGTCCGTGGTGACATGGAGCGCATACCTGCGGCGATCCACCAGATGACTCTGCCACGTTTTTAACCGTTTAGCGAAAGTATGCCAAGTCTACGAAAGTGTGCGAAAGCGTGCCCTCTCGCAGATCACGGAAGGGCACCAGGCCGAGGGGCACCAACAACTCGTTGGGCTTCGGGCCGCTGCAGCGCTTGCTGTTGCTGCTTAAGTCCTTGCTGCTGCCGCTGCAAAAGCTGTTGAAGAGCCTGTAGCTGGTCGATCTTGCTTTGAAGCTGCTCGGCCGACTGGCTCTGTGAATGTTGCTCTTCAAAGAGTTGCCTTAGAAGTGGCTTGAAGTCTTTGAGTTGTGCCTGTGGAGCACATGTCTTGGCAGCATGCTCTGCTGCCACAGCAGCCGAGCAATTCGGCATGTGATGTGGGATTGCGCTCGAGGGACCAGCGGAGCAGCGCTGCTCCTGGCTGCATCTCTTTGTCTCTCGTAAGCAACTCACACCTATCAAATATTTCACAAAGCATCACAAAGCCCTTCCTGCCGGACAGGGGTGTTGAGCTGCTGAATGACAAGTTTTGCCAGTGACTGGTTTTCAGCAGGCCTGGCCATGTACAGCACTGGGGGCACTGTGATCTCATGGTGGGTGCGAACTACCCACAGGTGACTCAATGCCAGCAGGCTTAAGATTCTTGGGGGCTCACGCTGGCGGTGGCGGTGGGAACAGCGACGGTGCCGAGCAGGATTGAGCGACTGTGACACGCCGAAGTCTCGGCGGCTCAGTGCACCTTCTACTCAAGTTGAGCTCAGACATACAAGCAAGGCAGCAGTTCCGATCAAACATTGCAGGGAGGACGGTGAGCTGCGTCCACCGGCAAGTACAGCGCCTGCCTGCGAAAGATTAGCAACAGAACACAAGTTCCTCCAGAAAATCATTCACCACCAGATCTCACCTACCAGCTACTAGCCAACGAACTACAGCGTACTAATGACGCGTATGTGCATGTACCATAGTGGCCATAGTGGGGCTGGGCTGCGTGCCGCAGCAGGCGTAGCAGGTGAAGCTGGTGTGGCAATGGCAACTGGTAGCGGCCTGAGCACATGCGAATCAGGAGATTCAGCGATTTTAGGATTTTGTTCCAAGACTGCGCCCCAATGTCGACATGCCTGGCCGGCCTTTCTGGCGTCTGGTCAACATGAGTTGATCTGAGGGGCGACTGGCTCCTTGTGAAGCAGCCGATCCCTGTCTCTCTCTCTCTCTCTCTCGCTCTCTCTCTCTCTCTCTCTCTCTCTCTCTCTCTCTCTCTCTCTCTCTCTCTCTCTCTCTCTCTCTCTCTCTCTCTCTCTGTCCAAGTACAGCCCCCGAAGGAGCCACAGCCCCTCTAACTCTTTCTCTGTCTCGCTCGCAAGAACATAACACCAAACCCATCATCCATGATTTATTCCGTCTCGGCCTGGCAACTTGAGCAGGGACAGGACGAACAGGGACTGCGACCGTGTAGGCACCATAGGCGCCCCTGAGAGCAACAAAGCTGCTCGCGTGAGACTGATCTCCCCACGAGAGCTCTTAAGCTGTTTAAATGATAAACTGATCGCAGCACATGTGCCTGAATTGGGGAACCGTTGCGGACAAGTCTTGAACCTGGGAAAGAGGACTCTATTCTGCATCATCTTCGGCCATGTTTGTCTTTTGCCAAATGTGCTGAGTTAAGTGCTGGATGTCGAGGCGAAGGTGGCCTTCGATTCTGGGGCTCTTACATACCAAATGCGCGCATCGCACACCTCTCACCGTTCCGTCCCACAGCTGTACTCTTCATGCATGGTCGCACACGCATCCTCTGAAGTCTCAAGTCTCGGACGGAACAACTGTTGCCCGCACCCTCCTGGTTGGTCCGCTGCTGGGGCCTTTCCCAGATCCAAGTCATACAATGTGGCGACTGATACCAGGTCTTGATTCAACTCAAGGGCGAGGACCACTTGGCCGGCGAGTAGCTGCCACGGATGCAGCAACCTCGGAAGTGACGCGAGATATCTTGCCCAGACCTGAACAAACGCAGAGAGCTGTGCAGGCTATCAGCCTTGGCCTAGGCATGCTTAGGCCATCCTAGGCATCCTAGGCATCACACGGGGACTTCTGATGACATCCAAGCTCGTCGGGGTAAGGTTGAAGCCTCCCAGCAGATAAGGTTTTCAAAATCTCGCAGCAATCTCTGCCCTGGCGGTCCTCATTGGTCGGTTGTGAGACCTGACAGGGTTGCAGATCAGAGCCTCCCTGCAAGGCTGGACTCTGAGTCACGTGCCTCTCTTACTCGAGGACTGTGTCCGGGCTGACAACCTTCGGATACACAGTTGAAGAGTGACATGATGATTCATTCACTTTGCCATCTTTGCCCTGCACCGTAAGGCAGGGCCCTGCGTGTATGCATGATCACGCGGGCACTTGGCAAACCGCAGTACCACACCTGGAATGCCAGCGGTCGCAGTCATCCTGCCAGGCCTGAGGCATTGCATTACTTTCAGCACACGAAGTAACGAAAGACTTCAGCCCAGCTATCCCCACCTGCTGATCACCTTTGCGTTCGAGTCTACACCTGCGGCCCGCCCATGCGACTCCCCACAAAGCTGTCAAATGGAGATGTGGCCGGAAAGGCGGGGCGGGTGCTCGCAGCACCCTAAAGAAAGCTGAGGAAGTTTTGCCTCTTCTGCGATGGGCTTCGTTGAGCCGCGAGTTCTCCTCGCAGCAGCCAGCTGCATGGCACTGCAACAGAACCAGAAGAGCCTCAGCAGAGTCTAAGATTCAGGCTGCCTTCCCTGGTCTCGAAGCTGGTGGCACTGATTCTCTTGATTCCTTTGGGTCCTTTTCATCTTCGCCTCGGACTGATTACTACACACCAGCCAGACACAGCCAGAAGCATCCAGCTGAAAAACTAACTCCTCAGGACCTCGCTGCCCATGTCATCCTGACCAATCCCCGTGCTTTCAGTAGCCTGACAGAACCCGATCGGTGACCACAGTACACGATACAGCCACCACCACTTCACATGGAAACCGCAAGTTGCAGGACCTTGTCAGGCATAAACATTCAAAGAATAAAGGCACATTCCTGCAGACCTCGGAGTCTTGCTTAGATTTCTTCATGCCTCGAAAACACACGCGGCCCAACGCAGGTGCTGTGCCAGGTATTCAAGGTTCACGACACAGTGAACGCATTGAGACCAAGGCGATATGACAGTGGCGTTACAAAGCGCTTCACGTCCTGAAGCTTCGTAGGTCGCAGCATGCTGATGCATGCTGCATGTTGTTTCCCCCAGGCTGAGCTTCCCCATGTCCAGAGCGCGCCTCATAACGCGAGTCACCTCAGAACATAAGTGCAGTCTGCCAGGAGAAAGGAACCAGACAGCACTCAAACACTCTGCCGAGGTGCGGATTCGACGTGGTCCTGAGTCTAATCACCAGCTCGGCCAGCAAACTGGATAGGCAACTTTGTCACACTTGCTATGGCAGCTTCGTTTCACGAAAGAGCTGTTGCACAACGTCTCACTGAGAAGAAGCCTTGTGCACTCCAAGCTGCGCGGAGTCTGCAGTGAAGGGCAGGGTGCAGAAGACGACATTTTGGCTGCTTCAGTTCGACGCGCTTGTGACGCAAATGTGATGGCAAGAAGAGCTGCAAAATGTGGACGACAGACATCTGGAGTATCACGTATATAGACTGCAGGTACCTTGAACATTAGCACCCTGCGGAGAGCAAAATGCTGCAGGCTTTTTGAGTCTAGGAAGCCACAGCACTACATGTGCTTCCAAGGCAAATGATGCGGGGCTACCGGTTGACTTGCGAAGCTGCCAGAAGCTGGCATCGCAGCCAAGGAGGTACCTAAGCACATGTATTCTGAGCCAACACTTAGCGCACATCTACCAGTGATTTCTTGGTCTTCAAGGCCACTGTCAAGATATCAAATCACAAGCAAGGCACCCATGATGAACACCTGCCGCTTCATGCCCAACCTTCGACCACAGAGCTAAGTTGACAGCATTGTTGGGGATACTGAAACACAAACTTCCGAGACTTGACACGACAGCCCGCCTCTGGCTATCAGGGACTGGCAGGAGATCCTGGGCAACTCAAGCATGCCAAGATCTGAAATAGACTTTGTCACAAAAAAGAACTGGGGCACAAACACCGGTCGGGCTCTCTACCACCATGCGACCTTTGACTAAAATGTGTGTCAGCAAACGACCTTGACGGAGCAAAAAGGCCGTCACCATTCCGGGCAATCTCCGGCCGGCCCAGCTTTCGAGCCTTGACTCCCAACTTAGGCTGTGCAACATCCGTGTCTGCAGCGAGCTCAAGCCGCTGGCCAGTGCATCTTTGACCTGCCTCATGCTGGCACTCCCAGGCACGCTTACGACCTGAGCACACTCGAGAATGTTGGAAGAACTGACTCTGGCACCGCAGATCGCAGACAGGGCTAGCTGCCGCTAGCTGCAAACTGAGGATTGCACGACAGAGTCTCGGTCGGTGGGGTGCGTGACCGTCACCTCAGCACAGCTTGCATCACAAAACTAGACCTCGCGACCTCCAATGGCAAAAGAGAGGTCCATGCATGTCCATCCCCATGCATGTCCATGCCCAGCCTGCACCTCTGCTTCTGTAACTGCTGCAGCTTCGGCCGCTGAGGAAGTTTGTTTCATGGCTCCAGCCTGAAAAGAGATGAGCCCAACAGGCCAACAGTGGGCCAACAGGAGCCCAACAGGAGCCCAACATGTTAGTGTGATCAACATTTTGCACAGCTCTCCGTGATTCTCCGTGCCTTGGATCCAAAGAGATCTCCAGGCTGGAACCGAAGCTGCCTGCCATGCCACGCGGGTCATCGGCAAGGCTCTTCATGCAATGGGCGCACAGCACCTTGAGTTTGCGCAACATCCGGAATGCCTCTCAATCTCCTCAGACAAGGTCTTGATGCCAGGCTGCGCTTGATGAGCCCGAACCTGGATGCATCCAAACTTTGTGAAAAGACACCAGACGCTGCAATAAGACAGCGGTGGACAGCAAAGGGCTAGTTCTGTGGTGCGGACGGCTGCCAACATCTCTGGAAATCCCCACTGGTCAATGCTAAACCCAGCCGCCTGCTTCGAGGTTGTTGTAGGAAAACAACAAAGAAACAGAGGCGACTGAAAAGCAACACCTTCAGGGGTGCTTTCCACGCCATCCCCAACAGGCGAGCCACAGCCTTCGCGCGCAGGGAATAAGAGCAGATTTCCATGAAGGTGACTCAAGTTGGACCGCCTCTCTCTTCTTCAGGGCACCCCATCCTCTACCACGAAGGTTGACGAGAGCCTGTCAAGACGTCCCAGTATTTTTCCGAGCAAGACTGAACACCAGAAACATTTGGCTGGCCTTCTGAAAGTCTGTGTGGGTGCTCGCTGACCGCAAAGACCTGCCAACAAAAAGCTCCGAAACAAAGGATACCAAGCTGCTACAATGTCCACGTTCAAAAAGAACAGCTAAGGATCTTTCTCCAAAAGTGTCTTCACCTTCGCCACTGCAAGATCGCCGACAATTCACAGCAAAAATTCGATGGCTATGACGTTGATCAGCACTGAGTGCTCGGCTTCATGTAGCGCCAGGGATTTCGGGGGACCTCTCCTGCCGGACACATTTCCAATTGCATCACCCGGTGACGTTTTTGATGAGTCAACATGTCCTCAGACGCGCAGCCCCGACTTGAAGGGAGGAGCGCTCCCTGGCAGCCATGCTTCAAGCTGTTTGTACTTTGGGCCAGCACGACACTCACTTGTAAGAACAAGATGTACCTGAGCCGCTGCCACACTACCTACTAGACCGAATACTTTGCCAATGCACAGCATCCATCAAAACAAAAAGCAACACCTTCAACTTCAGTTAATACCAGTGGGCTGGCCTTGATGCATCTGACTGGTTGGACTGGGTGGCAGCCGCTGCCTGGGTTGCTACAAATGGGGCACACTTTGCCCAGATCCGTTGTGCTACGCGAGCAATGTTAATGCAATATATTCTATATGACTCATCCTGTGAAACAAAAGGTGGAACCCGCTAATAAACCGCAGACGTCGAGCCGCTACTGAGATCAAAAGCTGGGTCGCCGACCTGACTGGCAGTTTTTTCGAATGCAGAGAATGCTCCACGGCGCCGGCTCATGGGCCTGAAAAATCATCCTTGATGGTTGCAGTCACAAACACCTCAACGCGTGCCTTTTGCAACGACTAAACTACCTGTGACAGATTACCGCGTGCGGAAACAACCTGTGCACATGGTCAAAATGGCACATGCACAAAACTGCACGAAAAAACATATTATGTCCCGCCTCTGCGCCAGTCACAACCACAATCACATGATCTGCCGGATGTTGACATGCACACATTCATGTTGGTGTTTTGCTTTGTATCCACGGGTTGGCTTTCGTGTCTCGGCGCACAAAATGTGATCTGTCAGATGGCGTTTCCCATCATGTCATGTTATCGCATGTGCTGCACAGTCCAGTCTTTGAGCTGTTGACACCACCGCAACAAAGGCAGGCCGAATCATCATCTTTGCACATAAAACTATGCAACCCCAAGCTGCTATCTGAAACATGTCATAAAGCTATACGCCTTTTCATTCGCATGCGAAGTTGAAGGTACAATTTGTCCATCGTGTCTGCATAGTGAGTATCGATCAAGGCCATACTGCCAGATTGCTACGTGCATACTTCTCTCCGGGGCGATTCTTGACGGATGTCCCGGTTGCATCTTTGATGACTCTTGAAATTCGAACTCGCCTCACATCAAGTTTTACACACCACCTTTTCCAAATTCATGGAACTGAAGTCGATCAGGCCTTCGTTTTCATGCAAATCACGCTTGTGTGACAGTCATCACCGACATCTTCCCAAAGCTGGTTAGATTTCACGTTCACTGTCCTGCTGCGTCCTGCAATGCACAAAGGTGGATACTGTTCGAGATCCATAAGCAGACAAGTTAGATAAGGAAAACGATGTTGCAAGGCCATGCAACCAACCCTGACCACTCGAAAATGGGGCGGGTCGATGGGAGGGCCGGGAGCTTGAGCATCAGCAGGAGATTTCATTCATTGCCCATCGTAGCGAGCGATGTAGGTCCACAGGCGTCTTTCTGGATTTTCTGCTTTGACCTGGCTCGTTCTCCTATGCTTCTCATAGCTTGTCAGGTTGAACCCTTTTTTGTCTTTTGACGATCTCCGCCTGTTCTTCTTCTCATTTTTTTTCGACTTTCTGACTCTTCTTTGGAGCAGCCATTGGTTGAGGCCGGAAAGCTGGTACACGTGATCTTGCACGCGGGTGCGAGCAAGAGCGGACCGCGTGAGCGGAAGACGAGACGAAGAAGCCGAGGACGAAAAGCTGCCGGAGGCACACTTCCAAGAAAAAACACCAACAAACACCAACCACAACCACCATCACCATCACCACCACCACCAATGGTATACTCACTAGCGGACCGCTTTGGACAAGCGGAACACGCAGGAAATCTGCCACCATGGCAACGTGGTACCGGACTCCACAAAGCAGCCCAACAGTCTCTTAGGATCCCACATAAGTCTCTTCAAGCCGTTAGAGTGTAGTCAGCAATCAACATTGGACGTGTTGAAATTCTCTGGCTTTTCAAGTAACATTGATCGGCCTTCGTCAACAATCCAGTGGGCGTCTTGGCCTTCCGATGCCTCCATGATTTTCGAGCAATGAAAAATCGAAGAATTTCGAAGAGAGAGTCCAAAGGTACTACAATAGAATGAACAAAAGGAAACCATTTAGAGCTCACGTGTTTTCGTTCACTTAGTTTTTACTATTTACAAAGGTTGTTGATTGGCTTAGCATGAATTACCTCCATTCGTTCATAGTTTTATTATTTCATGGAGCACAAGGTGAAAAGCAAAAGTTCCCCAATATTTGTTATTATAATTGTAGTCTTTTATGCGGGAAAAAATACAACAACAAGGACGTGAATGACAAGAACAATAAATTACCACAAAAACATGCGGTTTCACGGACTTTAATGATCATAAACCAGTCCTTACACCAAATATGTGCGTAATAACAGTTTTCTCGCGGCACAAATAGAAGACAAGCGGTTCTCATTCCACTCATACTGTGTTTGATTACAATTCCAAGAAGTGAATGCAACAAAAGGCCTCTGCAGTAAAGAGCATTGCAAAGTGACGTGAAAAGGTCAACGAAAATGGCTTCTGAACTGTTCTGCACACTCAAAGACGACACTTCCTCAAGCACTGGTATTTATCCCCAAAGCTGATAAAGGTGCTGATAATTGCAGGCCTCTCGATATGCCTAACACTAGCAACAGAATAATTGATTCGGCGGTATACCATCTTAGCGCAGGCCCTTAAAGAATCCATGCATCCTGCCCAGGTGCTCCTTCACCACTTTAAGGAACCGCAATCCAATTACGCAGAGATGCAGCATTATCTTAAGCTAAAGGATGCTCAACACTTGGTTGTGCTGACTGACTTCGTAAAGGCCTTCGAAAGGGTAAATCCTTGGTGGATCCTTGAATGCCTGGTTGCACGGTCAGCACCTGCGTGGATCAAAGCCTATGTTATTCATTTTCTGTTTGGGCGCAGAACACATGAAATCCAAGGCCGCTTTCTTTCACCGATCACCATTCATCAAGGGCCAGCCATGGAAAGAGCGACGTCCGTCGTTCTTTTTTGCCTTGCACTTGACCCGCTTGTAATACGGATGACAATAGTGCCGCGTCCAAAGAACTTTCTTTGGATACGAAAAAGACTCAAGACACCTTTCGGGCCCGCACAATACGCTGGTCTAAGTCCTAAAGCATCAATGTTTTTTTCAATCGGTATCACTAGACATGGCACAGTTTAACAGCAACAGGAACATTTGGGTTCAGGGTGGTTTCAACTCTCAAAAAAGTTGAATGGAATGGAAATTGAGGCTGGGCGACTCTCAAGTCGTTCTGGCCATGATGAGGAGAGGTCAGTGTGATTTTTTTTTCAATGTTAGCAAGAACTGCAAAAACATTGGTTTTCTTTTTGAACTTTGGAGAAATCAAGAAAAGACTGGAAAGAAGCCAGAGTCGTGAAACTTGGACCTTCAGATTTAGCAGCAGACTTATGCACAGCAACAATTTTTTGTTTTGTTCGGTTCAAATTGCCTTTGCCCCTGAACAGAATTTTTCTCTTGCTTTTTGCTCAATGTTTTCTTTGTTTTTTGTTGGAATGATCTCTCGGTTTAGTTGCAAGCTTGAGAAGAGAGTTGTGAGAAACCGCCCTCAACAAAACACCAACAGATCGGGGTGATGAGCCCAGAGGTGGAAACGACCCCTCGTTGGAAACAGCCCGGGGCTGGAACCAGGCTGCTGCTGGAAAATACCCAGGCCCGGAACATGCCGAGAATATTTTTCACAAGCTTCTGCCTGGAACACACCCTTTGCTGGACAATGCCTCGAGCTGGAAGAAGCCCCAGGCTAGAAAACGCCCTGGGCTGGAACCAGCCAGGGGCTGGAAAACGCCCTGGCTGGAACAAGCCCTCGGCTGGAACAAAGCCTTCTGTCTTGCGAAACCATGCAAAAGCCACAATCTCTGTTCTTTCAAGTTTTGGATGACAAAAAGCAACACCAGCAAGCAGGCGTTGCGGTTTTAAAGCCAGCATACCACAATACTGTCAAAACTGCTCTACCCCAACTGCAAGAGTTGATACAACACGTTCTTTTGATCTGGAGGGCTTTGCTCTTTCAGGTTTAGGATGAAAAGAAGCAAAACCAGCAGACACTGCTCTTTCAAAATTGCCAGCATACCACAATACTGTCAAAACCCCTCTGCCCCAACTGCTAAAATTGATAAAGCACGATTTTTCTGATCTCGGAGGCTTTGCTCTTTCGGTTTTGGATGACAAGAAGCAACACCACCAGACGTTGCTGTTTCAAAGTTCTCCCAGCATACCACAATACAATACTGTCAAAGCCGCTCTGCCCCAACTGAAAACTTGAATACAGCATGTTTTTGGGATCCTTAAAGGTTTTTTTCCTTCAGGTCTAGGACGACAAGAAGCAACACTAGCGGGTATTGCCCTTTCAACATTCAGCCAACATGCCGCAAAACTGTTCTTCCCCAACTGCAAGAGTTGATACAGCACGTTTTGTTGATCTCGAGGGCTTCGCTCTTTCAGGTTGAGGATGACAAAAAGCAACACCAGCAAACACTGCTCTTTCAAAATTCAGCCAGCATACCACAATACTCTCAATACCCCTCTGCCCTTTCAGGTTGACGATGAAAAGAAGCAACACCAACAGGCCAAAGCCTGAAGCCTTACCGCCAGAGACTGCCCGGGCCTGGAACCTTAAGTCAAAGACTGCCTGGCCTGGAGCCCTAAGCCAAAAACTGCGCGGCCTGGAGCCTCAAACCAAAGACTGCCCTGAAGCCAAAGTCTTAAGCCAGAGACTGCCCAGCTTGGAGCCCTAAGCCCAAGACTGCCCAGCTCTGCAGCCTTAAGCCAAAGACTGACCGACCCTGCAGCCTTAAGCCAGAAACTGCCCGGCTTGGAGCCTTAAGGTTAGGGGTTGGGGGTGGTTCAGGTACAGGCCAGCCCGACCCCTTTACTATTCTTCAAAACTCAGCGAGCATACCACAAAACTGTCAAAAACGCTCTGCCCCAACTGCAAGAGTCGATACAACACGTGCTTTTTGATCTCGAGGGCTCTGTTCCTTCAGGTTTAGGATGACAAAAAGCAACACCAGCAGACGTTGCTGTTTCAAACTTCTGCCAGCATACCACAGCACTGTCAAACCGCTCTGCCCCAATAGCAGCTGTTGATACAACATGCTTTTTTGATCTTGAGGGCTCTGTCCTTTCAGGTTTAGGATGACAAGAAGCAACACCATTGTTCAAAACTCGGCCAGCATACCAGAAAACTGTCAAAACCGCTCTCACCCAACTGCGATGTTTGATACAGCACGGCTTTTTGATCTCGAGGGCTCTGCTCTTTCAGGTTTAGGATGACAAAAAAACAACACCAGCAGACGTTGCTGTTTCGAACTTCTGCCAGCATACCACAACACTGTCAAACCGCTCTGCCCCAATTGCAATTTTTGATCCAACATGTTTTTTTGATCTTGAGGGCTCTGTCCTTTCAGGTTTAGGATGACAAGAAGCAACACCATTGTTCAAAACTCGGCCAGCATACCAGAAAACTGTCAAAACCGCTCTCACCCAACTGCGATGTTTGATACAGCACGGCTTTTTGATCTCGAGGGCTCTGCCCTTTCAGGTTTAGGATGACAAAAAAGCAACACCAGAAGACACTGCTCGGTCACTGTATACAGCACGCTCTTGTGATCTGGAAGGCTTCGCTCTTTCAGGTTTAGGGTGAGAAAAAGAACAACACCAGCGGACATTACTCTTTCAGAATTCAGCCAGCATACCACAAAACTCTCAAAAACGCTTTGCCCCAACTGCAAAATTGATACAGCACGTTCTTTTGATCTCGAAGGCTTTGTTCTTTGAGGGTGACAAGAAGCAACACCAGCAGACACTACTCTTTCCAAAATCAGCCAGCATACCACAATACTCTCAAACCCGCTCGGCCCCAACTGCAGAATTTGATGCAGCACGCTTTTTTGAACTCGAAAGCTTTTTTCTTTGAGGTTTAGGGTGACAAGAAGCAACACCAACAGGTATAGCGCTTTCAAAACCAGCCAGCATACCAGAAACCTGTCAAAACCGATCTGCCCCAACTGCAGATTTGATACAGCACGCTTTTTGGATCTCCAAAGCTTTGTTCTTTCAGGTTTGGGGTGACAAGAAGCAACACCGGCAGACATTACTCTTTCAAAAATCAGCCAGCAGACCACAATACTCCAAAACCGCTCTGCCCCAACTGCAGAACTTGACACAACACGTTTTTCGATCTTCTTCTTTAAGGTTTGAATGACAAGAAACAACACCAGCAGGTATTGTTTTTTCAACACCAGCCAGCATACCACAAAACTGTCAAAAACCGATCTGCCCCAACTGCAAAACTTGATACAGCATGCTTTTTTGATCTCGCAGGCTTTGTTTTTTCAAGTTTTGGATGACAAAAAGCAACACCGGCAGACACTACTCTTTGAAATTCAGCCAGCATACCACAAAAACCGTCAAAACCGCTCTGCCCCGACTGCAAAATTAGATACAACGTGCGTTTTTGATCTCGAGGGCCCTGTTCTTTCAGGTCTAGGATGACAAAAAACAACACCAGCAGACATTCCTCCTTGACAATGCCGCCAGCACACCACAACACTGTCAAACCGCATTGCCGCAACTGCAAGTTTTGATACAACATGCTTTTTTGAGGTTTAGGACGACAAGAAGCAACAACATTTTCCATATCTCGGCCAGCATACCCCAAAACTGTCAACCCCCAACTGCCAGAACGGTTGTTTTGATCTCGAAGGCTCTGCTCTTTCAAGTTTAGGAGAACTAGAGGCACCACCAGATGAACCCAGCCGGCATTTCATTAACCGCTCTGCTCCAAAATGCAACATGTTGTTTGTCTGTACGGGCAACTTTGGATGACAAAAGTGACACCAGCAGACACTGCTTTCAATCTCTCCTCGCAGCATCAAAACTATAGAAGCTGGCGGTCTCAAACTATACAAGGAGAATGAACGACCCTGGCTGCAAACACGTCAACTCGTTCAGATACTGAAGACTGCTCGGCAGGGGAAACAGATCAGACTGGCCTGCAAAGCATCCTTCATTCTAGGCAGCATTGGCACCACAACAATTTCACCTCCTGCAATTGACAGAAGCCATGCTTCGCAAACAGGTCTCAGCAAAGCCCAAGGGATGCACACTCTAGGCATACATCCCAATCGCAGGTGTCACATCTCCATGTGTGATCCTGCTCCTTGACACTCCCGCATAAGTCACAGGACACCCTGTCCCAATGAACTAGAGGGATTTCCCTCCGACCAACCCGCTTTGAGGAGGTCGACGTGCCCAACGGTTTTAACATGAGGTCGTGACCTTGGGGGCAAAATTTCCTCGGTGTCTCACGATCATGGGGGCAGAGCTTCTTCGCCGGCTCTTGTTTCACCACCTGCGACTGCTTCGCAGCGGGTTCTGTCTTCACCCAGGACATTTTGCAGCACATTCTCAAGTTTGACAGTGGCACGGGCCCGCTTTGCAGGTCGAACCAAGACAAGTTCCACATCGCTGCTGTCACTGTCGCAAGCTTCGGAAAGGGGTAAAGGAAAAGAGGCCTGATCAGAAGCTTGCTGGGGAACATGCGCTAAAGGCTCTTCTGGAGCTGTCTCGGACGGGGACGAAACGTCAGATGGAGATTCAACCGAAAGGTCTTCTGGGGCTGCCTCGGGAGCCTCGGGCACAGGAGCCTCACCTGGCGGACTCGCAGGCGCGGGTGCTTCGCACACACTGAGGAAGTCCTCGAGCACCACATCCGGAATTGAATCCTTTAACGACGTAGCATGATTTTCTTTCTCACGGTGTTGGTCCTGCCAAAACTTTATCTGATCAAGCAAATCCGCAAAGGGATCCACTTGGCGTGCTGAACAGCTTGCAGTCCACAAAAACTCTGATAGAAGACCGCCGTAGCTGTCTCGACTCAGCTTCTTGGCGCCTTTGGCTCGCAAAAAGGCCTTCAAGCGGCCGAAAAGCCCTTCAGCTGCGTTCGTTGACACCACAACTTCCTTTCCAAAAATTGTTTCTGTTTTGGAAAACTCACGGCGTTTGTGATTCACGCAGCGATGCACAAAGCCAGAGTCTGGCTTCGACAACCAAGCATAACTCTTGAAGCTGTCTGTAAAAACCAAACTGCCAGCAACAACATGTCTTCGAATGAAAAGCTTCAAGGTGCGAGCACTCCTGTCCGGAATCTCCAAAAGAAGGCAATGCCCTGTGGCTCGTCGAGTTTCAAAGTCCAACTCGAGCATGCCAAGCACACAGCCGTTGGGCGGCCTCGGAAACCACCTTTGCAACGCTTCTTCTTCGTGAGAAACGTCTCGTCAATGCACACGATTTTGCCTTTGCCGCCGAGCTGAGCAGGATTCAAACGAGCGACACACAAAATGCTTCTAACACGTGCTAAAAACCCAGCCCAGTTCTTCGAACTGACCTTTGCCTGCTTTCGAGCAGTTCTGACGCGAACCAGTACAAAGAAGCAAGATATTGCGCAGGTGTAGTTGTTCGCTAGGTACTTTAGAAGCGTTCCTGGACGACGCCAGGTGAGCTTCTTGTTGCACAGCTTCTTCGCTGGAACCTCCTCGTCCTCATCCTCACTGTCGTAGTCTGGATTCGGAACGCGCACTGTGCAGTGCAAGTATGAGTTGCCCTTCTCCGAGTTGCTGTTGAAGGACTTCCACTCATTCCCTGCTGGACAATGCACGGCAAGACAAGCAAATTCCACCAAACTAAGAACCACAACGCCTATGCGAAAGCCCCCCGAACTAAAGCCAAAGACATGCACCCGCAAGACAACCCAAAATGCTTATACACACACACATCCCATCCACAACCGACAGCTTACCAGCACTTACCAAAACACATTGCCAAACGATCTGTTGGTGTTGTTCCGACAAATGGAAACACCCCTTCACTGGAATGACTCAGATGTAGGCATGAAGCTTAGAAGCAACACCAAAGAAAAAAACAGTGACCTTGCAGTGGTGTCTGTGTGTTGTTTTCATTGTGAATGCTGGTGGAATAAACTGCTTTCGGCCAAAATTGCTGTATTTCTCTGAAGTTGAAATTGTTATAGACATTCATGTTTGTGTGGCTTTGTCCATCAAGACAGAAAAGACAACAAAA
>CAJNDS010002544.1:316457-373150 GCA_905221605.1 Symbiodinium natans
CTCTGGAACGGCTTACGTCCAGCTGGCGCGACACTCGGTATGCCTTCGGCTGCCCGCTGTGTCTTCATAGTTCATATGCCTGCTGTCCGCTGACTCAGGCTTGCACGTCTGGTGCGGCGTACGCCCAGTTCTGTGCCGCGCTCGGTCTGCTTGCCGCTGCGCGTTCCTCTGTGCTCCGCCTGCTGTCCGCTGACTCAGGCTGGCTACACGCACTTGGTGCTGGCCAATCGCACATCGAGGACAGGGTTTTCTTTGTCTTTTTTTTTTGGTCTGTCTGTTTTTTACAGTCTCTCTTTCTGTCTTGTACTGCCGTGCTCTTGCAAAGGCATGCTGTCTCCGCATCACATGTTGCTGCATGTTTGCCAGCCGCTTTCAGATGCTCTCAAGCTCCTGCCTCAAGTTCGACTGCTTTGCTCTGTTTGGTGCCATGGCTTCCCGTCAGACGCCCACTCCTGCCGAAGCCACTGCCGCCGCGGTTGCAGCCGCCCAATCCCAAGTGCCGCCTGCCACCGGCCCCTTTGACCAGGACTCCGCTGATGCCCGTGCTGATGAGCAAGCTCGCAGATCCGCCCGCCACGCTGAGCTCGTCCGAGCCTGGCGCGCTGTCTGCGAGCCCGAGCACGAGGAATCCGCCCTCGCCCTTTCCTCACTGGATGTGCAGTCTGTTTGCTTTGTGTCGGACGTGTGCCATGATGTCCTCATGGACAGGCTCTTTCACCTGCCCACCGACATCTTGTCCCGCATGCAGCCCTCCGGCCGCCGCATTACCCGCACCCTCAGGTCTGCCCGCTGGGCTGATGCCACGTCCTCCGAAGATGATGCCGCCCAGCCGCCCCCAAGTTGACACGACTCCGCCTGCGCCGCCCGTGCATGAGTCTGATGCATGGGCCCGTGAACGTGATTGGCACCACAGCACCGCTACGGGGGTTTACACTGGCCCGTTGCCTGACCAAACACCGCCGGCCAACACGCCTGCCAGCACGCCTGCCCCTGTTGCAACCCCGGAGCTTTTCTCGACCCGCCCGGCACGCACGCCGGTTGCTCCGCGCCCCATCCGCCAGGACAACATGCATTTCGATCCCAACATTGGCCACCGTGCCGTGCCCGCGGATTCCCCAGCCTCCGTGGTCCGCACTGACCGCGACCGCCTGCCGGCCATTTGCCCCACTGCCGCCACCGACCCGCGGCCCTCAACTTCGAACCGGGCTTCACGGACTCCCCCAACCAGGGTCCGTGGAGCACCGCTGAGGGGTGGGATTTTCAAATCGCCTTGCCCGCTTCCGCCTGCACTGTCGTCCGCCCGCCCTGGTGGCCGTATCCGGACCTGTTTTGCGTGCATCCGGACGAGATCCCGCGGTGGTTGTATGTCCGCTTGCAGCCGCCCGCGGATGCTGTCAGCCACCTCCGCCTCCGCGGTTACTGCACCCACATCTGCTCCGCCTTTGACTCGCCGGACCGCGCCCCCACATGCACAGGCCTCTGCTTCCGCCCGGTGATGTTCGGCGAGAGGTCCGGGCACAAGGAACACCAGTGCTCCGCCTGTCACCGCCTGCACTCCTGAGCCGCCCGGTCTCCGCAGTGGTGCCTTTGCCGAATTGCCGCCCGGCCGCTTTCTCACTTAAGCCTCAAGTTTCTAACTTCTTACGCGGCCGCGGCTCTTCCGCTCTGGCTCCTCCGCTGTTTGGTTTTTGTTGCCCTTACCTTCTGGCCACAGTGCCTTTCACACGCGCTCCGCTTCGAAAAAAGCTGCCGGTGCCTCGCATTTTGCAACTGCACTGTTTTTGCTGGGGTTCTGTTTAGGGTCTAGGGTTGTTCAGGGACGCTCTTGCCAGGACACCATCATCGCCATGGACGAGCATGAATCGGCTTCTCCTGCACCGGTGTTGCCGCCACCTGCTGATACCCTCGTGTCCGCCCCCGAGGCTTCCTTGTTGACGCATCCCGTGCCATCTGTCGTTCCCCCGGTGCCACCTGACTTGTCCGTTGGTGCTTCTCTACCTCCTGTGCACCCACCTTCGGACCCCCCCCACGCAAGTTGCATCCCACCCCCGGTTGTGCCACATTCCCTGCCGTCCGTTGGTGCTTCTATGTCACAACTGCACCCACCTCCGGACGCCCCAGCATCTCTGCCTGCGCACCCTCTCTCTGGCCAGCCTTTCCAAATCCTGGATGCTGATCCCGTGCATTCTGTGTGCGCACACCTGGATGATTCAGATGCTACCCAAGACCTTGACGTCAGTCCAGTCTCGGACACTGCCTCTGCGGCCGCTTTGGGAAACCTGCCGGCGTCACCTTCGCCCAGCCTGCCTGTGTCTCCTGCATCTCCGCCCGCAACTCCTAAGGCCGTGCCTGAATGCGGGCCAGTATGGTCATCACCTTCCCCTGCAGACTGAGTAGGAGGAGAGGCGACAGTTGCAGCAGACCAGCGGACACGCGGCAAACCAGTGGCCGACGGGAGCTCTGTTGGAAAGTCCGGAAGCGGATTGTCTGAACCCCGAGCCAGTGGCTGGAGCGGACGGAAACCTGCACGGATGCATGATATCACAGTGCGTTGGCAACACAACATTGGGCCGATATCATCACGGCTGTAGAGCGCGACGGATTTGTCCGAGCCGGACAAGCGGTGATGGCCTTGAATGCGTCTGGGCTCGGCCGGCATGTCCAACTGGCGGGCCCAAGAAAGCAGTGTGGTCTTAGCAGAATGAGCAGCTATTAGGTTGAACGCAGCAGGCATCGGCTCGGAGCTGTGTAGATTCCAATGGTGGTAGAGGAGACTGCGGATCCATGGCACTGCTTGGTCCCTGAAGAGCGGCTTGACAATAACCGGGTGAGCGGCATCGGCAGAGAGGATAGCGGGCAGAAAATCGAGCACGCGGTGCGGGTGCAAGGCCTTGGTGTCTGCCAGAACTTGCTTGACGACGGACAACCAGCGGGTCGTCCATGAAGACGTGGCGGAACCCAAAAGGCCTGGCGAATAGATGCCCCAAGGCATCCCGGACTTAGTGGTCTTGGTGCGAACACAGATGCCCACCAATGCGGCGGAGGGAGCTTGAAAATGCAAGCGGGCAGGCGGGACCCACAGAAGGTCGCCCCAGCGGAGCGAGGCCCAAATCGCGCAGAGCAGAACCCCCAACATGTAAGTCTCTGCGGGCAGTGTCTCCGGACAGAGGACGCGACCCTCCAACCAGGCTGTGAAGCTCAAAGAAAAGGGCAGGCTCTCACGGTGCTCGAGTGGGTTTGAAGGAGAAAGAAAAGCCCGGGCAATGGCGCCGTCAAGCTGGCGGCGGAGGAGCGGCAGACCAGCCTTTCTAGAAAACCAAGACAACGCCTTAAAGGGCATGGTGGCCAGACCTTGGGGACTAGAGCGGGCACGCAACCAGTCTGGCAACACACCTGGTTGCGGATCGTGTGCCGATGATCGGCGAATTTCACAGTGCAGACACCAGGCGGACCACATGTCAAGATAGCGTTGCAAGGTTGAAGGCGCGTGCGTTGCAACGACTCGGCTAATAAAGAAGTCCGGATCGGACGAGGCAGATGCTTCCACAAAAAGACCCGAGACGCTGGCCAGCAGGTTGACAAATAACAACCAACGCGCAATGAGCTTGTCCCGAGCAGCCTCGAAAGCACACATGATCGAGGGGGCAGGTGCAGCACCCGAAGCACGGTAAGTGCAGGGAAGCGGGGCAGTGAGCTTGCGTATATAGGCGGCCGGCTTAGAACACGGCGGCACGGCGAGTGCAGCGGGCCCAGGAGGAGCCAGAACGGGCAGTGACCGCGCGCGCAGTTTAGGGGCTGGCAGGGGCGGGATTAGGGTAGGGGAAGGGGCTCTGAATGAGCGCTTAGGCGGGTTAGGGAAGGCCGGTTTAAAGGTCACTGCAGCAACAACTAGGCCTGGCGGCCGGTAGGCTGGATTCAGAGAACCATCCAGCCAACGCGGAATATTGCGAGATGGCGCAACTGGCTGGCATGATGCCGGGCACGGTGCAGCGGACACCAACGAGAAGGAGCCAGGAGAGCCGGAAGACAACGGGGGAGGCTCAGCTCCCGGCACGCCAGTGCATCCTGTTGCATCCGCCACTCCGCATGTCCAGTCCACCCATGACCCGGATCTGCCACTCCTTCCGGACCTCCTTCCAGATTACAGCCGTGCTCCCACACCGCAAGTGTCCAGCTGCTCTTCTGAGAATGATTGCGGTTCGGTATGTTCAGAGCCGCCCTCCGATCCTGAAGCGCTTGAGGTGGAATGTGCAGCCATGATGCAGCCTTCCTCCCCATCCTCCACCCCCGCTCTCTTGCTCTATAATTCACGCAGCAACGTTACACACGCTGCGTCCCCTTGCGATCCGGATGCACCCCGTGCGCTTTGGTTTCCTGCTCACCAGTGTTGGCTCCGCCCTGCTTGTGGCGCGCAAACAGACCAGCTCGACCAAGCGAGTGTGCTCCATCAACCGCCGCCTGCTTGCACTCTGTGCCTCCGCGCGGCATGCGCCAAACGCTTTGACTTTTGGGACCAGCCCGCATGATTCAGGAAAAGAGACCCGTTTGCCGCAGTCTTTCTGCCCCTGCTCGCGCTTCAGGGTTCCCTTTAGGTTTTCTTGGGTTTGTAGTGCTTCTCCGCCAGCGTTCCTTGCGCCATGGAGTCCGTGCCCTCAACGCCGACAGTGGACCGGTCCGTCTTCTCAATCCGCACTGAGCGCCGCCGAGTCGCATTGCCTGCGCCTCAAGGGGCTGAGTCTGCCCACCTTCAGGCTGTGCCCTCACCCGTGCAGCATGCACCGCCGCCGGGCGACCGCTCCGCCAGCACTGCTTACCCTTCTGGGGTTGCCGGTCCACACCTGCCCGACGCCTCCTGGTCTGATGCGCAACTGTCTGCCTGGCTGTCTCGCCTCGATCACCGTGTTGTTGTCCGGTTGCGCATCTTGCTGCAAGCCCGTGACGCTGGTGCTGCTGAAGTCATCCTAGGATACTGCCAGCAACCATGCTCAAACCGTTGCGGCAACCTCTGCGGCCGCCCTATGCTAGACCGCCCACGCCCTCACCGTGATCACTTCTGCGGTCGTTGCCATGCTGCCCGCCGCGCCGCTGCGGCGCTTGACATTCGCCAGGATCTGCCGCCCGTTCTTCGCCGCCATCGCCGACGACAGCAAGGTGCTCGTGGCCTCGTTGAATCGCCGTTGCCCATTCCGGCTCCCGCCCCAGATGCTGCTGAGCCGTCTCCTGAACCGCCTGCCTGAGCTGCCGCTCTGCATGTTGCGAGTCAGTGAATGAGCCCTTTGCTGTTTTGAAGTCTTAATCGCTGGTTTTATACGTTGTCTTATTTGAGTTTGTTCATTTTGTTTTGACGAAGTCATCTCAGTTCGCTGCCTCGCTTGGCTCGGACTCAGTCCACTGTGCACCCACCGCGTCTGCGGCAAAACGCGTCCGTTGGGCTTGCACCTGCATGACTTCTTTGTTGTTTCTCTGCACCTTGCCACGTCTGCTGTTATGCTGTATCTAATCTCTTTGTCCGCAGCTGTCTTTGGCTCGCTGATAAGGGTGCTTTATTGTAGCTTAGGGGCTTTGCCTGTCTCCCGTTGCCAGGTACCATGGCTCATCGTCCCCGCTTGGATGACCCATCCGTGCTGGAAGCTCTTCTGACGCAATATTCTGCGCCTGACGATCTGGCCGCCAAGCTCAAGTCCGCCGGGTACAATACCCTTTCTGCATTGGTCTTTGCCGCCCCGGAGGTCACTGACGAGCCCCAGTTGTTGCGCAGCCTGCTGTCCCTGCCCGCTCCTTCGGAACTGACTACACCTGCGTGTTCGGCTGTGCGTCGCCTTCTTATGGAAGCGCGCTTGCTCCTGCCGGGGGTGCCGCCCGCCTCGCCGGCGGCAGCCTCCGCATCTCCGGCTGTTCCGCTGATGCCGCAGCCGGCTGTGCCCAGACTCACTTCGGCCGAATTGTCCCAGCTCCGCACTGATTTCGCAGCTGCTTACCCCGGCGAGCTCCTGAATTCCGCCACAACGCCGTGCCTGGAGATGTGCTCTGCCATCAAGCACCTACATGACTCCTCCTGCTCCCCTTGGTTGCCCTGGCGTCAGCGTGCATCTGAAGCAGACCGCGCTGCCTGGTCCGAGTCCCGCCGTCCGCGCTCCGACGGTCAACTGCTCCGGGCGTTGCTCGCCGATGAGTCTGAGCCGCAGGGTCCGACATCCGCTGCGGGCCTCAACGGGCCGCTGGAGTCCGTGCTGCGACGCAACCTCTCACTCTTTGCTACCGCGTTGGCGATGACGAAGATCACACATTTGATCACCATCAAGCGGTTCACGGATAAGTTTATCTCCACCGCCCTGGCGGTTCCGCTGGATCCGTCGCTCCGCCCGCCATCGCTCAACGAGATCTTAGCTGCGGACCGGGCGGTCTGGATTTCCATACATGAACTGGTTCGTGACCACGCCTGGTCCATTGAGGACGCCCTCAATGAGATCTCCACATGTCGCCAGGACATTTCCGCCCTCCTGCAGCCCCGTCCGCGTCCTGCTAAAGCCACTGCTGACCCTAATGCCCCTAACCCCCGCACCCCTAACAACCGCCGTGCGGACCGCTCCCGCTCTTCCCGCAATGAAGAGGCTCGCAAGCCCGCGCCCAAATTTAAGGGCAAGGGACGCGGCAGAGGCAAGAATGATGCCACTCCTTCCGTGCCCGGCTTCGAGGCGTCCTGGTTTGAGAAAATCGGCAAGCGTGAGCTGTGCAAGCGCTATGCCATAGGCAAGTGCTCTAATCCTAACTGCCGCTACGCTCACCTCTGCCCGATCCCACTGCCGTCCGGGAAACCCTGTGGCCAGAAACATACCGCCACAGAACATAAGAACACAGCGCATTGACTATCATCCGCACCCGGGAGCCCAGTGCCCCTGTCCTCCGAGTCAGAAGACGAGTCGAACCTAGCGGATGCCAACACCGGTTCTGCATCCTTTAATAGTCGCACTGCCCTCGCCGCACCGGCATCTGCGGCCCCGTGCAACACAGCGTTTCCGCCTGCAGCCCCGTGTTCTGGCCGGGCGCAACCGTCTCTCACATCACTCAGACCATTCCTGTCCGTGAACCATGGTCCCTCCTCTGCCAAGGGGCCGGCACGCCCGACCCCGCCGGGCGTTTGCGAGCAACCGGCTCCGCGCTGTTCCCAACCTGGCGTGCCCGTCATGCCTGGTCCGCCCTTTTCTTCGCCGGCACGCTCGGTCGCCCCGAGTGTTTGTGAGCAACCGGCTGCCACCTCTGGTCTTGACTCCGCTTCAATTCATCGCCACTCCCCGCCGGCACGCCCGGCCGCCCCGGGTGTTTGTGAGCAACCGGCTTCTGATTTGTCCAGCCCCTCACCGGCCCCGCGTGCTTCACAGGATGGCCCCGTGCCTCACTGTCGCCCCATCCCAGCTGTCCGCATGTTTCTGGACCTGTTCGCTGGATCCTCGGCCCCCGTTCACAACGCCGCCCGCCAACTCCTCTTGGCGTGCATGGAGCCTGTGGATGTTCTGACTGGCTCTGCCCTGGATGTTTCGGATGACGTCACCTACGCTGCGCTTTGTCGGCTGTGTGCTTCCGGCCTAGTTGGTGCCTGCTGTGCTGCACCGCCTTGTTCGGCCTACTCGCGCGCGCGCCTAGCAAAGTCGGGCCCCCCGCCAGTGCGCACGCCGTCTTTCCCATTGGGCCTGGCCGACCTTTCCCCGAGACAGCAGCGGGAGCTCAATATGTCATCATTGCTGCATCAACGCACACGCAACCTACTTTCTCTCGTGGCTACGCGCGGCGGCATCATTTTTCTAGAGAATCCCTCTACCAGTTTACTCTGGCTGGATCCTCAGGTCATGGCTTGGGTCCGTGCGTTTGCTCCGTTCGGAGCGTCCGTTGCTTCTTGTGCTCATGGCCTGGACCACAAGAAATCGTGGCTGTTCTGGTCTAACCGGCCATCAGTTGCTGCTCTTGCTTCCGTGTGCCCACACCTGCCCGGCTACCATTGTCCCCAATTGAGGCGACGCACTGCAGATGGGGGTTTCCTCACCAGAACAACGGCTTGTTACCCGCCCTCCCTAGCCAGCTCCATAGCGTCCCTCTGCGTCCCATTCGTGTCAATTGAGGACCGCGGTTACACACTGGCAACGTGGGTTGACCTGTTGCCCGCCCGCCTGCCCTGGCCAGCATATCCATTCCCGGTGGAGGATGGTGCTGGCACAGGCAGCACTGCCTGCCATACCCGCCCACAAACTGACGACTACTTCAAGGCCCTGCGCCACGCTTGGTCTGCCCGCCTGGCCCGCACCGGCCTGGTTCCCAAAATAGTCACCGCGCTGTCCTCCGGATCTAAATCCGCACCTTTGTCCGAAGTCGAGCTTGCCCCGTTCTTCCTCGACCTCCGCGAGTTTCTGCAAGTCCGCCAGGACGACACTTGGGCCGCATTGATGTCGATAGACGAGGGCCAACCATTCCGCCTCTCTCTCTGGCATACGCTCTCCCTCATCTTCAAAGATGCTGATGCTGACTTGTTCGCTCACTTGCACGCAGGTGTTCCCCTGGGTTTCTCCGCCCCTATTCCCCCGTGCCCGCTCCTGCAAGCCTCACATGCTCCTCCCCATGCGGAAACAGAGCTCCGCCATTGTGAGTCCGCCTGGAAGTCTGCGTTAGACAACGCTGAAATTGTTGACGAACTGCTCCAGCGTGCCGGCTGGATCATGGAGGTTACCGGGGGTGATGACGAATTGAAGCGGAGATATGCACACACCGCTGTCGGCAAGCTGGGGTTGGTGCTTGCCGAGGGCCGCCCACCACGTCTGGTGGTCGACAGCTCCATTTCGGGCGTTACTGACGCCACGCACTTGCCCAATCGTTCCGCCAATCCGACCCTGCTGGACATCCGCCGCTGCCTCCCGCTTTCCGATGCCCGCGAGCGCTTGGTCGCCCTGGTGTTAGATGTGAGCAAAGCACACCGCCGCCTCAAAATCTTGCCTGCAGACCAAGGCCTGCTGTGCTTCCGCCACCGCGGCCGCCTCTATCAGTGCAAAACCTTGAACTTTGGCGCACGTGCTTCTGGTTTTTACTGGGCCCGTGTGGCTGGCCTGCTTGTCCGCCTCGTTCACCGCTTTTGGTGGGTCAGCCATTCTGCCCTGATTTACGTGGATGACCTTATCTCCATCCTCGAAAAGTCATCCGCCCCGCTACTTGCCGCTCTGCTGGTTGTTCTGCTTCAAATATTGAATGTGCCGATGAGTTGGCATAAAGCCAAACTTTCTGCCTCGGTCATTTGGATCGGATGGCAGTTGGACTTTCGCACTTTTACTGTCCGTCTGGAGCCGGCCAAACTTCAGCGCCTGTTGGAACTGCTTCGACAGTGCTACCGCTGCACGAAGTTATCAGCCACCACGTTGGAAAAGCTCACTGGTAAGCTGCTCTGGCTTTCCAACCTTTTCCGCGCATTCCGGCCGTCCCTTGCACCGCTGTATCAGGACCAATACTGCCCTCCGCTGGTACATGTTGCCCTGTCTGTGCAAGCTTGGGAACGCCTGCAATCCGTGCTCTCCAATGACCTCCGGGTAATCGGGCCTTCAGGCCTGGCGTCCGCCCCCTTAGGCAGCCGCTTGTTCCGTGTGGCCCAGACCGCTGTGCTGACTAAGGAAGAACTGCCTCAGTTTCCGCCGTCCGCTCGGCGTCTCTGGGTCCAGATCTCAGACCTTACACACCCTGACAGAGTCGTCTCGGACGCCTCACGTGCTGTGATGGACATGTGGCTCCAGATCTGCCGCTCTGGGACCGACTTCAAATCTTTATTGCTGTCACCTCATTTCGAATGTGAGGCCTTTGCTGACGCATGTGCTGACAGTTCTTCCGCCGGCCTGGGTGGCTTCGTGCGCCTGCCTGGGGGGCAAACTCTTTTTTTCCAGGTCACGTTCTCTCAAGCGGAGCTTCATTCACTGTTTCCGTGGTTCCCGCCCGATCATTCACCGCAACATTACATTGCAGCCTGGGAACTTCTCGCTCAATGTGCCTTACTGCACCTTCTAGCCTGCCTACTGCCTCAAGGACATCCGCCTCTGCATGTCACGTTTCGTTGTGACAACTCCGCGACGGATGCCGCGTCCTGGAAAGGTCTCTCGCTCGCTACGGGCATGTGTAGCCTGCTGCGTTCTTTCTTTCTCCTCCAAGAAAGGCAGTACACATCGGTCCATATAGACCACGTTCCGGGGTTCAAGAATGACCTGGCAGATGGTCTTAGCCGCGGCTACGACGCCCAGCTTCTGGGCTTCTCCGAGTCTGCACGCTGCCAAATCCCTTGGTCCGCTCTGCCTTCATCCTTTTCTTGTCATACATATCCTCTGGAGCTGGATCTCTCTGCTTGGCTGGCGTCTGCTTGAAGAATGCTGGCCTTGTTCCCCCTTCGGGTCAAGCGTGCCGCCTGAAATACTTGGTGCCTTGGACCAGCATTCTGTTCACCTTTCTTGCCCGGGTGCTTCTGCCCGCAGGCTGCTTTGCTGAAGCACCGCCAGGGATTCTTCTGCCAGCGTGTAAAAAGGAAAGGGGTATGCGTGGTTCCTTCCTTTTCACGGATGCAACTGAACATTCGTAACGGACTAGTGCGGGTAGTGAACGTGGATGTACGTGTACAAGTGTGTTTGCTGCCCGCACGCAACGGCATAGCATGTTCCGCCTGTTCATCCCCTCCCGCCTGCTGTGTAGCTGCTGGCTCGACAGGCGGATTTGTGCGTCTAGTCCGTTCGGATTCAGTTTCAACTTCCGCCACCTCCCCTCCGACCTTCCTCTGTCTTCCTTGCCGCACGAGCTTCCTCGCTGTTCCTTGCATCGTCCTCTACGTGGGCCTTCCGTCTTCGAGTTCATGCAACGGTTTCCGCATCTTGATTTGGGCCCGTAGGTTTCTGAACCATGGTAGAGTCTGCGTAGCTGCACTCTCCCTCCTTTGTTTTCACACTCTGCTGGTGCCTTGGACCAGCATTCTGTTCACCTTTCTTGCCCGGGTGCTTCTGCCCGCAGGCTGCTTTGCTGAAGCACCGCCAGGGATTCTTCTGCCAGCGTGTAAAAAGGAAAGGGGTATGCGTGGTTCCTTCCTTTTCACGGATGCAACTGAACATTCGTAACGGACTAGTGCGGGTAGTGAACGAAAAAAGCTGTGGGGAAGGAGGGCATGTCCTCTCCAATCGTTTACGGTGATTTGGTGCTGGAGTTGGTGTTGACCTGAGATTTTGGCTTTGGGTGCATCTTTGAACTGTATTGGTGAATATGGACGTTTATTCCGAACATGGGTGACGATTATAGACAGTTGTCTCAGCATTGTGTTTTCTACTTCAGTCCCCAACTTCCCTCATTTTCGAAGGACAAAAACGCGCAGCAACTTAGAAAAAAAGCTCTTAAGCTCCGCGAATCCCCCATTCCCGTCCAGCCCTGACAAGCTACGCCGCCCGTCCACGGGCTTGATCCACGGGCCTCCTGAGGGCTCAGGTTGAGTGGCGCTTTGGGTCGAAGGATGTTACGGTTGCTGAGGGGCTTAAGGGTTCTTGAGCGGCTTAGTGCTGACATCAGTCGAGCCTGGAGGGTTCTGAGCTTAGCGGTGGGCTTGGATGTTGGAAGCAGCGATCGCATTTTTCACGTTGCATGGCCAGCAGTTCGCGAAGATGCGGTCGTCCCAAATAACTGGATGCGGTCTCATTTCAGTGACCAAACGCAAGCGTGCTGGACACGATCCAACATGCCTTTGACCCCACGTAGACAAAAGAAAAGAGTTGTGAGCTGTGAGAGTGCGCTTTAGTCTTTGCAGTCTTGTGAGCGACTCAACGACATCGAGCCTTGTCTCGACATGAGGGCCTTCTTTGCTTTCCATGTTGTTGGAAAATGCGGTCCAAAAATTTATGCGAACCCCTTTCTCTGTTGTGTTTCGCGATACACATCGTGATCGATGAGCGTGTTTTTGACTCCCTGTCGCGCTCACAGGTCACATGTGTTTCATAATCAGTATGTGTTTGAGAGGTGTTTTTGATGGGCATGCTCATATTCGAGCAAGCTCGGCTTGAGAGTTGCAGGGAGTCGAAAAATTTTGCGCCCGCCGGTCCCACACTTTGTTGGCTGCGAGTATTCATCTCGCCAGTCCATCATATCATAAACAGTCAGTGTGCTGGCATAGAGCCACGTCACTGGACATACTTGTATGGATTTGTCAGTTGGAAGTGCGAGGTGCTGGAGTTTTTGTTTATCGATCTGCAACAAAAATGTATTCCCCCCACAATGGGGAAACCGCTGAGTTTTTAGCTGAGAGTGTTTCTGTCCGGCGGATATTTCGGCGTCATTTGCGGTCATTGACAAGCGGCATGCGACGTTTGGGGTGTCTGAGCAGGGTTCGCAGAAATTAGGCCATCGCCGTTACTTGGGTTATGTAGGTCTTCGTGAGTGTTGCCCTGCAGAGATTTCGTAAATATCTTAGCTCATCATGGTCCTGTCTTGATGCATTGCAGCTAGCGTTTTGCGGGCAACCGGTGTCGCACATGTTGTTTCGCACCTCAGCCGCTTCTGTTCGCGTGGGGTGGCCGCCATCAGAGCATTGAGAGGTCAAGACTGTGGAAAACCCAGCTTGCAGTCCGTCATTCGAGGGCGCCATGCTTGGCTGTCATTTTGGAAAGGTCTTTCCAGAAGCATTCTTTCCAAAAGCTCAGGAGCAACTCATCATGGCCGCAGAAGCTGGCGTGGCAGCTGCCGGTGCGGCTGCTGTGGGGTTTGGCCTGTTCGATTACAATCGCTGGGCACTTACGACAGCATGTTCAGGAAGCGCCTTTCTAATGCGTTTGTGAATCTGCAACATGAGCATGCACTACATGAGTCAGGGTCCATGAGCAGATGCTTGCGATGATGACGCTTACATGCGGATCAGGTGCCAACTACTTGTACGATGCAGAGTTCCGATTCGAGAGGCGTTCTCAACAGAAGAATTCAGGTTGTGCTGGCTGCTTTTGTTCGCTGGTATTTTACGGGCCTTGTCTGTGCAAGGCGGTTTTTGCTCGGTGTGTGTGTGTGTGTGTGTGTGTGTGTGATGTCGATTTGGGCAGATCTCATGTTGTGTGAGTCGAAGCTCTGGGAAGGGAAGGGCATGTTCTTGTTGTGTCAGGCAACAATGTTTTGATCAGAGCTCACACAGCCACGCACGCAAGCTGCCTGACTTGGCCAACGCGTTCTGCAGGTTCAGCGCCGGACGAGAATATGCTGTGGAGCAGTCTAACCAGAGACTCAGATGCACATTGCACATCCTTTGTTGAGATGGTTAGTGGTTTACCACGGTTTGTCCTTATGTGCTACCACATATCGACTTGATTTCGGCGCTTTGTTCGAGACGGCAACAAAATTTCTGAGGTTCCGTAATGACTTGAGAACTCTGTCGGCTTTGACGATGGTGAAGAACAACCAATATGCCGTCGGACTTGCAATGTGTTATTAGTGCGTGGTTGGCCTCATGTCTCTGTGCACCGTGGTTCCTTGCAGGCACTAGTAGACACGACACTGCGAATCTGGCCAGGGCTTGGCTGCTTTGGACATGGCGCTCTGCATTGCGCTCTACTGCTGGCTGCCCAGCGCACCAGAGCCACACCGTATCACGGTTTCTAGCATGGAAAATGGAGTTTAAAGGTGCTGGCCGTCTGGGTTTGCACGGACCTTCTCCTCCCGGTTGGATCATGGCGCCTCCTGGCGGGATTACACAATGTGAGAAGGAGCTGAGCCATGCTGTCCTCTGTCATGCTTGTTTATGCTTTTTGTATGTAGTGTTTTTTTTAACATTCCTAGACGCTCACAAAAGGCTTTGGATCACGACGAATGCAGCTTCTTTCGGTAACCTGGCCATATCCAAGAGCATTGGTCTTGCGTTCTCTTGTGTTGTCATGGTATAGATCGTTCTGGAAGAAGATGGGTTATGCGACTTCAGAATGAAGTGTGCTAACATGCCGTTGACCTGCAGTCAACATGTTTGGTTGCCCAGCTTTCATGGCTTTGGCGATCCTGCTGGCGCTGCATGCCTCTTATCGTGCGCAGGCGGCCGTGTGAAACCGACATGTGACATCATGTAGCACTCAAGTGCAAAAGGCAGATGGCCCAGCTTGTGTTTGTGCTTTTGTCAGGCTGCCTCGGTGAACTTGCTTACTCGCAAGACCAGGGTGCCAGTCCCTTCCATGCGGCAACTTGACAAGGCTCGGCGAACGGTTGTATCTTATAGTGTTACCTTCCACACTGCGGCAGGCGCGACGATTCAGCTCGGAATTTGAGCAGCAGCAGTGGAGCAACTTGCTTGCAGTTTCTGACAGCCAATCCGAAATATTGGTCCTTGTCATGTCTTTCAGCCCTGCATCTTTGCGGATCTCTGAGGTGACATCTTGCGTGTGCCGTACCTCGCAAATCCTGGTGTGCCGAAAACGGACGAGACGTGTGGAGCTGAGAATAGCTGAGAGCAAGGGAATGCTGAGTGTGGGAGGCAAGACTTGGATGTGTCAGCAGGGTCAGCTCCAGGTCTGCCAAAGTTGCGGGTTCTGCAAGCAGGGCCCGATCAGTGCGGCACCCGTTTCGCACAAGTTACATCAGAAACCAAGGGGTCTAACTGATTCCTGACTCCCAGTCAAGACCTGAGTACTTCGACGTAAGGCCTCAAAGGCCAAGTCGCAATGCTGTCTGATGCTGTCCGATGCTGTCCGAACATTGGTGGTTGTCTTGAGGTGGCTCAAGGCTCAGCCAGTTTAGAAGACAGGCCGGCAATCTGCATGCCGATGGCCTTTGCCAGATCCGGGCTGGCTCGCACCGGGCGAAACGCACGGGCTTTTTCATCTGCTGCCGCTGGAGGGAAGGTACACGGGGGCGGCACGGACCTTTTTGTTGAAGCAGCAGAAGCAGCAACAAATGCCCCTGAGTTTTTCACGGAGCTTCATGCAGGTTCACAGTGCTCATGCTGAGTCCCTGTCAGTTGCACGCAGCAAATGCGCCTTCCCATGTCGCCGGCTCCACCACTCCATTTGCAGAATTGAAGCACAAGCCGCTGACCCATACCGTGCATGCGGGCAGGCCCGGATAGGACTGGTGTTCTTATGCATGACGTTCTGCGCTTTGAGTCGCATGTGCTTGTACTTGGCACGTCCCTGTCCGGCAGCAGTGAGGCTAGCTGAGATGGCTCCAAGCGCAAACATCATTTTATTAGAATATTTTCGAGACTCCGGTGACTCGATCTGATGCAGGGCGCGTGCCATCAACTTGGCTGCTGGTGCAGCGGCTCTGCCACTGGAGGTCCTCGAGCGGGCAAGCGCCGAGTTCGTGGAGACGGACCACAGCGGCATGAGCCCCTTGTTCCGACCTGTTTCCCAGCTTGGTGCAAGTTTGTCAAATGAGTGCGTGATTCAGAAACTGGCCACGAGTCAGGAAACCACTGTTCAAACCAGGCGATTGAGGAAAGTGCCCCGACTCAGGAAGCTGCCTTCAGGCGATTCGGAGGAAGCCACTCCAGGAAACTATGCGATTCAGGAAACCGCGCGGTTCCGGAAAGCACGCGGTTGAAGAAGAGCTTTCAGGAAATTGCACGAGACTTTGCCATTCAGGAAATTGCTCGATTCCGGACCCCACCCCCCCCCCCCACCCCCCCCCCCCCACCCCCCCCCCCACCCCCCCCCCACCCCCCCCCCACCCGCCACCCCAACACCCCCCACCCCCAACCCCCCCCCCCCACCCCCCGCCCCCACCCCGCCACCACCCGCCCCCCCCACCCACCCCCCCCCCCCCCCCCCTCTAAAGACTGACTTGAAAGGGCCAGTGCATGCCCGCCCCCTCCGTGCTCCCCCCCCCCCGCTCCCCCACCCCCACCCCCCCCCCCCACCCCGCCACCCGCCCCCGCACCCGGTTGAAATGTTCTGCTTCAGAGATGTGCGACTCTGGGGAAGCAGTATTCGGCCTAGGTGGTGGCAGAGCCGCTGTCAAGTTTCCCGAATTCAGCGGTTTCCGAATCCCCTTTGCTGTTTCCCGAGTCAGCGGATATCAGCGATTTCCGAGGCCGCGCTTGCTAGTTTCCCGAATCAGCGGTTTCCGAATCTGCGTTCCAGTTTCCGGAATCACGGGTTTCCCGAATCCGCGTGTTCCCGTTTCGCGGTTTAGGTTTTCAGAATCCGCTCGCCGAATCTGCGTTTTCCAGTTTCCCGAATCACGTTTTTTCGAGTTTCCGAATGCGCGCGTTTTCATTTTCCGAGTCCGCTGATGTCCAACTTTCGCCATCTCGCATCTCATCGTTTTGAGGGTTCACGATCGAGGTGTTGCTGAAATGGGCTATCGCACCAAGCCGTTCCATCACATCATGGAGCGCGCCGAGAACTCTTTCAGGGAGCTTCTGAACATTCCTGACACTCATGAGGCCATGTACTACCATGTTCTACCATGTACTACCATGTACTACAATGCATAACTCGACGGTACAACTTGTGCAGGGGATGTTTCAGGTTTAGTGGATCAAACCTGTGATGCAGGTGCACTTCTTCAACGGTGGTGCGACCCTCCAGTTCTCTGCCATCCCTCTCAACCTGTTAGGTGCGCCTTCGTGTTGCGGGAAAATGTTTGGAAAGTTGGGGGCTAGGATTGAACCTATGGGCTGCCAGCTGCCCTCTCTAGCACATTGTGCCACTTTCGGGCATCACCAGAGCATGTTATTGTTGCGTTCGATGGCATGGGCTCTCATGGACTACTTGTGAGGTGGTCGGAATGAGGGCAAGGCGGCGTCGCTGCCTTGATGTTTTCGAGTGCCGTGATGGATTCTGTTTGTAGTTTCTGTGTGGATAAGCCTGAATGCATGAATGCCAAGGAACTACTTGATGAGTGGACATTGGAGTGAAAAGGCCAGCAATGAAGCACGACTCTTTGGCGAGGTCAAGGATGTGGCAGAGGATCCGAAAGGCCAGGGGCACAGCAGCGGACATGCATCTCTCCAATACCATACTTGTCCCTGGCATCGCCGCAGCGCCTGCAGCATCTATGTGTGCGGGTTCTTTCACCAGCCTGTTGCATTCCGGCTTCTTTGACAGGACTCTACTTCGACATTCCGGATAGCTGCTTGCTTCACTTGCTTCACTGATCCCTGTTTTTGTTGTCCACGTGCGTCTATGGATGCTTTGAGCGAGTGCGTGTGAAACTGCGAGAGACAGCACGCAGCTGTGGGCTTAGGCTGCATGAGCCAGTGTTAGAGCTTTGACCTGCGATGCGCTTAGGTACTTCCTGGAACTTCGATAAGGAAGCAGCGTACTTCCACTATACATCGGCTGACACGCGACAGGGCCTCGAAATCAGAAACTTCGATTTCGACGCTGTACCAGCAGGTGCAAACAACAGGTATTGAAGCTGGAGCAGATTATAGCTGCTATCGTGGCAAAGTCTCTCTGACAAGTAACGTCTACCCTGAAGGCATGCCTGTTTGCTGCGATGCATCGGCACTTTGGCAGCACCTTTTTGCATTTACCTGTTACCTTTCTTTTACCCATCATTGCCGAAGGCGAATCTGGGCAGTGCACCGGTTGACGTCTCCAAGCACCGGGCCTCAGAAGACAAAATACGAGCGAAACTTTTTCAACCGCTTGGAGAGGAAGAAGCGTGGTGCGTTGCAAGAGGAAACCTGTGGCTCTGTTTGACGTTGCCAAGACTGCAGGTATGGAGTTCTTTATGCGGCTTCGCACAAAAACTTTTCAACGGCAGGAGTGTGTTACAGCATCATCAGACGAGAGTCGATCTCAGTTGTTGATGGTTGCTGCGCACAGTGCGGTCTGACAGCAAATCCGTGGCCTGAAGGCAGTGTGCCACAGTTAAGGATCTGATCAGCGAGGAAACTCAGATGAAGGCCATCCCCACTATGTGCAATTGGGTCAAGTTTCAGCAGGCCCCGAACAAAATCTACAATGTGCCAGTGCTTGTGTCCATATGGAGCCTTTGTCGAATTGTCCCTTCGTTTCAGTTTTCAGTGGTGAACCAGTGGTGGTGAGTACGATTGTTTCCGAGAACAAAAGCTTAGATTGCGAACCTGCACTCTTGCGTGGGTTTAAGGATTGGTGCACTAAACACGGAGTGGATGATTGAGCGTGGCGGAGTTGCTGCGTTCGAAGAACTTGCAATCCAGCGCTCTCGGCTTCTGTATGCCGCTTGATGTCGGTAGAGATTTGGGACATGGAACGGTCATCGGATTCGCCACTGTGTGCATGGGTCAGAGCTTCCACAAGCAAGGATCTGATTGACAACTCCAACGGCTTTTACAGAACCTTCGTGGACAGTGAGGCCGGCCCCATATTTCCGACAGTGAGTTAGAAGATGCGAACAACTTCATCTAAATATGCCGAAGTCGAAGCATATCGTCATGCTCCATGCTGAAAGCAGAATGCAATTGATGGAGGCTTTCAGATCTCGCATGCAAGTTGTGTTCACGATTGGAAGCGGAGCTGGCACTGACCATGAGTTGGTGGAGAGACATGCCCGCAGAGATTTTTGAAATTTTGTGAAATATTCGAGAGTCGCGGACATCCGAAGCTGCTCGCCCCTGAGGAAGTTTCTGCAAAGGGCAAATGACGAGCTGGGCTGGTTGGATATTCGCTCCCACCCTTTGGGAACACCGTCCGATGCCATTCGGGTGACTCTGGGAGAGATGTTCCATTCAAGACTTTTTGATAACATTCATGCGCTGTGTGCAGGTGACCATGTACAACCACCAAACGCTTGAGACGATCAAGGTGCCAGTGGCAGATCCAACGTAGGAGTTATCCCTTTGAAGGGTTTGCTAAATTATGATGAGTGTCTGGGCGCTGAGTTCTCCAACAGACCAGTAAGCATTCCAGGGACACTATTGCACCTGTCGTGCCTCGCGTCCAAGCATATATGTTTCTTTGCTCAGTTTTCGGACAGGAAGGTTCCAGGTGTAGCGGGTGGCGTTTTGCATCACATTCTTTCATATTTTGCTTTGCTGCTTGAAGCGTCGGCGACTGGCGCTTGGGCAGGGTGGTAGGTTTCCCCTTCACGTCGTTAGAAGAGAATGGTACTCGTAGCACATGCAGTTGCTGGAGTTGTGACTTCTGTCGGAGGTGGTGCGCGAGTTCATGCACGTGTTTCAGATGCTTGGTTGCAGCATCCCAGGTAACGAGGTAACGGGGCTTTGGTTGCCAGAGCAAAGGCTGAGTGAGTCTCTTGCAGACAGTAGAAGAGAGTGAGCGAGCGAGAGGGAGAGAGGTTGGGAATTGAAAGGTCTGCTGGAGGTGGGTAGCAGGCGAAAGTGCAGGGGCAGTTGACGTCTTAGTCGGGAATTGTTTCTAGATGGCCACACGTCACACTGTGCTTACGTCTCACTCGCTCCGACAGCAAGAAATAGCGAACCCCAGCACGCAGGAAGGGGTAACCGACAGCAGAAGAAGAAAAAAATAATAGAGAGAGAGGGAATAAGAAGATGCAGGAGTCTAGTTGGGCATTCATATAAAAGCGAGTGCTCTCACATGTCTTCCAGAGCCAAGGCAAGAGAATGCCTCCAGCAGCTACAGATCCTTCCTCGCACAGCAGGCACGGCATGTATCAGTGCTTTGTGGGAGAAGGATTTGGGTGAACACAAAGGCCCAAGGAGGGCAATGGTCTTGCCAAACCATAACATGTCGTTTCTCATTGCCGACTGGCGCTGTTCCTAGGGGATTTATTTGTTCAAGTCCGTCACGGTCTCCGTGGCTCTCGAGCACACCTTTGCAAGTGGTTCTGAAGACCCGTTGCGCAGCCTTGAGTTTGGAATGCCTGTGCCTCAGCTCGGTTTCGCCTGTCAGGACGCAACGCCTGTCGCAACTCTTTGACGCGCAAGATTGCCTAGCACCTCCTGCTCGGATCTTCTGCTGAATAGAGGCAGGAACGTTTTCCCGAGCTTCTCCCCTTGATAGGCTCGATGGCGTGCTTTGCCCCTAGACAAGACTGGGGCTTCCACAAGTGGATAATGCTAGATGAATGAAGCAGTAAATGTCAGCAGGCTCAAGAAAACATGTATTCGAAAGACCTTTAACACCCGTCGTGAAACGTTGCTTCGTGTGACTCTACTGTAGTTACCTTCCTTCCACGACTTGCCTTCCTCACGGCCTACAGGGGTTTGCACACCTACACGTCGAGGCATGTGCCTAAACGTTGCAGTTTGAATCTTGCATTCCGGATCTGACAAAGGCATTGGCAAAGACTGTCAGCTTCACTGTGAGCCGTGAGATGTCTCTCTTTCAGCCATTGCCGTCCAGATTTTGTGATGCCAATGACCATGGGTTCCATGGCTTGGTTGCCTAGGTTTGACTATTCTTTGCTTACTGTATAGAAATTGTTGGAAGTTTGCCAGGGTCCAATTTCTCCTTGTCACGAATCCATGGAAAGTGGCCTTCTTAAGTTGGCAGGCAGATGCAAAGACATATACATTAGTGTACAGTTAAAGCTTAGATCATGTCAATAGCAATGACATACTGACATACGGTAAGGACTGGCTCGGCTTTGCATGCCTGCATCTAGAAAGTTACACCAAAGATCAACCTTCTCCAGTGTTCAACCGCAGGTAGCAGCTCCAGTGCAACATAGAATCCAGACATGTGGTATACAGGAGCTCAACTGCGCTTTTTGTGCACAGGTTTTGGCTGTAAAAGCACATGCCTGACCGTGTATTTTGCTCAAGGAGTGTCTCACAGCTGCTTCTCGTTATGGAACTGAGAGACGCTCAGTTTCCTGTCCCATAGGCTATGACTCTGCGAGTGAGCATGGGGCCTCGCAGAGTCCGGCATATTCCAGCTCTGTTCGGGCTTTCTGAAAAGCTGCAGCGCGCAAACAAAACCTTCCAGCCCATTTCAGCACGCCAGTCCCTTGCAGATGCTCAGGCTTCTCCCGGCCGTCGCAGTCGCTCTTCTAAGGCATCTTCGTGGATCCGCGAGGAGGGACATGATGTGTTTTTGCTTGATGTGCTGTGGTGCCTACTTCTGCCTTCAGGAGTTCGAGACAGACCGGGCAGGTACTGTGACAGGTACCATGGCACCAGCCGCCATCCCTAGTTTGCGGGTGTGCACTTTCATGTAAGAGTTCCCCACATCCCAGGACATGTTTTCTGAAGTGTGAAGCTTAGGGTGGTTTGTTACCAGCAGACTCCGCACCCGAGCACTTCCGCCTGTACGCAGCGGTGCAGAAGGAGTGGTTCCAGCCTCGCCCTTAAAAATCCTTGCGCGAATGCCTCGCGACTGCACAGTGAATGCACGTTTGGCACAGAGGTATCGCAGAGGTATCACGCATCGTTCCAAGGTATGACATCTACGCTCGCGTGTGCATGCTTCTGGGCTTCTCTGCCTTTGTGCAATCTCTGGCCTTCTACGGTGCCAGCCTCGGCAACCGCTGCACATTTCGGGGGCTTTGGCTGCGGCATTCCAAACATGCTTCCAGCAGGCTCCACAGACCGCATGGAGGATGTTCCACGTGTTGTGAGATTGGAAGCAATGCACACAGAGCTGTACTGGAAGCAGCCAAGCCCAGGCAATGGCCACATCATTGTCGAACTGCGTGCCTTCTACGTGGCTCACGCGACTGCCTTCGTTCTTGAGGCTAGCAAAACTATAGGGCGATCAAGTAGAATCTGTCGGTGTACAATACAAAACATCTGCTCTTGCACATCCTCATCATCCTTGCTCTATGCCTGATCCAGCAATGGTAAGCCAGCAACCGCATGAGACAGGTCTTGCACGTCCTCCTCCTTCGCTTCGATATCATTCAGGGTCGTGTGAAGCGCTGCCGACCCTCTTGGTGACAATGCAACCAACGTGCACACTACATAAAGCTGCAGAGGAGGCAGCTGTCCATGCCGAAAAGGAGCGTCTGAAACGTGTCAGGTCTACGGATCGCACTCCCGCGTGGTTTCTGTGGCTGGGTCCTGTCTCGGTGGCCTTTGCAACTATTGGCCTCGACCACAGCTTTTCCCTGTCTGAGCCACCGATAATTGCTTAGTGCGACAGTCTGAAAGCAGCACACAGCCAGAGACCTTGTACCTAGCCAAGTGTTTTGTTTTGAAGGCATGTCGCTGGACTTCAGACTCCAATTCAACATCGTTGCAATTGTCTTCACCTGGTCTTCCCTGCGTGTTATGCAAAGGGGCTACACGCTGGATTGAAGCATCTAGCTGCACGATCTCTCCAAGCGTGAATCAAGTCACTGCAGTACCAAAGTCTCTCTTCACCAGTCGCTGCTGTGCCAAGGATTTTTTATGCAGGCCTGCTTGTGAACATCCTTGCTCTCTCCCCTTCGCAAGCCGTGTTTCAATCATTTTTCACCTTTAGCAGAGCTGAAGTAGCTCACTTGATCTAGGGCGGGAGGGGCAGGGCATCCCTCCGAGAAAAGTTGGAACGGGGGAGGGGAGGGGGTTTTGTTCTGGGAAAAAGCTGCAGCTTTAAACCTGGGCAAAAGTCTGCATCTTGGCCGCTGACAGGATCTGCATCTTTGGTGCGTACATCTGCCAGCGGCAAACTCAGCAGCATTCATGTCTTCAGGATGCGCCTAGTGCCTTTTTTTGGAATATGGAGGATGCAGCAGCAGTGTCCAGGGCCTCCTTGTGACCATATGCATCGTTGTGTCCGTGCGTGACTCTGGGACCCTCCACCTGGTGTCTGTGCCTGTAACTCTCAGTCTCACCTCCTCTTCCATCCGTGTTCTTCTAACATTCTTTTGGAGCATCTCCAGGTTCTGCTACCAACTTCGCATTCTGGAAGTGATCCTGCCAGACGACGTTCGCAACCCGCTGAAGCGCGCTACTCAGACTCCCCTCTCAAAGCCCATCTGAGGAGCACCTCCTGCAGTGCCAAAATGTTACTTGTTTTTTCTTATCTTTCATCCTCATCGATCCAGGTTGGAGGAAAACATCGGCGATGCGTGGTGGCCTGCGTCGTGGCGCTGTCCTTCTGCCTTTGCGCCTACCTGGCATGGCCTTCTCCATGCTCTTCGTACTACTTTCCCGGCGGTGGCTTCCCAAAAAAACATATTCTGTGCAAGGCACGTGCTCTACTTCGTAGCGCCGCCAAGCCGACTCCAACCAGGACAGTTCGATCTGGTCCGGGAGGTCCATGGGCTTAAGCCGCTTCGAGTATCCAAGTTATTCCAAGTTTCTCGACATGGATTGGTGCAAAGGTCAAGAGCGGGGCACAGGACGATGCCTTCGAAAGTGCCGGGGTTGCCGGAACGGAGTCCAAGCCAGTTGACACCAGTGGTTTGCCCAGTTGAGTTGCTGACCCAAGCCTGCAGTGTGCATCCAATCGTTTGCGCTAGGTGATGCTTCTGCCAATCCAGGCATGACTGCGGAGGAAATAGCAGCCCAGGCTCAACCACACTGCCTCTCTACATCTCTCTACTTGGGGCGGCGGCCCCCAATTTCCGCGGTATTGGCTGAAGTTGCAGGTTGTTTTCTGACCTGAGCCTTGCCCTTTGCAGGTGCAATACCTTGACCGACTGTTTGACTACTTCATGTCTGGCCCTCATGCGCATCAACTGATAGACAGTTTACGAACTCGCACTGATGCAGTAAGGAGGGGCTTGCAGCTAGAGTGCTAGCATGATTTTGACATGAACCGCTGGACGTACCGTGAGACAGCTTTGCAGCTGTGCACATATGCAAGTGCCAGGCAAGTGGCCATCATCAGTTCTCAACACTCTTTGTCAAACAACGGGTCTATAGTCCTTAGTCTAGTCTTGAGAACAGGTGACTGCACAATTTGACTGCATGTGTCTGTGTAGCACTTCAACCGATCAAGGTCCGACCAAGTCCACAATCAGATGTCGGAGGCCAACAGACAGCGTGTGAAGGCCTGGGCGCCTTGTGCTGGTAAGTCAGGTTCCCCAGCAAGCTGAAGAAGGCGTTCTTTCTTGATAGCTTTCGGCACAGGACCTCTTTTCGGAGTTCTCGGCTGCACGTCGCAAAGGTGCCGGCCCGGAGGCAGAGTGTGGTGACCTTCTTCTAGCATCGATTTTTTTGGTTTGACTTTTTACTCGCATGTCAGGCGTGTCTACCGTGGTGCTTGTCTGATGATGCTTCGTGAGTTTGAACAGGCGGTGAGGACCTTCACCGATTGCCTCATCGCCCTGGAGGGGGTTCAAGCCACCGAGGGCTTCAGCAGAGAACCAGGTGGCTTCAAGCAGCTGTCCTCTTTATGAAATTTGTAGTTGACAGTTAACTTGCACGAGATATGGGCACGGACACGGGCTACACATCAACCGGCAGCAACGGGCTGAGCTCCTGTGGCTGTCCTTGCTGTCCTGGATTGTCGCAAGTTCACATTTTCGTCCCTCTCAGGCATGGGCAGCTCAGGCAGTTCTGGCAGTGACGCAGAGGAGGAAGCGATTAAAGGCACGGGAGACTGCCGGCCCATTGCTCCTGGTGCAGCATGTTTCAGCATGTTTCTTGACGACAAGGGTACACGTGGGATGGCCGCCGTCTGTGGAAGCAAGATGCAGCAGTAGCTTGGCATGACTTCATTGGGGTCGACTTTTCACGCGACTCCGCTAGCTCTGCCCATGTCACGATTCAGGTACGCCTCTTCTCGAAGAAGGGAGACATCGAACCGTGGCGTCTGGCAAGGAACTCAGGCTTGCAAAAATCCGCGCGTGAGACTGGCAATGACTCGAATTGGTGCGGTCGTGTCACCGGGCGTTTTCAGAAGCACTTCCAAGCTTTTAGTCCGCTGATATCGCAAACGCCTGCCCTTAGTCCTCGGAGGACAAATGCCCGATGAGGCTCAATGGAGTGGAGGGGGGGGTGTGGTGGGTGGGGGGGATCGGTGCATTCAGAAAATAGCGTCATTAAGGAAACCTCCTCTCAGGAGGTTCTGCGATTCAGGAAACTGACTGATTCCGTGGTCCAGCCGCTTCTTGAAGGCTCCTCAAAAGTCTATATATATATATATATGTGTAGAGAGATAAGAGTGTTCCATTTTGTTCTGCGGTTGCAAAGCTTGCTTGACTAGTCAGCGTGTATCCTAAATGCTGCAGACGGATGCACCTTGCGGCACTTATGATTTAAGTTTTTGGGTTTCCCGACGCAAATAAAATGCTGCTTCTAGGCAAAATGAGTTGTTTTGTCGGCAATAGTGCTTTTGCTAAAGAAATACTCAGCAAACTATTGATCAAACTCATACAACAATGCGAGTTCAATACCAATGAGGCACCAAAATAGATAGATGAACTATGAAGACAAACGTTGCATACTAACTCAATGCTCACTACATTCACATTGCAGTCTGCAGTCAGCCTGCAGCATGTGCGACAGACCAGGCTACGACACAGGGCTAAATTTTGTACCGGCTGGGGTGAACGATGATACTGCTAGCGTGCGGGTTCTTTGAACCTTTTGAGCTATCCGGACCTCGAACATAAAAGGGGACAGGCACATAACGCCGTCGACGCCGATGAAAGGTATGCTTTGTACAGTCTGTGCGGTTTGTTTGTTTTTTTGTTTTTCTTTGCTTGTTGTGTGTTCTTCACCAGCTTGCATTTATCATCAGCTTGTTTTTGACTTCGCTGCTCAGATCAATGTGCTGCAGCTAGCCATCTGCGGCGCGTGGGCCTTCCTGATCCTCTGCATGGTTGTGGCTTGCTTGCATTGACATGGGCGAGCGCGCGTGACATGGGCGAGCGCACGTGTAGGTGTTTGGCTCATGTCTGGGGCTATGGCTTTTGTCTAAAGGTTCAAATCCCATGGTCAAGACCTGCAAGTTTCCTCTGCGGTTGCTCAGGGTTGCTGCTGCTGCCATTTTGTTGCGCCAGTTCTTTGCAGGTGGACATCTTCATTGGAGATCAGGGGCTTGTCACAGCGCCCCACTGGTCGCGACCTCCCATGTCACGGCTGTCTTTGGAGCCCCACGAGCTGGGAACACCTTTGGGCTTTCCTTGGTATGCAGGCGCGGGATGTTTCTAGGGGCAGCTGGGGGCTCTGGAACTTGTAGGCGCCTGTATTGCAGAAGTGTTACACCATGTTACACCGAGTGCGACCAGGTGCCAAGCCATGGATTCCGGAGCAGATGGCCTGGCATGAGGACTCCGGGCATGTCTGGCGAAGATAGCTTTACTATCTGAATCAGGGGAATGCGGAGGACATGCGAAGCTATGCCAGTTAATGTGGGCTTGCAGGAGAAGCGTGCCGCCATGAGTGGCTTCATCAGTGCCCCGCATTCAGGCAGAAGAGTTGCCAACCAAGCCACGACCGTTTGTGCAACCAGTGCGCTGACTGTCGACAGGCCAGGAGGAGGGCGGCGGCGGCCACTCCAACATCCACAAGGGTGAGGCACGTCGCTTGGGCAAGAAGCTCAGTGAGAGATCCCAGTAATATGCGTCGAAAGGTGCAGCATTTGTGCGGAGTGATGCGGAGTGCTTCTTCGCAATGCCAGTGTAGACACACAAGGCGAGCATTTTCGTGCATCTCCGGCTCGGAACGCTTTGCGCGACATCTTGGAACTGTTGCCAGGTGCAATCGGGAGAGTACAGAGATTCCGACCTTCACCAGGTTGACCTGAACATTTTACTTTTGCTTGATGTGAACCCCTGCAGGTTCGGAGCCGGCTCGCGAGATGCCGGTGCACACAGCGTGGCCTGGGTTCTTTGAGCCGCGCATGTTAGCATGCGGAGCACATGGCATTGTGGGGGGCCCAGAACCAGAGCGAGTTGTCAGATGGAGAGCCATGGGCGGCCTTTCTTCAGCTAAGTGACTCTCGGTGATTATGGGTGCGTGCGAGGCTGCTTTGTCACCTCGTGGTGTGGGTGCCTTCGTTCCGGCGGCTGTGGCTCGCCACCATGGGTTCGAAGCTGCCCGTCGCTTCCGCCTTGCAGGGCCGGACCCTTATTATCTCCATCCTCCTGAGGGCATCAGCGGAACAGAGGTTGACCTGGTTTGACAGACATGATTGTTGTGCGCATAAAAATCATGTCTGATATTTATGCGCACAAAAATCATGTCATCCTCCTAAGGGCATCAGCGTAATCGAGGTTGATCGGGCTTCCAGTATCCAAGCCATCCAAGCCATGTGGAAAGTCTGGTATCTACTGCCATTTCGGCACTGCCTTTTGGGCCCTGCCGCTTCCAAGGCTTACTCACTTGCCTCCCCTGCACTCTGCGGCTTTCCATCCAGAATCGCAGGCTACGAAGATCAGAATAAGGTTTGGCAATGAACAACACGTTTGGCCGCTCGATGCTTGACAGGAGCTGCTGGTTGTGACTCGCGGTGGGCATGTTGCTTCGTGTCCTGACGCTGGAGCACCGGCCTTGGAAGCGAAGCGAGACTCGTGAGAGGACTGCGGTGTCTGTTCTGCTTCCAGAATTCTTCTGAGAGGGCTCTGCAGAGTCTTCGCTTGTCTAGTAGCTGAGCATAACTCCACGCAAGAGTTTTGGTTCCGGCCTTGGATCCTGCTGCAACTCAGTCGCCTCCTGTCAAGAAGGCACGGCCAAGCACGAGACCTAGCCCCGCCGCAGAGGCCTCACTGCCACGGAACATGGAGACAGATCCATACATGACCTCTCCTTGGACGCCTTCTCCGAAGAAGGCATTGCCATCAGCCCTGGCTCCACTGCACAGGCCTCGTCTCCGGCATCTGGCATTCGGAGATGGATCCATGCCCGGACGGCGCCTCCGAAGAAGGCACTGTGGAGGCCACACCAGCAGGACAGCCATCGCTCCCGGAGCGTCTGGACGAAGCTTTCGGCAACAAGAGCCCTAGATGAGCAGATGTCAAAAGTTCCGCGTCGACAGACTTGGCCACTTCCCGGGCGCAGAGGACCATGGGCCACACGGAGGGCAGTGATCCCACTGGAGCCAGGCGGCTTGGTGGCTGGGAAACCACGAGCATCTTTCTCAGAAGCCCTTCAGACGAAGCCCAGCATGAAGAGGCGTGAAGAGGCAGGTCTTGTCCGGAACACATCCTGAAAGCAGCTCACCGAAAGCAGCTCCCTGGAAAGCAACACTCTGAAGGAAGTACCTGAAAAGCAGTACCCTGAAAGCAGAGAAGGCCGGCAGCGTCTGCGCATGCCGTGGTCCCTGTGGAGTATGACCGGATGTTGCTGCCCACCGTGTCGAGATGTAGTACGTCTCGACACTGTAAGCAGCAAGGATCGCAGGCGTCCCTACTGTGCCTCAGACCGAACCCTGGGCCAATGCCATTCAGAGCCACATCGATGGCCGCAGCCGGTCTGACCAAGTCGACACGACCGTGAGGCAGCGCTTGAACTCCTGGCTCTCACGCGGCCCGCCTGGAATGACAAGCTGGCGGCCTTAGTGTTTGCAAAGCTCCAACATGAAGCAGTCCCAGGCGAACACCTCGGGCGGAGCCAGAACGGTGGGCTTGGTGCATGTCATTTTCACGTCCGGGTTCACCAAAGTTGGGCCAAGCCAGCGAAGATTTCAAGCCAAAGCTTCAAACAGGGAGGAGAAGGTCAAGATCACGCACCTCCCTTTCGTGGTGGTGATGTGGACTTGAGAGATCATCGAGCTGTTGCAGGGCTTCGTGCACATGCAGCTCGTGACAGGGTCCAGATCTATGAGAAGCTGAGGAAAGTCGGACTCTTTGGGCTCTGGACTCTACAGATCCAGAGACTCAGATGTCCGCGCTCACCAATAACAGCACTTGAGAGAAGGCTGAAGCCTGCCTGTCCTTGTCTCGGCTCAGGGCCTTCTTTCCGTGCGAGCCCAAAAAGAGTCCATCAAGGAGCCTTCTTCTCGACGTGCAAGCTTCTTTCAATCCTTCTAGGCTTCACCGTGTACGACATCCTTTGATCGCCTTCCCGTCTCGGCTCTTCGTGCTGCTGCTGTTGCCTGGCTTCGCCGGGACCTCGATTTCAGAAACGGAGCTCCGAAAGGAGGCCTGCTTGCCAAACGTTGCGGGTGGAGGGATTAGGATTTTCAGGGTTTTAGGATTTTTGGGGTTTTTAAGGCCTTTTGAGGTTTTAGGATTTTTGGGGGTTTAGCTTAGGGTTAAGGGTTTTTCTGGGTTTTTGTTGGGTTGTTTTTGGGTTTCAGGTTCGTTGGGAACCCTGAGCTCGGAGCCCTTCTGAACCCTGCAATCCTAAAACTGGTCCGGGGTTTAGGGTTTAGGGTTTAGGGTAGAACGCGTCGGATGTGCGCAGGGAGTGTGTGAAGGACGCGCGTGTCGACAAAGGTGATGAGGCCTCCAACGAGCACCACTTCCATGCTGCCTTCATTGACGAGGTCGAGGGCTGTAAGGGTGGACAGGGGAGTATGGAAGGAAATCCGTTTGAATTTGACAAGGGCCGAATCTCTTGGTGGTTCACCATCTGTACAGGCTTTGCCTGACCTGGTGGCCGTGTTCAAGCTGGTGCGGCACGGCCAGGCATGTGCCTGTTCCTGTAGAGCTTATGTCAGCCGGTCTTCCGGATTCATGCTTTCTAATCGGGAACGTGCGTAGATGTATGTCCCGACCAGTGTTCAAGGCTGCAACTTGGCACCCGCTTGGGGAGTTTCCGACGCCTTTCTCCGACGAAGTGAAGGAGCCTCTGTCTGCCAAGGCGCGCCTAGGACACGATGTGAAAGACCCATTCTGTCGTAACAACAAGACGCATGGTCAAGAAATATTCGTATCATCGTCTGTTGTAGAGAGCCGTGGATGCAAAGAGGTCTCTTTGGCCTTTGCTCCTGGCGAAATTGTGCTCACCACGGCTGCTGGAGCTGTCCATCGTCGTCGCCTGCAGGATCTCGTAGGGCTTAGGGGTTCTTCGGTCTAGTGTCTGTTCAAAAGGGGTAGTCGGGAGTAGTAGGGGGTAGTCGGGGGTAGCAGGGGGTAGTAGGGGGGCTGTGAGCACCTTGTGTTTGGGCATGTTTGCAAAAGGCAGCGGCAGCATGTCTTGTTGCAGGATCCTCGAACATCCTTCAGGGTCCTCTGATACCACGTCCAGTTTAGTTTTCGGCAACCCTCCTCTAACAAAACATCCTTGCGCTGTGTCGGGTATGGCAGGCTTAGGGTGCACAGGAACCCTACTGGGTATGCATTCTCCACCCCGTTGAATGTTTAGGCCCAGGAAATGCATCTGGGGCCACGTGAGTTCTTTTCCCCTCCCTGCCTGCTCTGCTTACCCCGCTAGGGTATGAAAGGGGTCATGGAACAGAGGAAGGCTACGAAGGGTTGGAGAGGGCCCTGTGTGTTCAATTGGCAGCATTGGCTGCTTGAACTGGGAAGATGTAGCAGGTTTGAGAGTGGATGGGAGTACACTTTAGGTTATTCCGCAGTATGTTGTGCAAGAAGCAATGCTGCAGTAAATACAACTGTTTTGTGCATCGTGGCCACCGGACGTCTGCCCCTTATGCTATTACTCCTGCTACTACCGTCACCGCCACCGCCACCGCCACCGCAGCCGCCGCCACCGCCACCGCCCCCGCCGCTGCCACCACCACCACTACCACCGCTACCACTACTACCAGTACTACCACCGCTACCACCGCTACCACTACTACCAGTACTACCACGACTACCACTACTACTCCTACTACCACTGCTACCGCAACTACCAGTACCACCGCCGCCATCCGAGTTCAAGATACTTTTGCCCATACGTGAGCGAAAACGAGACCTTGACCATGATGGGCCAAGCATTGCTGCAATGGGCACCAGCCCTCGGACGTTGTTGATTTTCTAGGCGCGCTTGGTTCACTTCCAGTCGTTCTGGGTGCTTGGGTGCTTTTCAGGATGGTGCGCTTGTGGAATCTTCGCACCGATGGGGCGGCGCCTCCACTGTGGCGCAGTGGCAGGCGATTGCGTTCATGCGCTAGTCCAAGAGCGATGCCATAACGCATGATGATGCAGGATGCCTGTCCGTTTGGAGAAGGCACGATTAGGATCTGCTTGGCAGTGATCTTCTTGGGATGTTTTGGGCGCCAGCAACCTGAGTACTCGCCCTTCAATTTGGCAGTTGTTGCATTTATTTTGTCACCATGCTAGAGCCGGCATCTATCTTGAAACGTTATGCCAGCTATGCCTGTCAGCTTGCACTTTGCGGTCTGCTGCGGCTCCAGTGGAAAAGGAAGCACATCTAATGTAAAAGCATCTTCGCGAAAAAACCATCAATTTCGATGTTCAACCAGGATGTCTCCGCTGGTTTCGGCAGGCCTTGCGCATCTCCGACTTCGTCGCAAGGAGGGATCTCAGGCGCGATGGTGAAGCCCTTTCTACGGCTGGACAAGCTGTCTTGGCACTGGCGAAAGTCCAGCTGCTACTGCAGTGCAGGCGAAAGTAGCAAGAATGACCCAATTGTCAATCCTTCTGAGAATGTGAGAAGTTGAGAGAACTTGAGAGATGTCTCTCCTGGTGTTTCGGGGATCTCTACCACGATCACACATGCACGTCGTTGTGATTGGAAGCTTCCGAAACAAGCCTGAAGCCTCCTTTTGAAGGCATGGACACCTGAGCTGCTGACCCAGAAGCTGGGAGAGCACACCCAGGCTGGAAGTTCTGGCCTGAGCTGTATGGGCAATGCAAGGTGCCATCTTGAAAACAATCAGAGCTTCTTACACTCCAGAGTGGGCTTTAGCTGTGGGCTGTGGGGAGCGGATGGTGGGTGGCGGGGCTGGGTGGGTGGCCGTGGAGGCTGGGCGTTGGGTGGCTTTGGCAGGACTAGAAACCTTGAGCTAAGCAAGCAACGCACAGTGTCTAGTTGTTGTTGCTGCTTTGCATTTCGGCTTCGGTTGCTGTGCCAAGTACAGTTTGAGTCGTTGAATCGAAGCCTTTACCCACATCTTGCACCCCCAAACCACCAGAAAATTAACATTTGCGTTGCGAGGCCTCAACCTTTAAGCGTTTTAAACCATGGGAGGAGGCAAGGCCGTGAGGCTTAAGGTGGGTGGTTGGAGGGAAACGGAGCCTGCGAACCGACCAACATGACCAGGCAGGAGAGACTGACTCTGACAGCGCTCTTCGGAACGATAGAAGCGTCCCATGAGAGCCGTTCCGACCAGCTGCGCGAGAGCTCGTTGCATGTGAGGGCGAAAGCAAGCTGCAAGGTGCTGATGGAGCAATACAATCAGACCGAAGTTTCGGAAAGTTCCGAAATGTTCCGAGAAGTTCCGAAGTTGCTAAGTACGGGGCCGAACTGTAGCAACATGTCTTTTGTGTCCGATCCTCTCAAGTGCCCATATGCATAATTACATCACATTACATCTCATTCATTCCAGTGATGCTCTGAGGACCGGCGCTCTTCCAGTGATAGAGGTGAGTGATTCCGTGGTGTGAGAGTGCTCTCTGCTGCGTATGCTGTGAGACTTCAGGGCGATGACTCGATTCTGTCATCGCTCTGTCACATTGGCGTAATCTCTTGCTACCACAAAACGGTCTTGATGAGAACACACACCCATTGATGACCACAATTTGCTACGATCCCTGCTACGACTGTGCTACAAACTCAGTGTGCACGGTATGTCAAGATGTGTCAAGCGCGCAGTGGACAGCCGATGTGTTCACAGTATATGCAATTTCTGGCAGAATCGGGATGACAAAGTGCCCTGTGCCAATTATTCAGACCGCCATTTTTTCGATCCCTGGACAATTTTGCCAGGTGCAAGCGTTGCAACACCATTTAGGAACGCCTGTGTTCAGTTTCATCACGTTGAAGATGTGGTCTCCATGTAGCTATTCTACCGTGCGCGAGGCTTCTTACCCAACAGTTTGCTTGCCACATGCAAAAAGCCGTGACCGCCCACCTTTGGGCAGGCGCCTCATCAGAGGCCATCGCTTTGTGAACAACGCCATGGGAAGGGAAGACTGCATTCCGTCGCAGTTGCAATTGGGATTCTTTCAAAGACTCTACTGTCGCACCAGCACGAGGAGCTTTGCAAGCCATCTAAACCATCTAAGCCATCTAGAAATCTCATGAAATCTGGGGTGCGAAAAGTGTGTGCACATTATGTGCACATTATGTGCACATTATGTGCACAACGTGTTTTATTCCTATATGTGTTCCTATAGTCTGTTTGTTCGTCTCAGTGCTGAACACTCCATCCGCTGATGGAGAAGTTGGGGTGCGTCAGATGCCTGTGTGACTTTCCTGGCAAGACTCTGCTGCTTGTTACACATAAGCTGCACTGAAAGGCAAAAATGCACGCTGCTCTGATCTGGTCATTCTTGGGAGATTTGAACGGATGGAGCTCCGCAACGGGGCTTGGTGTATAGGCAGCTGCCAGTCAATCTGCTTTGCCACATTTGATGTTGCAAGAGAGAACATGTGAATTTTGTGCTTTTGCACTGAGATATGCACTTTCTGGATCCTGCAGTTGTTGTGGTTCGTACAAGGTAGACCTATGCAGGAAGACACATAAGCCAAGTACAGCAGGAGGGTTCGTTGTGAGCACGGAATCCAGACTCTTCTATCTGTCCACAAGCAATATCTGGCTGTGTTAGTGCAGTTTTGCGCGACTTCAGACACCAATCGTCTACATGACGAAGGAGGCTCCATGCCAATCGTTGCTACTCTCCAGCAGCCTTTCGACAGAGTGTTTGTAACCGTGCTCTTTGAGCCAGTATTTTGCTCCTTTTGGAGGCAATGCGCCGCGTGCGGGGAACCACAGGCATCGATGGCAGCTTAGATGAGAGTGGGCAGACAGCTTGTTGTGGTGTTGCCTAGTGCACACGCTTTTGAGCTGCGGTGCAGGAATGGATGGTGTCTGGTGGACCAAATTTGGGTGCACCTGTGCTGTCGTCAAGTGTCCTGCAATCGTTCATGTGCTGCTGAGCAACGCAGGGTGGCGTCTATGGACTTCAGCCACCAGGTAGCTGGGAGTAGTGAGCAAAGCACCGTCTCGGACAGCAACAAAATGTAACAACAGCAACGCACAGAGGAACACGGTAGACACTTGCGGCAGGAGAGAATGCATCCATCGGACACCATCTTCAAGGACGACTCTGGAGTGATGCGTGCTTTGCGAGAACATGCACAGAAAACATGAGAAGCCACCTTCTTGACGCCTTGCACCAATTCGCTTCGCAGAACGTCGTGGCCCACAAGAGGTGGGATGCAGAGGCGATGAGGCGCACGATTCGGAGTTGTGAGCAAAGGAGAAAAATGAAAAAATTACAACAGTGAACAAAAGCGCAAAAAGTGAGCGAAGAGTGAAAGAGGCAAGAGGCACCAAAGAGGCACAAAAAGAGGTACTTAAAGGCAAGTGTAGAGAGATTGTAGGAGCCTGGCATGTGACAAGCTGACGAAGCGCCCTATTTTGCCAGTCGCCCGGCACCGGCAGTTTCTTCGGAGCTCCGGGCATCCCAGATTAGGCCGGTGGTGAAGGGTACTAGCGATGTACTAGTCAAGAGCTGCTCCAAGCTCGGTTCATGTAAGTTGTAGATGCCTTGGAGGAACTTTTGTCGCCAGAAGGGGTTTCGATTCTTCATCCTTCATGCCAGTTATTTGATGGTTCTTGGGCTTCCTGGGGGCTCCCTTTGCTCTTTGTCACAGGGTTGGGACACCGCTTGATTGCTGGCTTGCGTGTGAGGCTTCCCGCAAAGCCAACATGTTAGTGGCTTGCCTTGCAATTGCAAATCCTAATAGTTTATTTATCGCGCACAAAGGATGCATCCTCTTTGCCTCAGCAACATCATGACTCATGATGCTCATCTATTGCGATGATGGTGCATCAACTGTGCAAAGAACTGCGAGTCGTTTGGTGGGCACGCTCTGTGGCACATTGTTGCTGAAGGACTGTAAGGCTCTTGTCCAATTGTCTGTACGATTGGGCATTTTGTCAGGCATCCGGCTCCTTCCAAGGAGGCCCTTGCACCTTCAAAGGCCTTGTGCTGCAGCAGTTCCTAATGTAAGTTGCAATGATTCAGGGTTCCGGCTGTATCCTGACTGTTGGAGGCCTGCCCGGATTTAGAGAGAAAGCACGGCGCTCAGATTGTCCATATTGCATAGCATAAGGGGCAAGAGGTTGGAGGGCAGTTTTTCAATCTTTGGCATTGCAACTGAGGTTCTGGGCTCATGAAGTGACTGCCAGGCAGTCGGCGCTTCGCATGGCCGAGGTGCTACTAAGAGCTCGAATGCAGAATCTTTGGTGTAAAAAAACGAGATACATCCTCATGCCAACAGTCCGACGGAACTGGGAGGGCTGGGAGGACCGTAGCTGGGGTGTGTTGAGGATCTGCATAGGATAGTTTGGCCTTTGCCTAACTGCGAGTGGAAGAGAAGTGGCCAAGAATACCTTGAGCACGTGCCAGAAACGACAACGGCGCATCGATTCCTGGGCCGGAGACGCACCCATCCGACTGGCTCCTGCCAAGACCCTCAGACATGCTTCGACGTGGAATGTTGGGCTTCGTAGGTGACATGTTCATCGACATATGCTTCAAGCACGTCTAGTGCCGCTGCGTGCAGGCACAAGTTGCAATTCGTAGTGGTCTGCAAGAACTAGTACATAACATGGCGCGCCGTTTACCATGGTTTTTGCTAACCGCAATACTGTGTGTGTCCGGCTTGCGCTCCGACGCCTACACAGCGCGTGAGAAAGCGTCGCATCAAGAGGCATTGGCTGCTCGTTTTGAGTGCTCGTCGCACTTTGACTCATCCATATCTGAGACGAGCGAAAGGCATTTAGTTGCATTGGTATCAGGTTACCGAGGTTCTGTGGCATCGCTGAAAGGACTTGCTGAAGGTCTTTGCTCGGCAAGCTTTGCAAAAAAGGAGCCCACTTTGATCGTTGTTCTGGATGCAGTGGCCGGTGCTCAGTCTGTACAGCCCGTTCTCGTTCAGGGAGAGCGTGTGGCGGATCAAGTGATGAAGGTCGTTGAGGCTGAGAGACCTGAGAGACGTATCTCTTCATATTCCATCATTGGACACTCGCTGGGCGGCATCGTTGCAAGGGTTGCTGCCTCTCGTCTTGACAGCCTTGGCGGTGATCGCTTGCGCCCCCGTCTGTTCGTTTCACTTTTTTCACCACACGCGGGAATGGAGAGCTTTTTGAACTCGAAGTTGCTTCCTAGCCTGATCCGCATCTCGCAGACTGACCGCGGAGTTATGGACGAGTTGTGTGAGCAGGATCCTGCGAAAAGCATTTTGGTCAATATCTCTCGTGGCCATTATCGCCAGGTGCTGGAGAAGTTCCAGAAAAGAGTGCTCTACAGTTCAGACTCAGACTGGCTTGTAGATTTTGGAAGTGGAGCAATAACAACGGCCACCCCGCCAGAGGATGGTCTGGAAGCTGATGAAGCTGTGCCTGCAGACCAGGAGTACGCAGACCAGGAGTACCCATCACTAGGTTTGCACAGCTGGAACTTCAGCAGCGATTCTGGTGCTTGCCACGCCCACAGTGTTCGATGTGAAGTGATGAGAGAGCTACAGCATGTCCCGTTCGTGCGAGTCAGCGCACGTTGGGAACTTTTCAGACCCGACAAGCATTCATTTAAAGATATGGGTGTGTTAGAGAAGTCGGAGTTGCTTCGGCACTTGACTAAAGAGTTTGGCGGTACGAACGCCAATCTCCCGCGCGGCGAAAGATGCGTAAGCTCCGAGTTCTGTGCGGTTGGCCTTGTTTGCTCAGGAGTGTGCCAACCCAGAGTTTTCCAAGCTTCGGATGCATGCGACAAAGCAGCAAAAGCAGAGGCAAACGGGGAAAGGTTGGAAATGTGCTCCTTCGCCGTGGATCTCCTCAACGATGCGCTGCAGGCCTGGTTCCTTGTCGTGACGAGCAGTGGTGGTGGGGGTCATCTGGTGGCCGCGCAGAACCTGCAGAGGAAGTTGCTGGAACAGGCCGAAGGTGGCTACATATTGGCAGCGCAAGCCTTGCAGCAAAACAAGGCGTTGTTTACACCTGAAGCATACAATCTTGCCAAAGAAGCGCTGTCTGCAGTTCAGAATGGTCCACCTGCCGTGGCAATGCTTGACATGATGAAAATCCCTTGCACTAGCTTGGATGGCATGGGATACATCCCCTTGGGTGGCTTCATGACGGACCAGTGGAACACGCTGCAAGCTTCAGGTGACATCGAAGGCTTGAAGCGCTTAGTAGCAGCGCAGCCCTTGACGCAATGGGTTTTTGGCCGCCAGTGTCGGGATTTCATGAAGTCTGTGATTCGCCATAAACAGCTGGGGTACCAACGCCCTGCGAAACGAGTGGTCTCTACGCAGCCGCTGCTCATCCAGTCTTTGCTGGATGCATCGGACGCCGGAGGATTGGATCTGTACATGACGGATCTGCCCACTGAGGAGGCACCATGTTAGGGATAAGTCTCATAAGAAACACGGGGGTGGGGTGTAAGGAAGGGAGCCTTTCGAAGCCTTTATGGAGGAATATGGCACCTTACATGCCCCTCCTTTGCAGCGCCCGGGCCATCTTTCTAGCACAAACTACGGTGTTCAGTCATGCGGCGCATTTTGCCCTCGCACGCTAGTGACAGTTTTACCATTTGTCTTGTGTTCACAGGCCTGGCCTACCAAGCTGAACCTACGATTGACAGTAGTTGCAATCCGTCTGGCTGCACGTTGGCTTTCATGCAAACCGCTCTGTGGGGCTCCGAGGGCAGGGGATTCTTGGAAGAACAGTTTCGTCAGTGCCATTCCAGCCTACCCAAGCATTGATGCCGTTGCACATGTTCAACACAAGTCCTATGCTATGCCTTGCTCTGCCCGGGGGATTTTAACGCTAGCTCAGTCGAGAAGTTGGGAGGATGAACGTCAACGTATGTCTTCTTTCCTGTCAGGCTGTCCACTTCTTCGGTCCCCTGGTTGCTTTGAGTGGGACGAGCAGCACAATTGAGAAGCGCCTCTTCTTGCATGGAGTCTCCCCAATGCAGGGTGGAGAAGCAGAGCTGGAAAGATTGTCAGGGATACCACGGCGGCAGATCATAATTGATAAGTTCATGCCAATTGACCCCAGCTTCACTTCTGGCAGTCTGCCCTCACCAGGGCAAGCTGTTGCAATTCGACTCAAGGCGCAGATACCTCTCGAGGAAGATTTCCTTGCAGCATCATCCACATCCGGTCCAGTCACGAACCCCATCCTACTGGAAGAAGATGATGAGCTGCTTATGGTGATGTTGGGCTCGCAACCAACAGTAGAGGCTGTGTTGAACTATGCCAAAGAGAGTCTGAAGCTACCAGACCTCTCCACAGGAAAACGGTATGTCTTCCTTGCCTGTGGGCGACCGCGGTCTCCAGCCTACAAGCGGCTTTATGAAGACATAGTGAGCTTGAGCAGGAGCCTGAGTTCCATTAGCTCCCGAACCATCCTCGTGCCTTTCACAGGCCAGCGGGCTGCAGAGATTCTTGGCAGAGCGGACATCACCATCACCCGCAGTGGTGGTCTCACCGCCGGGGAACTGCTGGCACTGCATCGTGGGGACAAGCGCAAGAAGCACATCCTTCTCCATGTCGAAGCTGTGGACGATGACGCCAAAACTCGCGCTCTTGCAGCTCTGCCTGACATGCCTGACATGAGTGAAGACCAGGCTGCAGAGCAAGCCGCAGACAATGCGGCACTGGTTGGTATGGTGCCTTGGGAGGCTGGCAATGCTCGCTACTTGCAGCAGGTTGTGGGTGCAAAAATCGTGACGCCCGAAAGCTTAGTCAGAACGCTCCTGGATCAGAAACAACTGCCTTTTCCCGTAAATTGGCGGCTCTTTTTGCATCTGCGAGGCTTCAGTGCTACTGCGATTGATCTTGCAGAGGAATGCAACTGTTCATACTCCTTTCATCGTTCACGCCCTCTCACTTATGCCTCTTTATCAGGGGACAATGTCTGCAGGACAGCCCTAGAAGCATTCGCCGGAGCAGCCATTCCGTGCAACCAGACAACCATTGTCTCGTGGCGTTTGCCTTCATATGGAATGGATCTCTTTCAGATGCTGTACAACCTGACTGACTTGGCGCAGAATGTAGCGACGTCATGCAATGGCACCTTGTTCACCCGTGGTCGCTTCGTGGCAGTGCAGCTGTGAGCCAGAAAAGGGTGCGCTTTGGTTCAAACAAGTGGTTGCGCGGAGTGAGCTCCGGCCATGCTTTGTGATGGTTTTGTGTTTCAGCCTCATGTCGCGTCCGAATTGGCATGAACAAAGTCTAAGGACACGCGCCGAGAGTGGTCTGAATCATCGCTCAGTGCCGCCAGCTGCTCGCAGGTGCGGGGCCTTGCATGTGTGAGCCAGGTTGCAGTTCGGAGTAGCTCCGCTGCAGCAATGCGATTCTACGTTGGTTCTAGGGCCACTGGCTTGGAACACGGTTTTCCGATTTTCAATCCGGAGAGTAACAAGCTCGGATTAGAAGTGACGTGAAGACTCGCCTCCGAGTATGCTTTTTCTATCTTTCTCTTGTTGGCAGGTCAGTCGGGAAGTGTACCGGAGGACGCGAACTAGATTCTTTGGCTTTCAAGCCTTCTTGCATGTGGCTTCATCATTTGTCCGCAAGACGGGCCCCCGCAGGAACGGCTTTCTCGTGGGCCGCACACAGGCAGTCTTGCCAGGGAGGAAGTTGAAGTTCAGCTCATGTCATGTAATGTCGTGGGACCAGCTCGGTGCGCAGTTTGCGTTGCATGTCCTGGGTTTAGATGCCAGGCCCCAATGCGGTCCAAATCTCTGTCGCTGCAGAGCATACTCTTTGCTGGCGAGGCAGTCTTTCAGAATGCAAATGCAAAGCCGTAGCCTGGTGGATGGAGATGAAAGAAGTGAGTGGTGGACTGTCTGCAACCACGTAGTGCTCCCGAGGTCATGAAAGCACCTCCGATGCCTGCTTTGAGGAAGAAACCACGCCAGCTAGCCGCTTAGGTCAGAGAACAGGTATGTCACGACATGTCTCCAACCGCCAATGTGCCTTCAGTCGAGGTATGAGATGGGCTGGAAGACTCTCCCAGAGCGAAGGCGAAGCAGTAAGACGTGTTGACAAGTTGGTTCCATTTTGATTATCCTCGTGTTCCCAATGGAAGGGCCTCGGCTAATAGCTTCTGTCTGTTTGCTTGCAGGTTCGTCTTTGATCCCAAGAGCTTCCTTCCTGTGCCTCGAGGCTTCTGAAATTTTGTTGCTTTTTAGATTCTGCTTTCATTGGTTTTGTTGGCTCAGATGCCTCCTTGCAGGTGGCTGGGACTTACATGACCCCAGCTGGCCAGACATCATTCCATCTGGACGGCGAGGGTTAGTGCCATGCCGGTCACTCAGACTCCAGAGTTTGATCTGTTGTGAATAGCTGCGCTTCAGATGTTTCACGGTGGAAGGTTTTCCCCTTACAAGCGGTGAAGTAAGCGTGGCTGATCATGCCGGATCTGTTACCCTTTGGAAGTCTGTAGAAGTCTGCAGCAACTCGGTGTGTGCTTGCTCAGTGCCCATCGAGCAGGAGGTGGAAGAGGCGCCGCTTCGACGTAGCGACTGTTCGTGCTTCGTCTGGAGATGGTCGGTGTGAAGATAGCATCTCGAACGAATCAGTGACAGATGGAACAGTCAACAAGCTTTCAACAACCGGAGAATCAGTTGAGGATGTCGGCAACATCTTTTTCTGCACACATCATGAACATTTTGGGAAGGAGCACCCGACAGAGCCCAAAGATGAAGCAAACTTCTGAAAAGGAGTGCAGGGGCAAAGAGCCGAGGAACCCGGCAGGAGCATGGCAAGCAAAGATTGAGCCCGCCAAGCTGGAAACCGAGAAAGCCGAATTGATTTCGTTGCAGTTCTGAAGTCCGACGTTGGCATCGGCAGGGCAATGTTTTCAGATGGGAATTCACGGGGATTTTGTGTAGAGCCTCGGGGTGCCGTGTTGTGTGTGTTTTCCTGTGTTGCTCCAAGTTGGGTCGTGTATGACCTCTGTTCAAAGTTCAACACTCTAACTGTGAGATTTCTGTGCGGCTGATCTTGACCTGCTCAGACGGAGCATCCGGCTGGCCCAGAGCGGGCCGGCGAGGCTGGCTAGCCGCTGGCATCCTTTCTGGAAGAAGGGCTTTGCCTCGAGCCTTTTCTCCACACACCTCACACCACACGTTTCACTCGAAAGCGTGCAGCTTGGAAATCCAAGTGTCAAGGAAATAGGCAGTTTGGTAACGCTTGTTGATTTTGTATCAGTGCTCGTCGCCAGCGCTCCAAATCCAAGAATGTGAAAGCATGGGCAGAGGTAGAGCTGTGCAAGCTGGGGAAGAGAGTTGTTCGCTAAAGGCCGGTTGTGCAGTGCCTGCGCAGGGGAGCTGCCCACAATGAATTAGTTTGGACTCCTGAGGAGCACCGACGGCCAGCTTGCGGGCTTGCTTTGCAAGAAAATCAGAGAACATCGAGAGCACTTCAGTTCATGAATGTGGTCGCGTCAAAGTAGAGAATGCTGGCTTCAGCCTTCTTTGCTTCTCTCTCAAGGCAGGTTGGCAACATGCTGAGCAGTTAATGAAGATTTTTCTCCATAGCACGTAAGTGGAAGCATCTGCTATGGCTGTGGTGACATGCAAAATGGATCCGGCCTGTCTAGACCGCCCAGTGTCTTCACAGCAGATGAACGAAGGCAGCCAGCCGCATCACAAGGCCTCAAGCGCATGATTGCAGCTCGAAATGCGGGTAAAACCATGGCTTGCAGACCGCTGCAGAGGCAGGAGTCAAGTTGTGCGATCCATGGCAGGAACTTTTGGCATTGATGTCAAATTACTGTCTGTCCATTTCAGCTGTCTTCTCACCGCTGAGCAGATGGGAGGCGCTGGCCGCCTGAACATTTTCGGAGCACACTGCGCCCAAGATGGGAGATGTTTCGGGGCTGCAGGGATGCGTCTACAACCTGTACCCTACACACCACTCGCTACTTGCACCGTGTAGCTTTGCGCAGTGAGGCTTTGTGCTTATACCTGCCCTTCTAGCTGCTCCCGACGCCGGGCATTGACCGTGCATTGAGGGTTTGTGCGCTTGTACTTTGTGTGCACATGGCATGCTCAGAGCTCAGATTTGGGGTGGAGGCAACGCGGCTTCAGGGCCACCACGACGACCAGAGGAGCTTCAAGGAAAGAGGCGGCTCAACGCCCTGCAGGAGCATCTCAAAAAAACGTCATGTTTCTGTTGCTTCTTGCTGTACTCCATGTGGCATCGCTCAGCACAGTTTCTCAGCCCCTTGTCAATGTTGTTTAGGTTTTGGCCCCTCGAAGTGTCGAAGCCATAACAACTGGATCTGCCTTCAAGTGCCACCTCATTGTCGCAGAATGAAGCAGAGGACCTTATTGGACATCTTCAGCAGAGCGGTCGAGCGGATGTGATTCAGGCACGATGGCAGGTTTGCTTCTGTCGACTTGTCGAAGATCCGCCCTACGTCCTGGAGGAGCTCTACCAGCTCGTGTGCAGCCACTTCGACCGTTCGGGCCGGCAGCCCCTTTCAGGCTCCACTTCTCGGTGAGCCTGGCACGTTATGAGCAGTGCGGACTGCGAGCGCCTCGGATTGAGAAAGTGTTAAGGAAGCCGCCTGCGGAAGAGGCGGAGCAGGACTTCAAAAGGAAGCTTCGCCGCCTGGTTGCACTGAAAGAACTGTCGGCCAACTCAGAGCGTGATCGTGCTCCTTAATGTTCCTCACCCTTAGCATTGCTTTTTTCACACCTGTGAATCCTCTTGACCTTGTCACTAGGATGTGGAGTTTGTTGCGGAGTCCGTTGAAAGCTCTGGCTCATGAGGAACCTGTCAAACTGACTGATCTGATAGACCCGCTTTCAGGCTGCAATTTCTCCGATTTCGCTCCCCTCCTGGCCTGCGGAAACAATAATTTTGCTTCTTTCTTGGTTGATTCTGGCATTTCTGGTGATGGCTGGGCTCACTTGTTTGACTCAGTTTTTGTTGTTGTTGATGCTTGCCTGTCGAGAACCAGCACTGCCCTGGCTCGATCAAAGCTTATGCTGGTCTTCGGCTGAGGTTGCAATCGTGAGTTTTAGCTTCTCTCTGTCAGCACGAAAGCGGCATGAGCATCAACGTAAAGTCGACTTCTTGCTTATTGCTCTGAAAGCACGAGCAGTTCGATTGCCTGATGGCTTGCTTGATAATAGCGGTGGGCTTTAGCAACGGCGCGGGTCGTGTACTGACACTTTCTGCGCTGAGGGAAGATACTGGAGCGAGTCAGCGCTGGAGAGCTGCTGGACGCGGAGCCATTTGAAACTGCATTCTTTATTCACCTCATTGCCAGGGGAAACGTAGCCTGACCATTCACCTCACATGGCAAGGATTTTGTCTTGAAAGACGTAGATGGCGAGCTGGACATAGAGGAAATGCAGGTCTGGAGCTTCACAGGACATTGCATCAAAGAGTTGCTGAGCTTTTGTGCATGCAGGGTAGTCAGCCTCTGCATGCTTGCAGGCGCGGCTGGATGATGCGCTGCTTCAGGCAGTGCTTAGCCCGCTAGACTAGTGATGGCTGCCCGGAAGGGGCATTAACCTGCGTACAGCACTTAACTTGCCGAACTTAGGTTTGCTTGTAGTCGGATATGTCGTTCATGTAGTGTATCAGGGTGCAGTCCGAGTTCACGGTCTTGCGGCCATAGCATCAGACCCGTCGGTCTTTCCAAGAAAGTCGATCTTTTGTTCCTGCTCAGATGTTCAGGATGTTGACATTGACATGGAGGTGAGTGAAGATGGAGGCACATTTCGCAACAAGTGTTGACTCTTGCACTCATCCTTTCCTTCTCACAAGTTTTCGGAATGTTTGCGGGCAGGAGCAGCAGGCTATTCGGACGTGCCGCTGTGGCAAGTGTTGTTCGGACCTGCAGCTCTTTATACATGGGCCCTTGGACCAACATCAGCAGGACAACTATGTGAATGTTTCTGTTGTTCTGCATTCAGCCATTTCCATGCTGGCGTTTCCGACTAGATTCTTTTTGTTGCAAACCTCAAGTGCTTGTTCTGTTCTCGCTCGCCTCCGCTATCCTCTTCTCACATGTGGGCGTCGGCGTGGAGAAGTCGTAGCTATCGAGGTGTGTGTATCTATTCCACACTATTCGTGGCAATTCTTTGGCCTAGTGCCACCAAGAGGGACTCCCTCATCTGCGCAGTAAGGATTAGAACGCGCCTTATTCCGGTCGCCAAGTAACCTGTCTAGCACATGTCAGGCGACGAATGATGAGCGAACAGCAGTTGCTGCCACTGCAGGGAAGTGAGGTCGCGTCAAGCGTTTCTGAGCAAACTGCAGCAATGTTCTCTGTTCTAGTGGAGCTGGTGCAGGCGCGACCTTTGCATGAGCGCCGGGTCATGGACGTGGAGGCATGCCGATCTCTGGGCAATGGACTTTGCTGCTGGGGACATTTTCCCCCAACATTCGATTCGAGGAACACAGTCTCAAAGCCACGGGCTTGCCTGAAGTTTTCGTGCTCGCAGCCGATCTATTTCAAGAGATGTGGTTAGTTATCTTGGCCCGTTGCCCTTGAAGTTGCCATGGACGAGGATGCCTCATGGATCTCTGGTGACCTTCGAAGGCGAACCAGAGTGTTCAACAACAACCAGGAGTGCGTTTCAAAACTCAGAATTCGGACGCAGTGTTAAGCACTACATGAGCTCTGAAGGAGAAGCTGCTCTTTTTCCTCTCAGAGGAGGTAACCCGAACACCGGCCGTCTTCGAACAGGTCGGGAGTGCTGTATGGTTCGTGCGCACATCAGAATGAAACATAAAAGTCTGAAGGCGCAGAAGAACCGAGATGCTCATCAAAAGCGGCTCAATGAGATGCTGGAAGAGACGCTGCGGCAAATCAAGAAGTGCAGGGCTCACATGCAGCAGAAGAAAAAGCATGTCATGGACACAACGAAATCCTACACCGTACCTCGGCTGCTTTGGACAGCCTTCCAGTCGAGTCTGGGAACCATCGGGGTGGGAACCATCGGGGTGTTTAAATAATACCAATTACATGTAGCGACTCTGAGATTCAGGCAAAGTTTGACCACGAACTTGCGGGCGCTCGGCGCGGACTGCGGCGAGACTTGACCGAGGCTGATGCTGGCTTGTTGTTGCCCAATGCGAACTTGTATTCAACGGAGTGCCAAGCTATCATGCTCAGGCATTTGCCAAGATGAATGCAGTGGTGGATGAGCTCGGGGTACGAATGACTGATGCAGAGGCGGATGAAACACTCGGCTCGCCGAGTTGCCTCTGATTTGCATGTGTTCGCAAGTACCCAGTCTTCCTGCTTCTAGCATGCTTGTTTCAGGCGGCTCTTGTGCAGCAGCGAGAGGACCGCAAGCGACACATCGAGTCTACCCTTGGCCCCATCCGCGACGAGTCACAGCGGCTGTTTGATGCCCTGGCAGCGGAGACCAGAGAAAGGCAGCTGCAGGATCAGAGACGAGAACCGCCCTCAGTTGAATCGTCATAACCTTGCACTAGCCATTGTCCAGCCCAACCTTTTATCCAGGGCAGTTGGCTTTTTGTGCTTCAGGAGAAGATTCTGGAGGATGAGGTTTTGGAGATCAATAAACTTATTGACGAAGAGAAGTTTGACCGGGAGCAGCAGCTGATGACCTACGAGCGGTGGGCAGATGCAATGCAGCAACAGATCGCGAAGAGCCAGTATCAGCTGGAGAAACAAGTGCGTGATGTCACCAAAGACATTCGCACTGAGCACCAGGCGCAAGCGAAGAGCCGGGTTGAAACACAACATGCGATTGTTGACAGCATTGCCTCCTTCATACACAAGTATCGCGAACAGCTCGACAAGGATGTCGCTCTGCAAAATGTTTACAAGGCCTTGTTGAAGTAAGTACTCCACAATCGCACCCTCCAAAATTGGAGGTGTTTTTCCCGTTGTGTGCTTGTCTGTGAAGTGTGCAGGAGACACAGCATATCCAACACGCAGTCTCACCGTTTCACTCCGACTTTGCAAGTTCCATGGCTTCGTTTTGAAATCTTCGTAGCTGGGCTTTTCTGCTCTGGCTGATTACGGGGACTACCCCGTTCCTGTCCTGAGTCGCTGCAGCTTTCCAACTTGCTGTGGAGGTTACCTTGACACGCCGCGTCAATGGGGTTACCTGGACACGCCCTGGCGACACGTGTGTGTCCAAGAAAGCCTTCAAGCCAAGCCACATATTGAGTGTACGGTATCTGCAAAATGGCGTGAGACGTTGAAGAAGAACCCTGCAAACAGCAGAGATTTTGGGTTTTGTAGCCGCAAAGTTGCGTCGATAGATGCGACTGGGGGTCCAAATTTAGAAGATACGAGATGTGGCAGAAGAAATGACAAATTCACGATCTAGTGCGGCCACGCGAGGTCAGCTCATATGCCCGAAGAGTCGAAGAGCATTCTTCTCAGCAACCTGCCTCTCACTGCCACTGTGCGCAGCTCAGGAACGTCGGATTGCCTGCCGCATAAGTTGCACTTCTGTGTTTGAAGGAGTCTGATGTTCGTGCAACCCTGTCGAAATGCTGCGGGGAAGTTGAGCATGTGGAAGTCTGCCGCCCTCTCAGGATTGAAGCTTACGAGCGTGCATGAAAAGCAATGGAAACAAGAGTTTAAAAAACACTTTGCTCTATAGTTGGTTTTAGGTAGGTTGTTCAAACCCTGTGCAGACAATGAACTCTGGACGTACTTGTTTTCTTGGCGTTGCTTGGGGTTCCCTGAGTGCAAGTAGCTGTGGATTTAGTTTTACTCTGGATGTATTTATTTGCTTGGGTTCCCCCAGCGGAATTCACTCCAGATTTAATCGATTGCTTGGCGTCCTCCAGGGAATTAACCCTTTGTTTAAGTTGTTTTCTCGAGGCCTCAGGAGGACCCTGTGATTTACCTTTTTGTGATGTAGAGACAGCTTACCCAGACCACGACCTGCTCTTTCCCGGGAACGGGAACGCTGCAAACCGATTATCTCTGGAGTTAGTTGTTTTAAGCAATTTAAGTCTGGAGTTCATTGCTAGGGGCGGTTTTCCAAAACCCATACCAAAAGCAATGCTTATCTCTGGATGCAGATAGTCGGGACAATGACAACAGCTATTTCTGGTAACAGCTGTGGCCGGAGGCGTACCGTGGCTTCGGATCGAAGCGACGTACCGATGGCTTGTGATCTTCTGAAACACCGAACATCTAGTAGATCTAAAGTCAACTAATTGTTTTGATGACCCAAAAATCAACACAGGGACGGCTTACCCAGACCCAGGACCCAAACAACTGAACCTGGAGTTAGTTGTTTGTGAAGACCCGAGATTTTCGAACTGAAACGACGTGCCCATGGTCCGATGGTTTGGTTTTGTTCGAAGGGAAACCAAGCATCTCTGGCGTATATCTTTAAGAATGATTTCTGGATTTGATTCTTTGCTCGGACCCTGACGGGCGATTATCTCCCGATTTGTGTTTTTAAGCTCTTGTTTCCATTGCCTTCTGTCTTCGCCTGCGTCTGATCTACCCTTGCCGGACTGTTTAAAGTCCTGCACAGGCGAGGAACTGGAACGCTGGATTGAATCACTTCGCAGGCATGTCGTATCTTCCAAACCCTGCGATTGTTGTAGCTACCGTTTGAACCTGCTCCGGGGGTTCATGCCCAGTTCCAACGCCGAAGCATGTGGGACAGCACCGTTGGAGGAGCGTGAGGCTTGCGATTCCTTGCGTCTTGCTGCCAAACTTGGGCTTGCTCTGAAGAACAAGCTTGTGGTCGCTCGGCGAGGGCCCGCTGCGCAAAGCGCCGGCTTACACTCTGCACATGCCCCGGGCCGGAGAGTCGCTCCCCGCATAGTCTGTCGCCAGTGAGCTGAAGCGGCCAAAGCGCTCCGGGCCCTCGAGGCGCTACGCCCTGGTGCAGTTTCAGACCGTGAATGCAAAGAAGAGGGCCACACGGCTGCTGCCTGGAGCCCAATATGCGAAACGCACACATGAGTCAGCTTTGGGTTGGCGGAGAAGTAGCTGCACTGAAGTTCCGGATTCCAGGCCAAGATTGAACGGGATCTTGTTCAAGGAGGCGGATCAAACAAGCGAATACGTACATGATATCTGTGTATGTTTCTAGAGACTTTTGATGACATAGTGCACCTCCCCAAACATTCCCCCATGCTGCAGCAGCACCTCGAGGGATGCGCGCAAAGGGCCGTAAGCATCGCTTTTTGCGACCTGCCAACCTACAACTTCGCCCATTGAAAGTCTACGCTGACCCAAACCTCTACGAAGCTGAACTGCAATGGGGGAAGCACAAGCTGTCCGTCCACCCCAAGTGCGTTCCCCAAGATCATGGCGCCGGAGCTTCGGACGCGGGATAGCATCCGGAACTTGCCTGCATGGGCGATCTGGTCTAAGATTCGACGTCGATGAGATCAATCAAGAGCCTTTGCCGGTGCGGACCAAACGTTGTTTGATAGATGTCTTCGTCTGAATCCTTTCGAGCGCAGTTCTGTGATCTTTCTGACCGATGATGCGCTTGACAGGGAAGGTGTGAACAAGCTTTGAAACAGAACGAATCACGCAAAAAAAACAATTTAGAAGTGCGGCAAGCGTTGGGCACGTCTTCAAACAGCAGCTGGTTGTTGCATCGCAGGCCTCCGGCCCGTTCCCGACCACAGATTTTGTGGAGGTTGCAGTGCAGAAAGTAGCACAGGCGGCAAAGGCGATATCCTGACTGCACAGAGGGCATCTTCAAGATGGCATTGCGCGCAGGGCAGGGCGTCTTAAGCGATACCACAATTCAACGGGGGAAGAGGCCGAAGGGGGATTTGCACACAGAGCACAAAAGGGTTTTCGAGGCATCCGAAGAGGCAATGACAGTTGAGATTTCCATGCCTTTAATGCACGGGAAAGGGTACGAGAATCCACAGAAGCTTTGACAACATTGGCATGTCCACCAGCTTGCTCCAGACTGCCGGCAACAAAGGGGAACTCGAATGAGCCGTGATAAGTGATTCTCTCTGCCCTCGTCTTGCTTTCTCAAATCTTCTCTCGTGCTAGTTGCCTCAAATCTTGACTTGCAACTTCTCTTTGCGTTTTTGTCGTATCAAGCCTTGATGGAAGTCCTTTAAGGTATCGGGAGCCTACACGTAAGGAATGCAACAGGTTTGCGGGCAACGCCACCGGAAAGTGGTCGGGAGGGAATGCAAAAACGAGGCCGTCGCGAAATCGTGCCAGGGTGAAGCACTTGGAGAGTTATTGAAGCTCTGACAGAGCTGCCCACCAGGCAGGCGGTGTCTGATAAGTCACGGCACTGCGGACACCCCCACTTCACAAAAAAGCGAGCAACCTGCGAAACGTTCAAACCATGGATGCATCTTGCCTGGTGGACAAGCTTAACAAACAGGTCGCTTTGCTTCTTGTTAAAAGCTCATTGACTTTGGCGAGCGGCATCTCCTTGGCACAGGTCTGGCGACTCAAGAAAAGGACGCAGCTTCGATAGCATACCACTACATGCATCAGGAGGTTCATGCTGGCAAGATGGTGTCACCTTCAGAAACCTGTGTGGATAGATTGGAAGCATGGATGGCTCGTGGTCGACACCCCCAATGCTTTTCAGGACAGCGTGGAAGGAAAGTGTTGTGGCTCGTCCAGCTTTTCCTCAGGATGCTCGCAGGAAACTCAGGAGACTCAGGTCCGTGCAAGTGCTGGCGACTGCAGCACTTGCATTGTAACCTGGAGCCACAGCCTGCAGGCTTGAAGCGGGCGCTCATCGTGCGCAATCTTCCTTGGTCGTTGCAGCCCGGCGAGGCAGCGAATCGCAAAGCAGTTGCAGTTGGTATCCGGCCACACAAGCTAGGATGATGCACCGAATAGTTCTCGCAAGGAACAGAACAAATAAACGTCAGCAGACGAACCCTGCAGATGTCAGATTAACTTGAGATGTGTAACTTCCTTAGCAGCGACTGGTTGCAACAAGTGGTCATCAAGTTGCGGCTGCACATAGCTAAACGTGCCAGTGCAGGTCCTTCGACGCGTCGCAGTCACATTGTCTTCAGACGGGAGTGAGAAATGCCGACTTGAGCTGCTCAACTGTCCAGCTTTCGTGGCGAGCTTATAATCGATCTGATGCCACTCATGGTCAGGTATCTTGGCGTGAAGCCTTTGTCAAACAGTCGTTAGGTGCAGGGAGCCCGCAAGCTGCAGCAGTTTGCGGTGGAGGCCGCCGAGGCAAGAGCCCGATGCTGCAACCCACGAAGCCCTCCCAGACATTTTGCGAACTAAGGGCGAGATTGTTGACGATGGTGCCATCCTCGGCTCGATGTGAGCAAAACACCATGAAGTGCTTCATTTCACGATGCAGATAGCGATGCTATGCTGAGACTCATCTAAAGCTAAAGGGACCTTAGCTGTCAAGGGCCGAGATACTACGTCACGTAAAAAGCACGGGCACGCACTGCTGAAGTACTTGCATCTGTGAGTCTCTGAGACGCGAGAGGATACAATTCCATCTGCCCGAGGTGAAACGCCAGCCGGTCCGATTCCTGAGCACGAGGCAACTGGCAACCCCGGGGCTAAGACGCTCCCAAGATTTCTGTTTGAATATTCATGCATCGTGTTTTGTTAAGAGCTGCTCTCGTAAAACTTGCATGCTTAGATTCTGGAATGATCTGCCCTGAGATGTCTACGTCTGATGCTACATGGGCGAGACATGGCAGTGCTCTGGCTTGGCTCTTAGGTTGATGACGATTCAAAGCAATCACTACAAATCACCGGCCTCGCCAAGGTCTTGCGTTTTCCATGCTTCGAGGCCGGCCTTGAAGCTGTCAACGAGTTGATTGCAGCAACATGAGCCAACTGTGGAACAACGAACTTCGCTTTTCTTCAGGAGGCATGGCTTGCTAGAGAACGTTTGAGGAGCTTGTCAATGGAAGGTCTGGGTGCTTTTGTGCTTTGAGGCTTGTAGCTGGTGCATCTTACTGCATGGCGGCGATCGAGGTCGTGAAGTCGTTTGTGAATTTCCGCCCTGGCGTCCAGTCTGCACTGCGGTGGACTCAAGGCTGGGCCATGGGGGTTTTCCCTTCTCGGCTACTCAGTTACTCAATTCAACTCAATTCAGATGCTTCAACCATCCTTCTCATGCCAGTGGCAGGGGCGTCGGACTGGATGAGGCAGCTTGCCCTCGGCAATGTACAAGCTGTTCTCCGTCTGGGCATGTTCTACAGCGCCACCAACTTATCTGGCTTGCTGTCAGCCTGTCCTGATGGACATGCCGATCCCAAGAGCGAGCGCTCGCTACGGGTCAGGAGCTTAAGGGCGTTCCAGAGACTTCGGCGGCTTTTTGTGCAAGTGGTGTGGTTGTCTCCATGTCCTTTAGAGGCGCCACGGCGATCCAGTTATTCGGTTTGGTATTGCGGAAGAGGCAGGTTGCTGATCAAAAAGGGCCGAGCCGGAGGATCTCGCATTGGCTTTCTGCGCAGGAGTGCTCACTGCGCGACTCGGATGCTTAGCGAGGAATACTGACTGGGCAAGCAAGGCGACTGTCATGGTGCACTTGAGCATAGGATGGTTAGAAGCGTGAAGCATGTAGAATAGAGAGGAAAGCTCAACACTCAGCAGACGACAACAGAGGGTGTACGGAGAAATCACGTCGGCGTTCTTCAGCGACAATGGCCAGACACTGGCCTGACTCTACTCGGCTTACCCAGTGCCGGCAAGGCCTGGCATCGTTGGCCAAGGCTATTTGTACTGCCACTTCCAAAACGAAGCTGTGCAGTGGCAGTGCATATTGTCTTGGGCACACTCCCTGAGTTCCGCAGACAAAAGCCGTCTCCACTCATAGATACTTGCAGACATGTTTGCAATTGCTGTGTAGGTGACCTCCGGTGTAAAATGTCTGCGAGCATCTGGTGTCTAGGGCTTCATCCTCGGGCCAGAGGTCCGGTGAAGTCCCTGAAACCCTGGGCCATGAGTGTGAGCTGGCAGTCTGGCAGAGGAGCTCAGGGAGGGCTCCAAAGAGGGTCCAGCAGCTTTCATTTATTTTCCTAGTTGGGAACTCCCTCATATGTTTTGTCTTATTCAGTTCTCGGTGGATCACCCACTGGCCTCGGGGCCTCTGGTATCCATCGAGACCTTGATGCAGGCAAGGGTTGCGCGTCCGCTGCTAGCGTTGCGAACAACGGTTCAGCCTGGCTCTGCCTTCAGCTAAAACACAGGATTGACAAGACCACCTTGCCATGACATCACAGGGCCACAGGGCAGTCGGGTCAGCGTGCTTGGCACCCATCTGGTTTTGTCCGTCCCGCAGCCGAAGATCTCGAAGTGTGAGAACCTCTTTTCAACGGTGTTGTCATGTCATGGCTCTTTTCGCGGAAGAAGCAGGCAGCTGAGAGCTCAGCTTACTTTCACCAGGTGATTACATCGCATGGTAGAGATTTGTAGGGACTCGTAGCGTTTGAGGCTCACAGGGCTGATCGGACGAACAGGGTTCACCAGTATGAATGGAGGTTATACGGCTTTTCAGGTTTAGGATCAAGGGCTCGAGCCTTTGGGTGTGGACTTTGTGCGGGCGGCAAAGGCTCTTCGTGAAAGCCTGTTGCTAGAAATCTCACTCAACAGCCAACCGTGTCTTGACGGGGATGCCTTTGAATGCGGAAGACGTGGCTCTAGCATTGACTCGAAGTAGAACATCTTCCGGCAAGTTTATGAGGTGTCTCTTGGATCTGCAGATCTATCGACAGCAGGCACTGGTACTGCGGGGTTGCAGCATTTCCTTGTATCGTCACACACGCTCGGCGTCGCTCGCAGGGGCGCCTGCCTTAGTTCCGACGCCTCCGACCAAGCCGAGACCCAAAGACAGCGGCACCTTGCCATGACTGTTTTCTGCTCACCACATTGCAGAGCTTCATCCTGTTTCAAGCAGCACGTTATCATTACCGATCTCTTGATCAAGACCCAATCGGCCGCAGCCAATGTGTCATTTGTCAGGAAGGCATTCTTTGGTGACTGCGGGCGACGCAGTACGGTCCCGTGCAGGACGGTTTGCCTTTGGCTGTGAATTAAGGGAGTTGTGCTGTGTTGCAGTGGTTTCGGCAGCTGACAACCACACATATGCTGCTTCTTGCAGGTACGCACAGTGCTGCTGTAAGCCGAAGTGAGACCAGTGCATTGGCAACAGGAGCTGATGTGCGTCCATGTTGAACACGTGTCTGCCAGCAGATAACCATGCCCGTAAGCTTTGCAGCTTGGGAGTCGCGAAAGCTAGTTCGTTGGAGTTTGTGGGGGTTTTAGTTTACAACCTTGTTGATTTGACTCGGGGTTTTTTTGGTCACTTGGGGCACCCCCCCCCCCTCCCTCTTGAAAAGAGGCAGTGCACAGTATCCTCAGAGGCCTGCACGGTATTCTCGATTTGGTTGGGGAGGGGGTGCGGGGCCCGACCTTGAACGCACCTAGGGCTTGCAGCTTGGGTCAAGATGCTGCAACCGAATTTCTGCAGCGTAAATAAGCTCTACCAGGCTATCTGAGCTTGCCGTTGCAGCTCCCCCAAAGAGGGAGTCCGTTGCTGCTGCGGCAATTCCCGCTTGGATGGACTCTGCAGGAGATTCGTACCTCTCTCGAGGCGACGGCGTACCAAAACAGCCTACCTTCTTGCTTCCAGATCTTCCAGCTTTTCAGCTGTTCCTGGCAGGCTCTCGTCAAAAAGAAGACACTTCAGGCGTGACTCCATAAGACCCTGACAGACCAATGGCGGACATGCGCAAAGCACCGAGAAGCGCTTTGCTTCAGCTATGCCAGCCTTTGGGTGGTTCAATGTGCTTTTCCCACTGTTGCAAAGTGAATCCACATGAGTCCAACGTGGCAGAAAGCTGGTAGCGCCACTGTCCTTGACGTTTGGTTTGGACAGACTCCTGCTGGAGGTGGAAGTGGAAGCACATTCTCGGGCGTCTCCAACAAAATGGCTGAGAAAACCGGCTCGGAGCTTAGACTGCAGATGCTTTCAGACGGCTTTGTGATTTTTCATGAGATGTAGCTGCGTGGCTCAGGCAAACGCCGCGTCCAATCACTTCAAGGCGCTCCTGGCTTGGGTCTTCGAGGAAGGCCGGGCTCTCTGCTGCTTTGTTGTTGCATCCTGCTATATCCTGCTCTTTTACCTTTGGGGGAGACCGGGGAGACCTTAGAAGTCCTGACATGCCCAGGCTCTGCAGGGCAAATGCAGCAGGAATCAAGTCGTGAAATCTCGCATCCAATCAAAAGTGAATCTCTCTAAAGAGATGCCCAATGTCAGTCAACGCCCTCCTTTTCAGGAAGACGGGTGCTGCCAGTGCAGTGCTCAGATGTTCCCACATTCCGACATGAGCTGCAACCTCTGTCCAAGCCGAGGTGCGTTCGACATGAGCGATGAGTTGACCCAAGCGCTGCAGTTTCCTGATGATGCGCCGAAAAGCTCTCACAGCCTCCGATCAACCGGTCGCTCGGTTGCGCTCGGTTGCGCTCGGTTGCACTTCACGAGATGTCCATGGCACACCTGGCACAAGCTACAAAGACACATAATCACACCATCGATCACACCTGCCAAGGTGGGATAGAGGAAGAAAGCAGCCGAGATGCATTTGTTCGCTGGTTCGCTGTCAGAAAACTGGCTCATCACAGAGAGTACCGCTCTAGGATGATGAGCGAATCAAGGCAATCTCTTTGAGCTTGCCCCGACATCTCCTCGAGGCATGAAAGGTGAAGGAGGCGGCGATAGGACATGTCCCGAACTTCCTGTGTGCCATGTGCCTGTCAGCCTCCTTCGAGTCGCTTTGCATGTTTGCTCGCCCCTTTTGAATACACTGGGTTGCTGGGTTGTTTCGTCGTCGATCATGCAGCTGCCTCAACCGAAGTGGCATACGCTGTAATGCACGCGCAGCTCTGCAGAATAGTTGTCAACGCTCCGCGTGTCCGCCTCGAGCTCATGAAGCTGTGAGGAGTCAACCCGAGTTTGCGCCAGTGTGCGTGAAAGCGAACGAGTTGGCTTGGGATTTTGGAAGCTGCTTTGGCAAAGTGTGTTTCTCGGTGTCGGGACCGGACAAATTGACGAGCTTCGGGCAAGAGGTTGCGAGTTCTGCCCGACAATTCACAGTGCGGTCTGCAAAGTAGGTTGTGGGATGGAACCTTCCCCTTCGCCATCTCAAGGAACCTCCGAAGCGCCTTCGGCAGCCCTCCAGCCCTGAAATCCCCAGTGCCGGCACAGCCGCCGAAACGCAGTAGTGAGTCAGACATTCTCCACTCACACCCTGCGCTGTCTAGGCAGAGGCAAGGGAACTCACGGCCAACACTGAGAGGAGCGCACCACACAATTTTAGGCTTCGAGGACAAGCCTGAGCATGTTTAGCAGCTTAGCCGGCAAGCTGTGGTTTCGTACTTTTTGTGGAATGCTGGCACTTGAGGATGTTGAGCGGTGCGAGGTACCGCGCAACGGCAAGCATATACAACTTCGAATTCATGCCTTTCGGTTTTCCTCAGTTCAGGTACACATGTCTTGGCAGGGAGCAGGAAATTTGTCTGTCCTTGCAGCTGGTATCCATCTGGATATCAAGCCACATCAAAAGGGGCGACCTGACTGACAGCTTTTGGTATTTCCCTCGAAATGGTTTGCTGAATTCTTAACATGTCACGACTTGGCAAATATTTGTGGCCTCGCCCACTTGTTGCGTTGCAATGTAGCTAGGGGAAAATGCAAGCACAGGTTCTACTTTCTTGTTCTTGCAGCTTGTTCGACGCACATGTCAAATGCAGTCTTACACATTTTTGTCAAAGAATCTTCTAGATTCTGCAGTCGCCACTTTTCGGAAAGTGCAAATGTCGCCGGGATGGGGAAAGATTGGGGGCTGCTTGCCGAGCATGTTGGTCAGAGGTGTTAGGAAAGTTTGCATCTTAAGAATCCAACCCAGAACCTATTGACTTGGTAAGCCAGGTGTGGCTGGTTCTGCAGGGGAAACAGATGCCAGGCTGTGTGTCAATGTGCTTTCCTTCATGGGTGCAGACGTTGATTTTGTCCATGTTTGATCAGGCCAGCATCTTCCCACATGAGAACATCTTTGTTGGCAAAAGTTCTCCGGCCCTACACCGAAGGCAACTTTGATGGTAGGATGGAACTGGATACTTTGTGGCTGAGTCCAGGTGAGTGTGTGTGTGTGTTCTATGGGGCTTCGATCATCTTCTGCCAGCGCCGTTCGGATTTTGGGTGTTGTGTTGCTTTCACTGTCTTGCGCTGATCTCAGCACAGACAATTGCTCCACTGGTCACAGGACGCTGTCATGAGTACCGTTAGTGACATGACATGTGGCTAGAGAAACGAGCCCCGTTGATCTCGCGACTGTCAGCGTTTTGGCTGTTCAAGCCAGGGCAGGCACACACTCATCATCACTCATCTGAGGGCAAGTGCATTCTGTGGGCATGTGCATTCTGTGCGCACTGGATGCAGGTGGTTCACACCTGGGCCTCCTCGACGGCCAGACTGAGGCAAGCACTTTCCGAAAGCTCATATTGTCACATATGCTGGAATCCTTGCCTGCGCAGTGCGCACTTTTATTTCTGTTTCAGTCCAGGGGGCAGGGATAGAATAGAGCATTACGTTCTTTTGCGTGGGTGGCTGGACTTTTTGTGTGCCAGCCCGTGGATTTTCGTCCAGCATTCTTTGGTTTTTTTGTTTTCAGCTCTTTGCCTTCATGAGGGCCTTTGCCTCATGAAAAGAGAGCATCGGTATACTCTTTGTGCCACGCTGACCCTCCGGCACCCAACATTCCGCCCGATGATGCCTGACCCATGGCTCTTGTTTTTTTCACCCAGCTATCAACTTTACTCGGTGTTGCGATTGTTGACAAGCTTAGTTTTGGTGTCTGCGACGATCGTGATGTTTCTGGGCTACCTGCCGTG
>CAJNDS010002545.1:0-35000 GCA_905221605.1 Symbiodinium natans
GAAAGAGAAAAAACAGAAAAAACACTAAATTGTAATGAACGCAGTGACGCACGAATTTCGTACCAATTCGTTCCTTTGAATTTGGTCCTTTCAATCACGTGAAACAGACATGTGGTTAACAAATCCATTCCTATGGAGCCTTTCTTCGCGCCCTTGTGTCGGACGACATCTTTATTCGTGGTATCCGAATCTACAACGGCCAGTTCTAAAACTAGCGTACTCTCTGGACCTGCCAGACCCCCCCCCTGTTCCCCCGGACCCCTTGATCTGCTAAGAACCCCTTAAGGACGTCTAAACCTGCATAACACACACAACTACCGCAGCACAACGTCATCGGCAACCACAATTGCAACTCTGCAAACATTTCATTTAGAGAGGTGATGTGTAAGGCCCCTCTGCGGACTAGGAGACCCCTGCGCCGTGGAAGCTTCCGGGAATTCTCAAGAGCGGTCATTTTTGCCCGTGGCCGTGGTGGATGGCTCTGTGGCCATCGAATTCGCTTCAGGAACGGAGCCCTTTGGGCCGCTCAATCGAGACATGCAGAGCATAACTCCTTGGGCATCTAGGGCTTGCAGATTGTGTGAGCTAAACCACCTTGAGACCCAACCTCTGTTAGACCGTGTTCATGAGGCCTTAACATGTGATAAGGGCAAAAAAAAGGTTAACCGCTCTCTGAATCACCCATCCATTGAGGCTTCTGGAAGACCAAGAACCACCATTAAGAAGACTCATGAACTTACTGCCTCAATGGTTGGGCCTTTAGGACAGTGGTTTTCCCCTTATCGCGTGTCATCTGTACCTTTAAGACGTACCATTCATCTCTCTCACGCCAGAGCTGGGCCCTTTTTGTTGAATGGGGGAAAGAGCCTCTTGACATAGGGGCCTGGATCATTAGAATAGGGTTTGGGAGGGCTGTTGTGGAAAAATGATAACGGGACCATAAGGGAATACTACTAGTAATCATTCCGACCCCTAGATTACATATCTTGGTAGCCCAGTAACCATATAATGATAAGGGCACCCTTTTTTGGTTGGTTGCTTTATAAGGGAAACCAATAAAGCAAAAGGGAAAAGGGTGCCACTGGCCTGCCAAGAAAGTACTAGGGGCACCCATCTTTTGTGTTGGCTATAAGGGAACCATAAACAAACAAAAAGGGAAAAAGGGGTACCCCTAGATTACTTATAAGTTTAACTGTTAGGCTCCTTTTTGTAGTTTCTACAAAAACCAAAAAGTTGAAGTCCTAAGAGCCAGAAGCTCGCCAAGAAGTATGGTTTGAAAAAACCCTAAACCCTAAACCCTAAACCTAAACCTGTACTTCTAAGGTGTGTGTTGGAGTCCCGGCTTCTCTGAAGCTCTCACGCCGGCGCCTGGCCGCTGGAAACGGATCTTCCAGGCCTGCAACATGGCGGGTGAGGGTTTAGGGTTTAGGGTTTAGGGTTTAGGGTTTAGGGTTTAGGGTTTAGGGTTTAGGGTTTAGGGTTTAGGGTTTAGGGTTTAGGGTTTAGGGTTTAGGGTTTAGGGTTTAGGGTTTAGGGTTTAGGGTTTAGGGTTTTGAGGTGTAGGGTTTAGGGTTTAGGGTTGAGGGTTTAGGGGTTTAGGCAGGGTTTGGGGTTGAAACACTAAAGCACTAGATCCTAAGCCCCAACTAGACCCTAACCCCAAGGATCCCAAGGGTCAAAACACGTGCAGAAAAGGAAGCCGCTCTTGGCCCAACATATTCAGCCTGTCACAGCCACTAAGAACTCTCACAACTACAGGATCATCTCAACCATAAACAATTGAGCCCCTCAAAACTGTAAAGCCGTAAACCTCAACCTTTCTAGAACCCGAAACGAACGTGTGGCAACCTGCAGCTGAAACAGGTTCAAACAACATCTGCTCTGAAGCTCCCCGGCAAGCGTTGAGGGTTTGTAGGGTTTAGGGCCTTCTACCGAGGCGCAATCTGTTCCGCAGACCGTAGCTGCTGTGAAGTAGTCGCGGGAGAAGGCCAGGCAATCCTACCAAGCAGCACTTAAAGGCGGCCCAGCACACTGTACTATGCCTGGGCTATACTGACATATACCAAAATAGCTACTGATTGCTTAAGATAAGAGCCCCCGAAAAAACTAAAACATATTCTTCCCTATAAGGGTAATATCGGGATTGTTCTCTTCTATTCTTTCGGGGGCTCTTCAGGGTCATATGGACATTCTTCTTTTCCATTCTTTTGGGGCTCTTAAGCAAACACCCAGAGACTCCAAGACCCCTTCATTCAGGAATATACCCAAAGTTAGAATAGGAAAGCCTAACATGATCTAAGGTCTATTCCTTAATTAAGGCGTCTTGGAGTCCCTGGGCATTCTTTTGGGGCTCTTAGGCAAACAGTAGTGTTTAGGGTTTAGGGTTTAGGGTTTAGGGTTTAGGGTTTAGGGTTTAGGGTTTCGAGAATTTTAGGAGCATGCCAGGAACCAGGCCTCGCAATCAGAAGCCAGGGGGCTCCTGGCTGCGATATAAGCTTTGGGGTTTAGGGTTCAGGGTTTTAGGGTTTAGGGTTTTAGGGTTTAGGGTTTAGGGTTTTAGGGTTTAGGGTTTTAGGGTTTTAGGGTTTAGGGTTTAGGGTTTAGGGTTTAGGGTTTAGGGTTTAGGGTTTCGGGTTTAGGGCTCCATCTCTGAGCTCCAAAACCCCAAACCCCGAACCAGAGCTCACGACCTTAGTTGGTTTAAACCCCCAAAGCACCCTAAACCCTAAACGCCCAAAACCCTAGATCCGAAAGCCCTAAAAAGAGATAGGCGCTCAAACGCCGAATCCTTGAAGGGCTTATAGGGGCTTGAGACGAGTCTTACAAGGGTTCTATTCAGGGTCTGTGAGTGTTTAGGTCAAGGGAGTTTTTCTAGGCTTTGGGGTCTCAGCTTCAAGCATTCAATGATAGCACTAAACCTCAAACCCCAAACCCTGCACCTCACCCACCCCGGTCGGGAAAGCTTGCTTTTTCATCTCTTGCGGCATGCAGAACCTGCCGTCGGGTTTCGGAACTGCTGGGCAGATACCATCGAACACGCCATTGTGGCAAAGATGCCGAGCTTGTACCCAGAAAATGTGGGATCTTCACGCCAGCTCACGTAAGCTAACTTCCATTAAAACACTAGACGGCCAACTTCCGCCAGGTGAGACACTCCTTCTTCAACCGATCACTTCTAGCAACCCTGCTAGTATCGCCCTTCTATAGTGACCCTATCTACTAATTGCTTAAGAACCCTGAAGAAAACCTCTTCCTTATGAATTAAGGGTAAATATAGGGATATATATATATATATATATATTTATTTTTTTTTTTTTTTGCTCTTTTGGGGCTCTTAAGCAAAGAGTAGCTATGGTAACCCTGAACCCTAGGACGAGGACGCGCCTTGGCGAGATGTCTCCGCTCTCTTACGGCGGGAGCTCTGCCGACATCAAGAGGGGCTTGTAGGCTTTGTAGGCTTTAGGGCTTAGGCTTGAAAACAAACAATATATTTATGTAAAGATTTATGTATTTATTTATTTCTGCATTTATTCATGTATCTATATATATATATATATATATATAGATATATTTACATACACACATATGTTTATATTTGTTTATCTATAGGTTTAGGGGAGCACACCTCATGAGTCCAGTACACTACATGGCTGCACTCGGAGCTTGCGCTCATCGTTCACAAAATCTCGGACGTAGACCCAAATCCTTGGCTTTGGCGGACTTCTGAACCCCTCCTAAAAGGTTGAACTTCTAGGCTCCTTGACGTAGTCTCTAGAAAAAACCCTAAACCCTAAACCCTAAACCCTAAACCCTAAACCCGAGAAGAAAGCCAAGAATCATTGAAGACTTCTTAGATTGCTCCTGGCCGCGGCATGGTGCCAGGTTCACCTTGCAGTTGCTTCGTGGGGAATGAATGGGGGGTACCCCTGCAGATTCCCTTGAAGGGTGTATATAGAGGGATGTAGGGAACCCTATATCAACCCTTTTAAAGGGTATATATTTATATATATATATATGAATATATATATATATAGGGAGATACAGGGTACCTCATTCCCTCATTCCCTAGGACCCTCCGACCCAACAGTCACCGTGTTGGCCGCCAGGAACTTGTTTTGGTCGTCCAACCTGCGGAGCATCCTTGGCACTTCACAAGGAAGGCGTTGAAGGGAAGCTCTTCCCATAAACAAGGATCTATGGCAGATAATTCTCCCCCCCCCCCCCTACAAGAAAGGCCTTCCCCGAAAAAGAAGGATCTCTGGTAGAGAAATTCTGCCACCCCTTGCTAGATGGTAACATTATGGTAATACCTAAATCAGCCTGAAGCATCTTCTCCCACCCTTGCTAGATGGAAGCATAATGGTAGCTTAAATTTCTCCCAGCATCAGGGGAGGCAGCTCGTAGTTCTCCGGAGAGCCAACCTGGCACTGCTCCTGCGCAAACTTCGCCACGCGCCGGCGGATGCTGAGCCAATCCGATGGTCTCAGCAGGGTCTGCAAGCATGGCCTCGGAGGGCCCTTAAAAGGGTTTAGGGTTTAGGGTTTAGGGAAAATGTTCCTGAATCTGATCCCTCTTCAACCCAGTAAGGGAAAAGATCAAATGTCCAAGGGCCTACCGAGGGGCATGCACGAGTGAACGTCATTGGGCAGGTTCTTGTCTCGCTTGAACTTGGCGTGCACTTGCAGCACATCTTGATGGTCCGTACTGGCATCCACGAGCATCGTAAGTTCGCGCAACTCGGGAACAGGATGTATCCTGCAAAGCATCGAACTGCCCAGACTGTGTTTTGAGTAGCCACCCTCCGAGTCTGCAGCCGTGGACATGCGATCCTGAAGATCCTCCGCTTCGGAGTACATCGAGAGCACTTCTGGAATTGCTCCGAGTGTTGCATCAGGCTGTATCCTCGTATCCTTTCGTCCCCAATAAGCCAGCAAAAAGTAAAAAAAGGGTTAATTGTCAAAGTGCTAATTAGAAACTTTCGCAAACAGTAAGAATCAAAGAAGCTTAAAGGTTGGGTATTGGACAAAAAAAACGAGTCTCTGGATCTTCCGTAAACGCCAGAAGGTGAAGGGGCCCTGCAGCATCCAAAAAGCGTGGCACAGGAACATGGAAAATGTCCACGCCAACCCGCGAATACGCACTCGGGAGTGAGACGCGCAAGCACGGGGGAATGCTGAAACTCTTCTCCTTATCCTCCTTCTCGTGGGGACTCTGGCTTGCACTGCATGATTTCCGGATGAATCTCTCGAACTCCGTTTTTCCGTCCTGGTCGAGCAGGTCGGTAAAGTTCACGCCTTGAAGATCGGTGGGCGTCGCCAGGACGCGTCTCAAGCGAGTGTTCTCCCCGACGATCCTGAAGCTATCATCCAGGAGCACGTCCGCATCGCAAACACTTCGCAAGACTCGCTGGAAGCCTTGCAAAGATAGGTTGGCATCGGCCGACTGGAGTGAAGCTTTGATGCTCGTTCGCGACCGCTCCTGGACCATAATTGTGACTCCGCATGTCAAGAGCAGGATTGCCACTTGAGCACAGAGGAAGTGCCAGGGAGGACCGCGGCGTGCCCCCTCGAGGCCGAAGTAACATGCAACTTCCACCAGACAAACCAAAGTCTGACATGGGATTAACACCGGCGGGTCGTGAATGAGGGCAGCCACAAAGACACGGACGGCCCCCGAGTAAGCCCAGTGGAAATTAAAATCCGCTTCGTCTGAAAACATGTGTATGTTAATGACGTAGAAGCAGTGACCAGCATGTGAGAGGAGAATGAGCAGTCGAAGAGTGTTGAAGGTGACCTGCGATCTCGCCACCAACCAGCCGAATAGATATTGCATGAAGACCACCAAAAACTGGACTACTGTGGCCACGTCCGGCTGCTGCTGCATGCGGTACGCGTGAATCACTACTACGACGACTGCGAAGTGTGTCGCGTATCGTACAGCTTGCTGGTAGTGTTCCATCAGCATCTTCCTCATGGCATTTTCCATAAGCTGATCCTGCAACTCCGGCTTCTTCAACTTCTCCGCCCTGCTCTCGATCCAGCTCAGCCAGGCTGAAGACAAGCCCTCCAAATCCCAGCCTGCCAAAGTGGCCTTGGCAGCCCAGTTTAGCCATCTTATGATAAAGGGCACCCTGTTTTAGGTTGGTTATTTTATAAGAGAAACCATAAACAAAAAAAGGGTAAAGGGTACCACTGGGCTACCAAGTGGCATGGACGGACAGGAGAACGATGCCGCAGGCCAGAGCTGCTGGAGCCTGAAGCATTGCAGTGAACTCTGCGAACATAAGGACGGACGGGCACGGGGGCCTACCACCTTCGAGCCCGGGGTCCTGAGAACCGGTCAGATTTTGGCGTGGCGTTTCGGAGCCGCAGCGGTTTTGGGGCTTCATACACACACATGCACATGCACATGTGCATACAAACATTCATACAGAAATACATACACACACACACACATAACAGACACACGTGCATACATGCGCGCACATTCATACAAAACATACAGACAAGCGGACGGACGGAAGGACGCACGGACAAAATGCGTATACAAAAACATGCACAGAAACACATACGTATATGTGTACATATATGCATATACATATACACATACGCATACATATACATGTACATATACATATACGTATACATGTACATATACAGAAACATACGCACGCATATAGGTACACATACATACATACATGCATTGCATTGGATTGCATTGCATGGCATTGCGTTGCGTTGCATTGCATGGCATTGCATGCATGTACACACACACACATACATACACAGGTACAACCCTGAAGCCGTTTCCTTGCATCATCAGCGTGCAGGGCAGGCCGTTGGTGCAGTAGAATTTCTGGCACGTGAGAGGAAGCGAAGAAGGGGACGAGGGCGGTAAGGGTTTTAGAAGGGTCCTATAATAAGGGTTCCATTATAAGGGTTGTATAAGTCGTTCTTTTGTCGTGAGGGTTGCATAAGGCTTCTAAACCAGAAGTAAAATGTCTATGGAGATTCCACAAACGGGTTTCAGAGCTAGGGCTTGGAAGCAAGAAGGGTTTTGGGTTTCGCGGCCTGTGACCCCTCAAGCCTATCAAGCCTTTTCATTTGATTGTACAGCACCGCCCAATTCCCGTTCCATTTACTTCCATTTGCTTATGGCACCGCCCACAACCCTTTTGATTTGCTTGTAGCACCGCCCAAGTCTTTTGCTTACAGCGCCGCTCAAGACCCTGTCCATTTGCTTTTGGCACCTCCCGTGACCCTTTTCATTTGCTTGTAGCACCGCCCATTCCATTTGCTTGTAGCCCCGCGAAAATTCCCATTCCATTTGCTTATAATGGCAAAGCCCCAAGCAATACTTTTCCTTGGAGCACCGCCCATGACCTTTTCATTTGCTTGTATGGCACCGCCCAATTCCCAGTCCATTTGCTTATAGCACCGCCCATGACCCATTTCTGTTTGTAGCACCGCCCGATTCCCATTCCATTTGCACCGCCCAAGACCCCCTGCATTTGCTAATAGCACCGCCAATGACCTGTTTCATTTGCCCGTAGATCCGCCAAATTCCATTTGCTTATAGCACCACCCAAGACCCTATCCATTCGTCACGGCCGGTGCTATCAGCAAATGGAATGGGAATTGGGTGGTGCTACGCAGGTTCCGGGCGGTGCTATAAGCAAATGGAAGGGGTCTTGGGCGGTGCTATAAGCAAATGGAAAGGAAAATTGGCGACACTACAAGCAATTTGAAAAGGGTCATTGGCGGTGCTAAAAGCAAATGGCAGGGGGTCATGTGCGGTGCTATGAGCACATGGAAAGGGGTCTTAAAGCGCCGCCCAAGACCCTGTCCATTTGCCATTCCGTTTGCTAAACGTACCACCCACGGCCAATTCCGTTTGCTTATAGCACCGCCCAAAGCCTCTTCCATTTGCGTATGGCGCCGCCCAAGTCCATTTGCTCCTGGCACCGCCAAAACTCCCATTCCCTTGGCTTTCAGCACCGCCCAAGACCCCTTCCACTTGCTGAAAGCACCGCCCATGCTTGTAGCGCCGCCCAATTTCCATTCCGCTTGCTTATAGCACCGCTCATGACCCTTTTCATTTGCTTGTAGCACCGCTCGATTCCCATTCATTTATTTGCTTATAGCACCGACCAAGAACCCTTCCATCTGCTTTTTGCACCGCCCATGACCCCTTTATTTGCTTGTAGCACGGCCGGTGACCTTTTTCATTTGCTTATAGCACCGCCCCAGACCCCTTTGATTTGCTTGCTTATCGCACTGGCTTGTAGCATTGCCCAATCCCCATTCCATTTGTACACCGCCCAAGGCCCCTTCCGTTTGCGTATAAAACCGTCCATGACCCTCCTCGTTTGCTTGTTGCGCCACCCAATTCCCATCTGCGTATGAAGACCCTTCCTTTTGCTGATAGCACCGCGCATGCGCTTCTCATTTGCTCGTAGCAGCGCAACATCCCCATTCCATCTGCTTATAGCACCACCCAAGACTCCTTCCATTTGCTTCTGGCACTGCCCATGACCCTTTCTTTTGCTTGTAGCGCCACCCCGTTCCCATTCCATTTATAGCAAGCCTAGGAGCAGACGGTGTCTCGGCTTTCAGAAGAGTCTTGTGCTGATTCTAGACCCCAAACCTCTGTAAGCCCTGAAGCCTGAAGCCAGAACGCGAGTAGGCATGGCGGGTGCTTCAAGGTGCTTCGGGCATTGGGGGTTTGGCGTCGGGTTTGGGGCTTAGGGTCTCTAGGCGTCGGGGTGCCCAGAAGAGGTCGTTGCACGCGGCTTTCCTGCTGCTAACTTTGCCTCTAAAAGTTCCAAAGGCAAGGTCAGGCTCCAAAGCACCAGCGCCTCAAGATGGGACGGCTTGCAGAAACTTCAGACTTTACGGTAGTTCCACAGGAATGTAGGATCCTGATCAACGTTCAAGAATGCTCAATCGCCGAACTCCCTGAACAGTACGCCTCCAGAGTCCACGGAGGATATCTTGAAGCAGCTTGACCAGCCAAGTTTTGTTCACGAAGGGCTCTCTCAGTAAAAAAACTACATAGAAGTTTTTCCTGCACATGCTACAAGCGAGCTTAGTCCGAGCCACCTATCCCTGCCGAGCATAAAGTTAGGGGGACCCTTCAGGTATAGCCCCCCTGAATAAGATCCCTGAGAGAGCCAGAAGAGGGTTAAGAAGGGTTCCCTTTTAATCCCCTTATCCTAGGAGCTCCAGAGAGAGATCCCAAGCCTCGAAGATTCGCCGGCCTGTGGTGCAAATGCCCACTGGCTGAAGGGTTTCGGGTCAGGGTTTAGGGTTTAGGCTTTAGGGTTAGGGTTTAGGGCCACCGGGCATTTGGGGGCACCAATGCGTTTCACAAGAGAGTTTTTAGAGAGCGACAGTTTCGAATTCTTCCACATCTTACGACAAACATGCACGCACGCAGGACTTGCTCAATGTCGTTTGAATTTGTTCCCAAATTACCGCACCTCTTGGGGGAGCCATTTTGGGGCCTTATTGTAGCAGTTTTTGCTTTTTTGGGTTGTGCTTGTCCCTCAGTGACCGCCTTCTGAAACAGAGAAAGTTGCAAGTAAGCAAAAACAAAACATCAGCAAACAAGAGCTTACAACTAACCCCGCTGCCGAGTCGCAGAAGCATCAAACGCCAAATGATCAAACATCAGCAAAGCTTCTCAACAGTCTCGGGAAAACCGCCCTCACAGTTCCAAACGAAACCTGGAACCCCGCGGACCGCAACACGTGAGTGCGTTCGGGCATGGAGGTTGCCTCTGGCCACGCCTTGGCAGGGATATCCACCGTAGGAACCCGAAACCCTAAACCCTAAACCGTAAACCGGCCTGCATCTTCAGGAGAGCGGCCAGCCGCCGCACTGCTGCCGGCCGGCCCTATAATGGGGTGACTGAATTTGGGCAGACATAAACGGGCACCCCTTTATGTGGGGATGCTCCTCCTTATGCTAACAGTCCTTGATAGGGATGTACGATAATCCCTATAAGGACTGTTATCGAACAAGGGGGAACATCCCAAGGTATCCCACAATCCATGTGTCAGCTGGCCGAGGGACAACACAGCGCAACAGAGGACATGGAAGCTCCCAGAAACCCCATGCCCAGAAAGCCTCTGGAGTCTGGAGAATTCTGGAGAATTCCATTGACCATACGACAGGTTGTGAGACTTAAAGCCGGAACTTCGACCTGTCTTGTGCTTGTCTTGACAACAAAATGTGAGGCGCAGCGCTGCATGCACTCCCCCCGATCCCTCGCCCCAAGCTCGAAACAGTAAAACATCCTCCAAAAGGCAAAATTGCGGGGAAACCCTCCCTAAACCCCAAAACCTAAACCTTAAATTCTAGAAACCCAAAAAGCCCAAAATCCCTAAAACTCTGAAACGCTAAAACCCTTAAAACCCTAGAAACCCGAAAAACCCTAAAGCCGTAAAAAAACCCTAAAGCCCAACAGCCCTAAAGACCTAAAAACCTGAAGCCATTCTGGCGGCCATTCTGGCGGCTCCAAGAAAGGCTCTTCACTCCACTCTGGTCTGCCACTCGACACACATATAGGGTCTAGGGTTTAGGGTGCGAAGGCTCAACCATAACCCCAAAACCCTGGAACGCTTCGGCGAAGTCCCGGAAACCTCAAACTGCTCACAGGATGCTACAGCCACCCTACTTCTATCCCTACATGGATGTATCCAACAACCTCCAAGTAAGCCCCACACCCTAAACCCTAAACCCTAAACCCTCAACCCTAAACCCTAAACCCCAAACCCAGTGCACCTCCAAGTGGTTGTTTTTTCAGCACTCAGGGCATGGACCACGACCAGGCAGCTCCTCCGAGCTCGGGGCTTCTGGGTTTGTAGGGATCCGAAGTATGTAGGGTTTAGGGTTCAGGGTGTAGGGTGTAGGGTGTAGGGTTTAGAGTTTAGGGTTTAGGGTTTAAGGTTTAGGGTTTAGTGTTTTATATAACCCTTATATAAGTTACACGTAATAAGGGCCGCCCATACTTCGAATCCCTTGAAATCCCTTTACACAAAGGGTAAGGGACCATACTAAGGGCCCATGGTTCCTTGGGCTTGTAGGGTTCTATGAAGTTTCCTAGGATGTGTCTACGAGTGCAGCCACCACCGACATGGGCCATGAAACCCGACTGTAAAGGGGCTCCTTTGTAGGGGTTGCTCTGGGGAAGGCCTCATCATTGCTCCGGGATTGTTGCAGGGCTGGTTCAATTTTTATGGTTTGGGAATCTAAGCAAAGCAGCCCTCAGCCCCGAGACCTCTTCAAGAGACTCCGAAGTGCCTTGCGCCGGGAATCCTGACATAAGAGCTCCCCAACGGAGGGGCCGAAAAGCAAGCCCAGAGCCAAAGTCCCTCTGTCAACAAAAAGCACGAGCACCACTTGACAGAAATCCGTGAAGCAACCCCACTCCCCCGCCCCACCGAAAACCACAACTAGAAAACCCTGCCCTGCCAGACCCGCGTCCAGAAAACTGGTTGCGGGGTTGAGGGGCGGCTTAGGGCCTGCAGGGTTTAGGGTTTAGGGTTTGATTTTGGGTCTGTAGGGGCTGTGTGCCGCAGGGCTGAGGACGTAAAAGGTCTGGGTCAGGGTTGAAAGGGCTTTGGGGCTTGAAAAATGTTTGAAACATCGATGTGAACCCATTATCTCAAATATTGCTTTGCTGTTTTCAAGCACTCATTTTCGGCGAGATGTCCCACCGTGCAATCAAAGCTCTTTTGGAAGATTAGAAGAGGCCTACCCACCTTGCAGAGACTCAGACTCAAGAACGGAAGTGCTCATGGCAAGTGTCCACGAACAGGCATGGCTTCAGCTCCTGCAGGTTCCCTCCATCTTGGGGCCTCCTCAAGCCATCCTGGCGGCTTTTGCCGAAGGTCTGCGCGCTGGCGCCTGTGCGTGGCTGCGATGGGCGGCTGGACACATAATCCGCTGGTCTGCCACTCGTCTGATGCACATCAGCTTAAAGCGAACGCTTACTCATAACACCGAAATCCGTAAACCCTGGAACGCTTGAAAAGTCCGAGAAAGCTACTCTCCTCACCCAGGACAACTACACTCTACTTCTATAATCCTACAGAGTAACCGAAAACTCCCAGTGGACCTCCAAGTGGAAGTTCTGCAGCACCGCGTTCGCGGCAAGGACCGCAGCGAGGCAAAGGAACGGGGCCAGGTAGCTGGGTTAAGGGTTTTAGGGGCCTTATACTACCGGCATGGGCCGCGAAACCCTAATGCCTTTTGGGGGTGCTCTGGAGATTCGAAGGCCTCATCATCTTGGGGGGAGCGCTGGGTATGGGGCTTAGGGTGCAGGGCTTAAGGTAGAAGACGAAGTAAAGCCCCTGGCATAGCATCGAAGTGATCAAAGTGTATACAACAAGATTAACAAGGCTCTTCAGGGCAGAGACTGATACGATTCTTCTGAGCTGCTTGAACCCCCAACACACCACGGCATGCCTAGTCGAGCGCGCTCCTCCCATGCCAGTCCTCGAGTCCTCCCAGTCCTCTCACACCGGTCCCCAGAACAACCTTTTGGTAGCTCGCCTGGCATAAGCATGCTGGTTTTGGCTGTATCTTTCCTGACCTTCAGGCGCAAGAAGGAAGTGCCAGAATTGTCTGCGCCGTAAGAAGTGGAAAACATAGACATTCCGAGCACAGCTACTAGCAGGAGTTGCGCGAGAGGCTTGCTAGATAGCCAACAATCACAGCTTCAAAAATGAAACCCCAGATGTCAGTGTGCAAAGTTCAGGCTCAGCACTGTTTACATAGGCCTGGCGCGCGCGTTTCCTGTGGTTGTGCTGCAAACAGCTTCACGCAGGCGTTGGGTTCCGCGATGACGCTAAGCCCTATCATTCCGAATCCCCAAGCGACAAACAACACACCTTAAATGCCCAAATACCCCAAACTCCCTGGGCAACTTTGAGATGCCCGAGTCTGCTTGGAACCTTAGGGTAATTAGGGCTTAAAACATTACAAATTACACCAATGGTTCATGGAGTTGAGCCCGAGAGCTGCTCAGCTGAAACAAAGGGGGTCAAACAAACATCAGGGTTTAGTCGAGGGCTTAGGGTTTAAGCTTCAACCACAAACCAACATTTTTCGGGTTTCGGGAAGTTTCGGGGGTCATGGCCAAAGCGCTCTTCCCCAAGCCCCCAATGTTCCCCACTTTGAGAAAAAACAATCGGGCCCGAATCGGGAGAAACCTCTTGCTTGAATAACACCTGATTGTTTTGCCGTGCTCGATGACAACTGAGTCTGGAAACTCTGGCTCATTCAAATCACTGGCCTGAGCAGCGGGTAACAGGTGATGGGTTCTCGTATGAACTACGAAATTGTTGATCTTAAGCAATCAACCCGTGGCTGATGCTCAAAATTCTACCATAAATCTTTCAACGCGTCCCTCTTGGTGAGGTGGGATGCAGCGTTGAGTTTCTTAGGATGGGAAATCGGATGCAGCGGTAGCGCGGAAAAAAAGGTCAGGTAAAGAAAATCGCGTTTGTTGTAATCCACCGGATCGTCATCTTCGACATGTCGCCGCCCCCTGCCCAGGCATTGTTTCAAGAGCCCCCGCTTTGTCTACCGCCAAGAGCAAGCTTTCCCGGACGGGGATCAGCGTGTGCCTCGCCAAAGGACAGCAGCTGCTCAAAGATTCTGCTCTTGTCGCCTAGGCCAGCACCCTGGCACTCATCTTGGGTGAGAACCATGCCGTCTGGAAGCGGGCTTGACTCCAGGATTCGGGCGTCGCGCTTACGTGGTTCTGGCGTCGTCCGACATGACAAACCGCAAGATCGTGCTCCCGCTTGTCCCATATGCACTTCTCTATCGGGGGATGTGTGCTTGTCCGCCGCAGGTTCTGGGACCTGCTTCCTGCGTCCACGGTAGGACTGAGGGCATGGGAGGCGCTCCCGCCTCGGAGAGATTGCCACTGTGAGTGACACTTGCGAGGGTCTTGGTGTTACACTGTTTGGGGTCTACGCTCACATGCTCGCTGCAAAAATCGGCTTTCGCTGGACATTCTTTCGGGCCTTCAGATCTCGGATGACTTGGGTCTGATCGCTTTCCTGAGCTGCGTGGGGGCATTGACGGAACCAGGCTATAGTAACAGTATCGGCTATAGACTGCACAAAGCAAGAAACCCTCCAAAAAAGCACGGGTAGGTACTTGGACATGAAAGTCTCCGCCTCTCCCAAGATCTCCACTGCTCAGGGTTTGGCGTGAGGCTATTTGTACTACGTTGGCATGACCGAAGGGTCATACTAGACCCGACCTGCAGTGAACTGATACATGCCAAGGGCTCTGCCCCATGAATTAAACCTTTACTCCAAGTCTGGCTCAGCGCATTCAAGATGCCTCCTATGTGCAAGGGCCCGGCCCCGCGCGCAAACCGCCAAAACCCCTGGCCTGCGCCTGCGTGGCGTCTGGATGGAGAGGGGGTAGCCTTGGGAAGGATAGAAGCTTTGGGGGGGCACGTACGTGGAGTTTACACAAATCTCGTAGCTCCATATGGCCAGCGGTTTATGTATTTGTGGTCTTCAGGACACTCTCCAACCCCCCCCACCCAAAAAAAAAAGAAAAAACAAAAAGAGAAAGAATATATACATATATATATATATATCTATATATATATCTATATATCTCTATATATATATATATGTACGCCGCATTATGGAGAACTGGAGAACCCTTTCTACACGCACCAGGGACCATGACATAAGTCCTGCTTCATGGTTCAAACTTGTCGAGGCGGGGCGCGGGGCAGGTGGGAGACTGAGATCCATCTTCTGAACTGATGGGCCAAAGCCTGGGCGCCTTGCACGTCGTGTGTAGGGGCTCGAAGCAAAACGGGCCTTTAAGTCTGAAGGAACGCGCTTTTTGGCAGCAAAATCGCAACGCCTCCCAAGGGGCTCTCCGAAAAATGGCCCACAACTCCTCAAACTAACGAAGTGGAGTGACCAACTGACCAAGGTGATCAAGTTACTCGTTTGCAATAGTTTTTTGGGTCTCCGCTCTCTACCATATGTGTGTGTGTGTGTGTGTGTGTGTGTGTGTGTGTGTGTGTGGGTGTGTGTGGGTGGGTGTGTGTGTGTGTGTGTGGGTGGTGTTGGTTGGTGTGTGTGTGTGTGTGTGTGTGGGTGTGTGGTGTGTGGTGTGTGTGTGTGTGTGTGCACGTGTGGACTTTCTTGGGGTTGTTCTGCAGTAGGGCTTTAGTTGGGGGAGGGGTCGCTGTTGTGTGTAGTGCTTCGCTCTTTAGACCGACCCATGTGCCGCAATGTAGGCATTGTGAGCCCTTCAATACGAAACAACTCCCCCGCGCTCCAAACCCTGAAGCCTGGCTGCGCTTGAGGTTCTGGATGGAAAGAGGTAGAGCTGGCATAGACAATCAGAAGCACTGTAAGCCCTGAAGCCTAAACTCAACCCGAAGTACATCCACAAACCCTGAGCCTTAAAGCACACTCGCCCAGAGTAAGACAAGCCGGGGCCCACAAGACGGAGCAACTCCTGGCAACCCCAAAGAGAGGCCTTCTCACATTTAAAAAGCTAGTAGGACTCATGTCGATAAGGGCCTTTCTTCGTAGTAAAAATTCTAATGCGCAAGCCCAAGCCCTTGCATGGACGCTGATCTGTTATTCATACAGTGCTTCTCGAAGCCCTCAAGTTCTGTGCCCCGACATCGGGCCTCGGCGATCTCGTGGTCGCACCAGGCCAGGAATTCTTCGAACGTCTGGTCAGTGGGGAACAGAGCGGGCACAATGCTTCGATTCAATGGTTGCAATTCCGCATTCCTTCCGCGAGCCTTCCACGCAAATGTGCGATTCCACCTTCTCACCATAAACATAAATTAGTAACCTAAGTATGTATGGTTTATATAATGTCCAGGTAGCGTCACCGAGTTGTCAAACCTGGTACGACTTCTGAGTCACGCGTCCTGATTCGCACTTTCCCTGACGTAAAACTGCAGCTTGAGAACCCTCCCGTCCAGACCCCAAAGAACATCCACAAACCCTGAGCCTTAAAGCACACTCGCCCAGAGTAACACAAGCCGGGGCCCACAAGACGGAGCAACTCCTGGCAACCCCAAAAAGAGGCCTTCTCACATTTAAAAAGCTAGTAGGACTCATGTCGATAAGGGCCTTTCTTCGTAGTAAAAATTCTAATGCGCAAGCCCAAGCCCTTGCATGGACGCTGATCTGTTATTCATACAGTGCTTCTCGAAGCCCTCAAGTTCTGTGCCCCGACATCAGGCCTCGGCGATCTCGTGGTCGCACCAGGCCAGGAATTCTTCGAACGTCTGGTCAGTGGGGAACAGAGCGGGCACAATGCTTCGATTCAATGGTTGCAATTCCGCATTCCTTCCGCGAGCCTTCCACGCAAATGTGCGACTCCACCTTCTCACCATAAATATAAATTCGTAACCTAAGTATGTATGGTTTATATAATGTCCAGGTAGCGTCACCGAGTTGTCAAATAGAATTCGACCAGGTCCTGCACTACAGTAGTCCCTGACGCTGAAAAGCGTCCCCCAAATCTGACCCTGCGAACTTGAACTGCGCAATCTCTTTCCAGCCCAACGGCCGCCTCGAGCCGCTGTCGTTTGCAGACAACCTGGCGAAAACTGCCAGGTCAACACTTGGTCCAAGTCTGAGAATGTATAGGGCCGAAGCTCGTTGCCGGTCTCAACTTGGCTGTGCGACACACAACGTCTCTAAGCCCCATGTTGAACCCGCGCGGAGTGTCACCAATCAGTCTCTCAAAGAGTCTTTGTCAACGACGGACATGAATAACCCTCTGCCCAAGAGTCAACTATGGAACCACTATTGAACAGCGTTCACGACGGGGCCCTCAACCTTGATTCGAAGGGTCTACGAGAGCCTTGTGGTCCACAGCTGTGCAATACCTCTCGGGGAAGGTCCAGCGATAAGGCCCAGACGCTTGCTTCTGGCCCAGTCTGCCGCCCAGCAGAACCCAGGCCTGAACAAGCTGGTGCCCTGTATTGATATCGGGCTTGATTTTGGGATGTTCCCCCTTATTACTAACAGTCCTTAAGAGGGATTACAATAGGGGGCACTAATCTTCCCAAGCTTGATTTCTAGAACTTGCGTTTCCGAGACACAGACTGGTGGCAAAAGCTCGGGCACTGCTGGCAACTTGAACCCGAAACAACCCCAGACTTCTCTCGCTTTGTCTTGTTCACAGCATGCCCAACCTGTGAACATTTCACTTTCCCGGGATTTTTGGGCCTACTCACCCGGCCTCAAGCACGACAGTAAGCAAAAAACATCTCTGCAAAGGACTGAAAGCTCTCGTCGAGTTTCTGACAGAGGACGACCCAATCCACGACACTAGCCCTGAACCCTAAACCGTAACTCCTAAACCAGGCACTGCGAACAACAAAACTCCGGCCTTTCGCTTCATCACCTGGCGTGGTTCGGGGATTCGGTAAACCTCGCCTCCAAACGATATTAGGGCTTTAGGTTCGGATGTTCCCCCCCTGCTCCCGCTTACACTAGCAGTCCTGAATCGGGATTCTCGTACCCCCTATTCCAATCCCTATTGAGGACTCTTAGTCTCAGGCGGAACATCCCCAGCTTTAGGGGTTGGAGGGTCGAACCCCCCCTAAGGCAAACCAAGCCCGCACAAAGCCCAAAAAAACACAAACTCCAAGACCCCCTGAACTCTTCAGCCCGCTCAACTCAGGGTTCAGGGTTTAAGGGTTTAGGGTTTAGGGGTTTCGGGTTTAGGGGTTTAGGGGTTTAGGGGTTTAGGGTTGAGGGGCTTGAGGGGCTTGAGGGGCTGGAGGGGTTTGAGGGGCTGGAGGGGTTTGAGAGGTTTAGGGCTGACAGCTCTCTTTAACCGCGGGCCTCAAGCTGCTCTTTGGAATTTGGGGGAGCTTTGGGCCCTGAAACGCCCCCCAAATCGCCACCAAGACCTCCCTAAACGTTGAGGGCTTGTAGGGTTTATAGGGTTTACTGATGGGGTTTAGGGCTTGCCTGGCAGTCGTACACAGCTTTGGCCCGCTTGTTTTGCATTTTTTGGACACGACGGCCTCTCTTGGCCACCTTCACACTTCTAGCAACCGTAGGCGGCATCGCACTCACCGTCCGTGCCCACTGTGCACAAGTAGTTCAGCGGGCCTGTGGGAGCACTCTCCCTAAACCCCATACTATAACCCTAAACCCTATTAACCGAAACCCTTGACCCTATAACCCTAAACCCTACACCCTAAACATCTCTAAACCCTTCACCCTCAACCCCAAACCCTCAGGGGGCCTGTGAGTGCGCTCTCAACTTCAGCAGATGTCGCCCCGCAAACGCCCAAGTTGTTGTCAGGAGAGAAGCCATCTTCGGGCTCTTTCCAGCACTGGCGTTTGGCGCACGAGATCCTGGGTTGGTCCCCCAGAAAACACTCCGAAAAATAGCCCTAAACCCTAAACCCTCAACCCTCAACCCTGAACCCTAAACCCTATGATCCTAAATAGGACATCCTCTTCAACCCAATCAAGGGCAGACAGAGAAAAAACATCACAAGGTCCGACCCAGGATCTGGTGTGCGTGGTACTTGCTGCCTCTGAAGCCGGCCACATTCACGCAGGCGTCGTCAAAGAAGTAGACGCTCTCGTCGGGGATCTCCACACCAGCATGATGCTTGTAGTACGCGGTGACATTTTGGACAAAGTCCACCTTGCAAGTCCCCGAGTAGTGTCCCAGGGCAGGGTTCTTCTTATAGCACGCGTCTCCGATGTTTATGACAAAAGGCTTCATGTCTTCTGGTCCAGCTTCCAGGGCCTCCAGAGCATGGATGGAGCACTCTTTCCCTTTGAACGTCTTCCTTAGCAAGTAACCATATCATAATAAGGGTGCCCCTTTTTTGGTTGGCTACGGTATAAGGGAACCCAGAACAAAAGAAGGGTAAAGGGTACCACTGGGCTACCAAGCTTCTTGGGATCACTGCAGGGAAGCTGTCGATCTTCGTCGACGTCGTCGAAATGAAACTGCAGCGTGTTGACCATTCGAAAATAGCCTGGGCTGGGCCCTCTAAGCCTCTAAGTCCTCTGAAACATGATCTTACAACCCCCCCTCCCCCTCAAAAAAAGAGGAAGTCCACCCAGCTACCTTCCTTGTAGTCACTTGTGACCTTTTGGCCACCGATGGAGCCCACTGAGAGGATCCCGGAGTAGCAGTACTTGCCACAAAAGCTGCTCTTGTAATTCACGAAGAACTCCGAGAGTCTCAGGGTGAGGTTGGGGCCACTGAAATTTTGGGGATAGGCGGAATCATGGGAGAGCGGCTGATTTGAACTCCCATCGCATGTTGGGTCAACGTGCTCCACACCAGACTTTGGGAACTGAATGGTGTCATACGGCGGATTGTACTGGTGATCTTGGATCGCCGTGAGCGTTCTGTCTGTGTCGAAAAGGCAAAGGCACGGCTGCTGCGGAATGGCTCTGGAGGACTTCGAGCCTTTCGAGCCTCTTCTCTGCAGCAACCTCAAGCCGCATTCGGCGTCTTCTGCGTCACACTCGTCGCCAAGAACGGCTTCATCAGCGTAAGCATAGGCCACGAGGACACCTGCAAGAGCAACCAGGCGCTGCATCTCTCTGGGAGGTCTGGGAGAATTTCTAGCTGCGAGGAAGATCTAAAGCCGCAATGAACCCCCACTTGAGCCACAAGGGCCACTGCTGCCAAACGATGACCGTAGGACACAATAAGGAAGCATCATCGCATCAACATGTCTTTTCGAGCTTCTGCATTGCAAGGAACCGTGATGCCTGGTGCATCGAAGCCATGTACTAGTAATACAGCAATCTCATCGTGCAAGGCTATATCAATATACTAGTATCATATAGTATCATGATAAGCCAGCAACATAACAGAACAATATCGTAATATAGGAATTTAAAGAATACAATACTATGAAAAACAGTTGTATGAGATGAGAAGAATGGAGGAATGGGACTAGTAGAATGGTAGAGTAGCAGAACAAGAGATAACAGAATAGTAGAATGATCGAATGATGTCAAGCAGCCAGGGCTGGGCCCCTCTTCAGTTTCGCACCGCAGCTGAGGCAACTTTCGCTGGAACATCCCCGAAGTTGGCTAGGCTATCCTCCTGACACCAAAGATCCTGCCACCCCCACTCTGAAGAGAAGCAGCTTGCTAGCTTTAAGCTGTCATCCCACTCTGGTCTGCTACTCCTAAGCTACTCGTCTAGCCGCAAACACTCAAGCGAACCCTAAACCCTAGCTAAACCCCAAACCCTAAACCCTCAACCCTAAACCCTAAACCCTAAGCCCTAAACCCCAAACCCTAAACCCTCAACCCCCGAAGAAAGTTTTCTCAGCCCCAGACTTCGACAATGCCGGCGGTGAAGGCAAGGACCGCGGCCAGGATGGGCGTTTAAAAGCCCTCTGTTTAGGGCTTATGGCTTTACAGGGTTTAGGGTTTAGGGTTTAGGGTTTAGGGTTTAGGGTTTCGGATTTAGGGTTTAGGGTCTGTTCGCTTGATTCTGGGGCTTCCTTCAGGCCTCTCTACCATTTTTGGTGGGGCTTCTGGGCTTGGGTTCAGGCTTCGCATGCAGGGTTTTCGGGCATCGGAGGAATTTGTAAGAAGACCAACTAAACGAGGCACGAGCGACTTCCCCACGTGTCCGGTAGAATGAAGAGTGGAACCCTATACTGTGTAGGAGACTTAGGAGATTCTCTAGCAATCTCAAAAGGAGGCGGCTGAAAGACTGCAAGTTGACAGGATAGCTCTGAGCTGCTTGAGCCCCGAGGCGCCACGGGGATGAGAAATCGTGCGCACTCGGCCAAATTCACCAAATTGCCCGTCCTCGCCAAGACTCATCCGTTCTAAGTGCCCCCGTAGCATATGCGCTTGACTCCTTCCAGAAGAACTTGTAGAGGCACTGCGGCCGCAGCTGCAACCAAAAGGTTCGCGACATTGTCAAGCTTATCAGGTTCAAGAATGGGAAGCCACGATGTTCAGCGCTGTGAGTAGCCACGAATCCCCACATTAAAGGCCATGAGTGCCCATGTCATGTGGCTGCACTGGGGGACACCTTAGCACAGGCGCTGGAACCCTTGATCGGCTGAAAAATGTCCACGCCAAACCCGCAAGTCTCGCAGAATTGGAGTCCTTGCATGGACAGAGATCATTCGGGAAGAAAATGGGGTTTTAGGGGGAGGGGTGAAGGAATGGTTGCTTCTTCTCACATTTTTTCCCACAGTTTCTCACTGGGGGCTCCAACCACGTGTTTGATGTTCTCCTGCCTTTTTGAGCGCTTGAACTCCTCAGTCTCTTCGAGATGGAGACACAACTGCTGCCACTGTACAGGCTAGCGCGACAAGCACTTCAAAATATGTGGGCGGGAACAGCGTTGCAAGGCCGCCCAGTCGAGCAATCGCTCTTCAGAGCGCGATCACACTCACCTCATCGGCATGGCGGGCTGTTCAAAGCCCTACTTCGGAGGATCATGCATACGAAAAAAGTGGGTAAGTTGGTTGGCCATTGGCGATATTGGTATAGTTGGCTGCAGCCCCTCTGGTGCACAAAGCTCGATACTCTATACCTCTGATCACTACAAGTGCTGCCGCCCTTCTGCCCTCCGAAGACGTGCCAGGCCGCGCGCCTTCCTTCAAGCGCTGGTACCTCCACCTGCCAGGGCTTAGTAACGGTGTGTCGGACTCTGCAGGTCCATTTTAAGTATTGGGCTGAGCGTTTAGGGCTTTGGGTTTTTTCTTCCGGATACCGACTACTTGAGACGGTTTAGGGTCTACAGCAGTGCTTTTCAAATACTGCAAAACAAAGGACTTTCAAGTGTCTTTGGGAAGCTGAAAGTCAAACCCTCAAAGCCCTAACAAACCCTAAGCCCTGAGCTGAAATTCTCAACCCCAAGCCCGGAAAAGACCTGCAAAAGCCCTAAACCCCAAAAGACCTACGCCCGAAACCCCCCTCCCCAACAAGGGCCCTACAAACCTCTGAAACTAGACCCAAGAGCAACCTAGGAATAACAAGGGGTGCCCCTTTTTGGTACAAAGGGGCTTACAAGGGAAACCTGTACCCTAAAAACAGGGATATAAGGGTAGTAGCCGCAGCCCAAAACCCTAAACCCTAAACCCTAAACCCTAAACCCTAAACCCTAAACCCTAAACCCTAAACCCTAAACCCTAAACCCTACTCGGGCCCACTCTGGTCCCTAGGAAAGAAGAGGAGGCCTTGCGATGGCCGTCGGCCGGAGGAGGCGGCCTGGTCGTTCTTTCTTATCACTTCTGTTCACTGCGAGGGCTTGGGGACGGATCAACCTAGGGTAGACCGGAGACTTCCATAAGGAAGATGCCTTGGATCAGATTAGCATCCCTAACTCCCTAACACCCTAAAAAAATCTTAAACCCAAAGAACTCCCTAAACCCCATGAATCCTAACCCCTAAAGATCTCTAAGCCCATCCCTAAACCCTAAACCCTAAACCCCAAACCCCGAACCCCAAACCCTAAACCCTAAACCCTAAACCCTAAACCCTAAACCCTAAACCCTAAACCCTAAACCCTAAACCCTAAACCCTCCCTAAAGATTCTTCCGGGAGGCCTCCGTGAGCTTGTCGAAGCCCTGCGCTGCCTTGGAGAGCCCCAGCGACAAGCCGGAAGCAACCTGTCACAGCTGGGGCTTAGGGTATGGGGTGGTTCGGGTTTCGGGTTTCGGGTTTCGGGTTTAGGGTTTAGGGTTTAGGGTTTAGGGTTTAAGGTTTAGGGTTTCGGGTTTAGGGTTCAGGGCTTCAAAAACAACAGCATTCTCGGGGTCTTGAGGCTAGGACAACGGATTTAAAGAGATTCTTGATTCACAGCAGTCTCTTAACCCTGCAAACCCCAAACTCTAAACACGAAACTGTCTCAATGAATCCCAGACATTCCCAGACGTAGTCAACAGGTCGTCGCTGTGGGGACTCAGTCCCCAGTCTGCAGAATCGTAGTCGGGGTTGTGGGGCTGGGTCTAGGGCCAGAGTTTATGGTCTGGGTTTTCCTGGCTCCGCATCCCCATATACCCCCCCACACGTATACCCGTTGCCGAATCAACAGGGTTGATACAGTCGCAGCAACAAGGTACACGCTTTCCGAGGTAAGGGCGCCTCTTCACGACTAGCTCTTGATAACGGAGCTTGGGAAGTACACGTAGGGCACATAGGGTACTCAACTCCCTAGACCTAGAGCAATTCTCTGGCCTTCGAGGTGACGTGGTGCTTCTCTTCCACCTCGTGCGCCTGAGGCTTTTGAAACCTTTACCCCTAAACAACCCTAAACCCCTCAAAGCCCTAAACTCCTCTAAAACCCCCTACACAACCCCAAACCCCTATGAAGCCCTCTAAGCCCCAAACCGTGTGGTGGCACTAGCAGCCTCGGGTTCAAAGGGAGGCCACGGGCACTGTGTGCAAGTAGTAAGTCTAGTAGTTGCAATGGGGGGTTTAGTGGGTTTGGGGGGGGGTTCAGATGTCCCGCCCGCCCACCCAGCCCCGGGTACATCGTCAGGATTTTGGGTTTAGGGTCATATTAAATGATATAGCGATAACAACCCCCCCCCCCCTCTCCAATTATGAGCACAAGTTGGGCGGGGGGGGGTTGGTGTGGGAAGGAGAAACTTGGGCGTCTTATTGTCCAGCTTCCAACTACACACGGCTATGCCTGCATGTATTCAACATCTCTCGCCTTCGCCACGGCCGCAGACATGCCTTTGCTCACCTGTCCGGGGAAAGCTCTTGGACACTCATTGGCCAAAGGTTTCAAAGATCTGGGGTCATTTTGGTGGCCTTGAACTATCTGGGGTCATTTTGGTGGCCTTGAACTGTGTCGTACGGATTCTTGATTTCTTAATATGATTCAAGGCCATTGGAGGAGTATATTCCTTAGTCAAGGGAACTCAGTGGGAAGGGAACACGGCAGCCCTAAGCTAAAAGAATCGTAAAAAACCCTGTGCAATGATGTTCGGCGTATTCATAGTCGAGAACCTCTTCTATCCGGACACTTCGGCATTGATCATTTTAAGAGGCTCTTGACACCCTGCATCGGCCTTGTCCATGATGCCATACTGCTGATTGATGGTGCAGGCTGTTTCCACAGCCTGCACAGGCCGCCGAGCCCCCAGCCCCCCGAAGGCTGTCTTGAAGTCTAAACCCTAAACTCCTAAACCCTAAACCTTAAACCCTAAGTGTCGGAGGAATGAAACCGTGCACGCGCAGAAGGCTCAAGCATCACCAACGAGCCTTTCGCGGTAAGCGTGTAACGAAGCACGGCGAGCCCTGTTACATGTTCTGATTGTGGGCGAGCGTGCACCTGCCTTTAGATCCGGTATTGCACCCAGAGAACCTGTCGATGTACCATTTGACGGAAGGCCTTGTTCAACCCACAGGAAGGTCAGGTTTCGCATGCCATCCCGTTGCTGATCAAGCAGACGAGAGGCATGTGGCCCTTAAGCCCTATACCCTAAACCCAAAACCCCCCTAGACCCTAAAACGATCCGAAAGCCCCGGCTTGTCTTGAACCTGGACCCTCAGGGCCTTTGTTCCAGCATGCATCATCTTTCCTGAGATGTCATGCTCGCGGTCGATCTCGCGCGCCTGTCCGGCAAGCTCAATACATCTCAAGTTCAAGGAGGCCGTCCGGCACCAGCGGATCTACTAGGTAACATGTGATCCGTCTACCCTCGTGCTGGCAGCACCCAGAGCCCCTAAACCTAGCTGATCCTTATTATTATCATTATTATTATTCTTAGTATTGTTATTATTTTCACTATTATACTTATAATCATAATTATTCTTATGACTATTATATATGTATATATTAATAATTACTATTATTACTTTTGCTATTGCTATGAGTTTGCTCTTGGCGCTGGCCTTGTCGACGCCTTTGAGTGCCATGGAGCCCACGCCGCGTGCGGCGTCGCCAATCTGTCAGGTACTGACTGTTGCTTAGTAGGGAATGAGGGAATGAGGTACCCTGTACCCTATGTAATCCCTTAAAGGGTATATTTTGGGGGATACAGGGTACCTCATTCCCTCAGTCCCTTCAACAGTAACAGTACGGACATCGCGATGATGGCTTGCACATCTGCTCGGGCCATTATGTATCCTCTGCTTTACGGATAGAGCTTGGGATGTTCCCCCTTAATGCTAACAAGCAGTCCTGAGTAGAGATTCTGGATCCCTATTGAAGACTGCTAGTATAAGGGGAAAAACATCCCAAGATAGAGCTTTCTTTACGAAGCCTTCCATCGACTTCTAGACTTCGAAGCTTCAGCCCCAAGGGTGCTTGGGCCGCCAGGACCCCGACCCAAGCACCTCTGGGGGAAAGGTCTGGGAACCCGGTTGAAGTATCAGAGACGAGAGGTGACCAGAGACCTCAACTTCGCGGCGAGAATCGGCCTCATAATGCAAACGGAAGAGGGTTTAGGGTTGAGCGTTTTCGGGTTTAGGGTTTTGGGGCTTGGGATGCGCCAGGATGCGACATGCCAGCCACACCTTGTCAGAGCGCGTGGCCGCAATGCCGGCCTTGGCAGCAAGCCAGCAGGACTCTCCCAACGAGGACACTTGCGTTCCAAAGCAGATAGTCTCTCACACACGATCTTTTCAAATTACCAGTGGTATACAGTAGATTAAATTCCTAGTGATATACTGTAGATTATAACATGAGATACAACGTCAATAATGCAGCTGCATAGACATACACTACAAGCCTAGGAAGGAAGAGAGGCATCCGAACCTCCCCCCTCCTCCCCTCACATGAGGCCATGGAGAGCACTTAAGTCATCACCTTAAGGGTTCAGGGTTTAGGGTTCAGGGTTTAGGGTTTAGGGTTTAGGGTTTAGGCCTAAAATTCTCTGAAACATCTGCCCGACATACCTGAAGACTCACTGAAGAAATAGGAAAACTAGGCTCATGAGGGTTAAAAAAAACCTTCCCCTAGGGCCCGCACGGCTGCAGCTCCACCAACCGCACCTTGGGCCATGTGATGTTGGCTGAACATGAGAGGAGCATACATCCATTCCATGCCAGGCCTCCCGAATGACTGGCTGGAGCTCACATAAAACTCACCCTCAGCGCTAGGATGGGCGCCGACGGTCACGAAGCAGCCGAGGGTACTGCCCAAGACCTCGAAGTCTTCAGCACTTCAGAGTGATGCCCTTGCGCCCCACTTTTCATTTAAGATATGCGCACGGCACCAGAGAAACAAAGCGTTTCGACATCACAGTTGTGCCGTTACCGTCTCAAGTGTGGCTGACAGCACAAGGCTCAAGGTGTGAGGACCAGGACTCGCAGCAGAACCAAGGCGACTTATCCGAACCCAAAAAAGCCGAACCCATTCAGCGCGACAGCTGACTCGACTTCGCAGCAGAGGCGTGGCCCGAGGCCACGGCCACAGCACCACCGACGGCGCCCACAGCAGCCACGGCTGCCAGCTGCTTCGCTCCGCCTGAAGAGGCTTAAACCCTCCAAAACCCTGAGCAGCTTGGCGACTGCTCTGTAGGCCTGTTTGAATTATATTGTAGGTTCCTGAGAAGTAGGAGCCCGGAAGCCCCCCGCACAGCAGCAGAACTCTGCTTCCTGAGGCGATGCCAGGAAACAGAACCGACTTCGCAGACTCTGTCGGGATACAGCCAAGCCACACCACAACAACAACAACAAACAGGGAAAGAAAGGGAAAGAAAGGCAGACGGAAGCTGTCACGCGGCAGGAGCGGAGACTGCAAGGCGACTGCCGAAGGAAAGGGCTTCGGCGCTCCCACGAACCAGCGACTCTGAAGCGGGCCTGTTGCTGACAGCTCGGGATGTGTGTACTCAAAAGATTTAGGGCTCCCCAGTAACCTACTGCGGTGGATTCAGAGGGCTTTCTTTTTGCTACTGCATATTGACCTAGGACCACCCCCTGAAGACAGAAACGCAAGAACCTAGAGCCGCCCAGTGAGACATCCGTTTGAGAGCCTGCAGCTGATGCAGCACGCCCGGCATCGCCTGCCACCTGTGCATCCCAACACCGCACCAAACTCTCTCAGGGACCTGGGTTCACTTGGGGGTTTACGACAATGGGGGTACCTTATTGGGGTCCTCATGATAAAGGAATCCTTCTATTTGGGGGACTATGTTTTAGGGGTCCCCTATTTTCGTAACCCCCATTTCCCAAACAGTGTGTCAACACGTAAGGGGCTTCTAATGTCCAGAGTCTCAAAGCCTGCTTGCGTCTTGGACAAAAATCGCGCTCTCGCCTAGGCGGGGGCGTGGTGCTCGCAGTCCTCGAAACTCGAAAGTGTCATCGTTTTTTGGACGTCTGGGCTCACGAGATGCACAACTGTCGTCCGCTTTTGGACGCCTGGGCTCTTGGTGGAGCAAATGGCGGCTCCTCCACATTATGGTCCCTTTTTTGGCTTCCTAGTATCATAAGGAGCCTTCTGTGTAGGGTACCCAAAGAAAGCCCCTAAGCTAGAGAACTGCCCCAAAGCATGGCCTGCATCCCAAGCTGGACCGCCCGAATCCTTAGCGAACGGTGCGGCATGGTTACTGAGGGATCTGCGGCCTGATTTTAAGGGGAAAAGGCCCTAGAAGCGACCCTTAGTCTTATTCCCCTATGTAACCCCTATATATACCTTATATAGTCCCGATATACCGAATGCACCCCGGGCCAAGGCAGCTTCAGCAAGCATGTCAGGTAGCGAGTGTGCTCAGACCACGTCTTGCTTTCCGTGGCGGTCTATCTCGCAACCGCTCATCGACGAATCTCGCTTTCTCTCTGGCCTCTCTTGGAAGAGTAGCCTTCCCAGGAGACTTAGCAAATCTAAATCAAATAAAAAGATGGACCTTTGATTGTGCGATGGGCAGTCTAAACTCGAACACCCTAGCCAGAGCCAGAGACATGCCCATCCTCGCAGATCACTCCAAGGCGCAGGCTGCTGCTCCACCTGAAAAAAATGCCAGGCTGTGCAAGGCAACTTCGGCATCAGAACATGAAGTGAAGATTCGCACTATTATGCTTGGCTCCAGGAGTTTTCAGTGGCATGGAGGAAGCCTTAAGCCTTGCGACCCCCCAATGCGGTCCGACTCGAAACTTTCTTTGCTTACGGTATTGAGGTGCGCTCGTGATGGATGCGAGCGCCAAGTCTATGACTGTTACGCATTGGGAGCCTTATGAACCGTCTCGATGTCGGGTTCCGGCACTGACCAAATCTTGTCAAAACCCTAAACCCTAACCTCGGTCACTCCTCTCCTTGGTACCCCAGCAACCATATACTACAATGGGTTGGTTACTATCCTCAGGGAGTGAGACGGCTTCTTGACAGGTCATTACAAGCTTCAGCTCATCTTGGTAAAAACATGCCGCTGGGCTAATGTAGGGGCCTGAGTAATTTCATTAGGGTTTTTAAGGGGAGTTATTAATAGAATATTTATAAACGGGACCCTAAGGGCCTAAGGGAATAACATTTAAAGGTGTAATTATAGTATATTTATAAAGGGACCCGAAGGGCCTAAGGGAATGCTATTAGTATTTTTATCCGACCCCTTTAAAGTACCAAGTCTCAGAGTCCACTCCCCCCCAGATTTCTCCGAGGTGCTGGGATGGCGGGAGGCCCATTTGAGGACTTCAGGTGCTGGATGCGGGCGAGAACCTGCAAGATCCCCCCCCCTTAAAACTGAGGGTTTAGGGTTTAGGGTTTAGGGTTCAGAGGGGTTCCTGTAGCCAAGGTTGCAATTTGAGGAAGGGGGGTGGGTGGAGTAAAGTTTCTTGTGCATGGGCACGCAAAGTGGATCCTTGAAACTTAGTAGCCCAGTAACCATATGAATGTTCGATCCGCCCCGCTTTCGCCCGGCCCACGTGTCGCAAGATGCTCACTTCCCCGCAGGCTTCATTTCCAGATACTTGAAGGTTCATGGGTGCGTGTAGGGTTTAGGGCATAGCGTTTAGGGTGAATCTGGTGACCATTCCACCATGTCGGGTCGTTTCAGTTTACTGAAGTGCCTCGAGACCGTACTGAACTCTCAGCTTGGATCCTAGCCAAGTGCACGGCTTCGTCACGAAAATCTCCGTGTCTGATGCCCCAGACAGTCAACAAATCTCTGACGTAGCTTCCTTGCAACGGTCGCAAGAAATGACAACCCTGAAGGACGATGCTCGACAAAAGATGGTGTCGGAACGCAGGAGTCTGGAAGTCTGGAAGAGGAAGAAGAAGCAGCAGCAGCAGCAGCAGGCAGCAGCAGCAGCAGCAGAAATATGACAAAGCAAGATATGCTAGTATGTGCACGATGATGTGTTCTGGGGACAGGGATTTGGGCAGAGGCCTGTGCCTTCAAAAATGGCGCGCGCTAAGCCCCCTAAACCCCTAATCGAAAGAGAGAACATCGCCATTGTCCTGTTGATCCCCGTCACGACTTTGGGCAAGGCTTAGGAAGTCGGAGTCAGTCGAAGTCGGAGTCAGGCGACGTTCGCGAAACAAACTTCTTGGCTCACGGCTTACAGTTTGGGCTTCGTGCTTCAGGTGTTCATCCCCACCCCTAATATTAAATTTCCCCCTATCCCCCCTCCCATATGCTATAGTATAACTATGCTGGAGGGTATTTTCTATTAGTGGGAAGGGGGGTCGAATATCAGGTGTTTAAGCTTTTCAGGGCTTCCGTGCCTCCTCACGGTGCTGCACCAGCTTCGGATGATCCTTCCGGGATTTCAGCACATCCCGCGCAAAGACATGAGCGGCGCCATTTCACGGCCAAGCTACTTGAAGGTTCGTGGGTACTTATAAGTAGGGTGATAAGTAGGGTAACTATGGTTATAACCCGAGTTAGGGCACTTACAACTCTACTTAACAGTACCCATCAACCTTCAAGTAGGAGGCTCTTGCCTGCGCAGACGGACATGCCTCAATAGCAAATTTCGCTACCACAGAAGCTCAGCTTGTGCACACGAACATGACTAGTAGATAAGGCTCAACTTGTGCCCTAAACCCGAGAGCCTGACACCCCCCCCCAACCCTCAACCCTAACCCGCCTTGCGGCGTCCGTTCCAGGCTCTGCTTTGGCAACCAAGTGTTCGGATCGCCACTGTGGTGGGACTCGCAGTCTCTGATACCAACCCTGCAAGACCCTATAAACCCTATAAGCCCTATAAACCCCTAAACCCCTAAATCCCCATGCGAACCCTGCAATACCCTTACCCCCTTAAATTCCTAAATCCCCAAGCCCCTACCTAAACCCCCGAAACCCTATGCAAGGACCGCCGAAATTACACCGAGTCCCCCTGCACCTCTGGGTGTGTCGGCAGTGCGGCTGCAATGGCACGGGCCAGAAGACCCTGGCCTCGGGAAGGACACCCCTCAGCATCCTCTACTTGGGTTTGCTTTTTTTGGGCTGAGGAGCTATAGGGTTTAGGGCTTTCGGGTCTTAAGCTTCAACCAAGGAACACCTTGTGGCATTGCAGGGTTTGGGGTTTAGGGAGGGGTCGTATCAGTAAGGGGAGGTGAGGTTGCGCATTGATCCGGAAGGGGTTGCTACATGTGGGTATTTCCCCCCAAATTGGTTCCCCCTAAAATACCCCCCCAAGATGGTAGAATCGTTCCATAGGAACCCTCCAGAAAAGGGTCCCCCTATTTTCGGAAACCTGCCCATATCGGGGACTTGTTCACTTCACGCCGAGGTAACTCCCACGACCATGCTCGGGAGCCGGCACTCCTCGTACTTCTTCAGAGCTGCGGGCACATCCTTGGAGGCTGCTGGCTTCTTGCAGCTGGCTGGGGTTTGAAGAGGTGTGGGTTTAGGGTTTAGGATTTAGGGTTTAGGGTTTAGGATTTAGGGTTTAGCACTAAACCCAAAACCCAAAAACATGCAGGAAGGGTGGAGCCCCAACAGCATGCTAGGCTCCAGCCGCACAGAGAAACTGACGCTTCAAGCCTCGGAGGTCATACCCCCAAGCTGACATTTTGGCCCTGGAGCTTGGTGGCTAGGACCGATTTCCACAAATGCCACCAAAACATACGAAGCAAATGTATGAAAGTACCCCAACTCCTTCGAGTTTGACCGTGTGCCAACGCATGATACGGGCACATGATACAGCAAAAGCTCCCGCATTCAAAAGGCCCGCCGGGATCCCAGCACCAGCGCGATCGCGCTCGATGGCCTCGTTCTCCACAGCAGATGCGGCCACAACCAAGCTCTTGCAGAGGTCCTGCGTGCGCGGGGTAAGAGCAGTACGGGGATTACTTGGAGGTTCATGGTACTTCTTAAACAACTGTAACTGTACCTATAACCCACTTATCACGCCCCCTATGTGCCCAATATGGTTGTTTAGGGTTTGGTGTTCAAGGGGCGCATCCACAAAGAGTCCAGGCCATGGCATGGGCCACAGACCTGGTTTCTGAAGCTGCCCCCCAAAACCTTGCTTGGAGAGCCTCGTGGAACCTCGTCCTGCTATCAAGTCGATTTATTTCCCTAGCAGGAGCCAGCCCCGCCCCTACAGGCGTTTTTCCCCCAAGTCCCAAAGAGCACAGCCAAAGCACAGTGAATAAGGTAGGGGGCGCGCCTCTGCCATGGACCTCGGATCACAGAGAAGCTCGGAGGGCAGAGACCCCAACAGCAGTTCTCAAGTGGAAGCTTTGTGAATCACGGCCGATGAACCGAACCCCCCCCCCCCCCCCCAGCTTCTCTCGCACACATCACTACAATGTCACTACAAATGCACCAAGCGCCCGGCACAAATGGCGAAGCCGACAGGCTTGCAAAAGACGGCGATGAATGATTTTTGAGACGAAAATAATCATAGAATAGAAAAATGATATAATTTTGAGAATATAGCCTTCAATTAGAAAGTATTATAACGGCACCAAGTGAGGTAGGCGTGCGGTGGCACTTCTTGGACAAAAGCCTTGCGGAATGTCTGTTCCAAACACCCCTTAGCACCCTTATGTGTAGAATGACCTCAAAGTGAGGTCTCTGGGGCTAGGTTTGAACAACAAACTCAGAAGCTCTCAAAGATGCACACTGAACTGATGCTGTGAGTTGTCAGGAAGGGCAAAGGGTTGAGGAGTGTCAGTTGACCAACTTCCGACAGTCAACCGAATGCTCATCAGCGTCGAAAGCCTAGCGCTCGGGCCCTGAAAAGTTCGCTTACGAAGGGGTCTAGGGGTTTAGGGTTTATATGGATGTTTCAGAAAGCTGATTCTACTACAACTTAGGCTCGTGCGGTCCACGTGTTCTGCAAGGCAAGACCACATCGCCGTGCCACCCTTTTGCCGCTCACAAACGCGGTTTCGCTGCTCAGGGCACCATCGAAGGCCGTGCCTGCCTGTGTTGCGACTTAGGGCTTGGGGTGTAGGGTTTGGTGCGCAGGGTCGGCATGCCAGCTTCACAACAGGCCACTGGGACTCTGTGTGCGCAAGCAGAGCCAGCAAAAACATGGCTATTTGCATAGAAGGCTTCCATTTGATTGGTTTCGTGCACATGCGGTGCCCTCATGTCCCGGCGCTTCTGAACTATGCCCTGAAAATCTCTGACAGCTTGCCGGATCCGTCTTCGATCATTTTGGGAATTTGTGCTACTACGACCAAGACATGGACCAAAACTACATCATGTGCCACGTCCTTGCCCGCAGCAGCGAATCCTGTGTTTTGCGGCAGCGTTCTTCAACCTGCTGGTGAGTCTTTGACGAGTCTTTGTGGTCCAAACAAACCTAGCTTCGATGTATAGCAAAGGTTATTGGTTGAAGTGCTTCGAAGGCTATTTCGTGTTGGATTATAGCAGCAATGCAGATGACCAGAACAAATCGCAGTGGTCTATTCCTTTGTTCCTTGCTTCGAGAACTGAGGCTGTCATCTGCTTGACGTAGTATACATTACAGTATCAGATCAAGGCTTGCCCAAGGGTCCGACAGAAAGGACATTTTGCCAGGAGTGGTTTCTGCAGTCGCGCTGACATGTCGAGCTGGGGCCAGCCTAGACCCTTGTTCTAAGGGCGGTGCAACTTGGCAGGGCCACATGTCAAAGTCCCGCAAAGCCCAACCGATTTGAGCCAGCAACAGGGCAGACAGCATCCAACAACACCACTGATGACTCGGAAGGTATAGACTGCAAGGTCGGAGGTGTGAACTGTCATTGCCCTTTACCTTTCACACGCAGTTATAGTTTGCACTGTACTACTCATCTCAAACTCAGCGGCAATGGAACACAAAAAAAGTACACCCGGTGAGTTTTGAAGTACGATTTGTACGCATTTTGCATCGCTCGTTGATGCGAGATGCCCATGAACCACGCTCTGCTCACCTGAAAAGCCTCACGGACGGCATGTGCACTTTCATGCAAGCCCGCTTGGAAGTGAACCTTCGTCTCGTAGCACGTGGTTCCTGCAAGAAGGTTGGCACGCCCGAGGTCGTCTTGGAAGGACATTACCTGTGCGTAGGTCATAATTGGGATTTGCGTCGCACATTTGTAAAAAACAAAACCGGAAAAGTGCATGTGGCTTGGCTGCAAGAGACCTCCGCACGGCTACGTTCAAGAAAACCCATGTTCACAACATAAGCCGGCACGAGTTCCCACACGCCGTCAGTATCTCCAAAGCGAAACAGCCACTTGCGCGGCTTGACCGGTTCACCGCCCTCGAAACTGTCATCAGTCTTGGGCCCACGTGCTTCTGAAGTGGCACTTTCTCGGTAAACCCGGCTTGTCGTCGCCATCTTCGAAATTTCTGCGGCGCTCAATCCTTGGATCTGCAAATGGCAACGCTTTCGGGGGATCCAGCGAGCCGTCGTCGCCACCCTCGAAGCCGTCGCCGTTCTTGGACCAACTTGGACGCACGTATCTCGAAAGTGGCAACCTTACTAGCCGACAACGTGTGGCGTGTAGTAACAATGACAACAGTCAATGGGTGCCTGACTGGGGCCCGACTTATTGTCGTCACCATGCCCGTATCTGTCCTTGATTACGATCTTCGCATCTTCGTCGCACGCGAAAGCCCCATCAATCACAGGGATCACGCCATCCTGGTCCGTTTTTGGTTCCAGGTGTCGTAGCTGAAAGTATCGGCGCTGCCCGCACCATCGACGGATGTCAAAATCGAAGTTCTCGCGACGGTGATGATGGCCATGATGACCCTGCTCCTGATGGCCTTTCGCTGTGTAGAAACGCTTTTCGGGCTCCCCCCGCCCCCCACGAAATCTCCAGCAATGATCAACTCCCAGCGTGAGAAAATTTGCACGGCCAATGCAACCATAATCGGAAAACTACCTCTCTGCTCCGCCCAACCCATCCCTTATAAGCCAAAGCTCGTTAAGGTTTAGGGCTCTGAGGTTTCGATTTGACCTCGGAACACAAACTGCTAGACTTATGACAGACAGAAGTCAGAGGCCCAACTTTTCGGCGCGATTCACGGCACTTGAGTCTGAAGCGCCGGCTCATCCAAACCACTCACCTGATGCAGCGGGTCTGCCGCAAGCCACGCAACTAGAAGTTCATTCAACATTCAGCTTTGGTGCGCCCACGTTTGCCTGTCACTCCTCAATCAGTTGCAGCGGTGCATACTTCGGACAGCCATTGCCGTACTCTTTCTGTCTACCCCATTGTACGTTGTCGACGTCCTCTCCGTCTCACTTCTCCCGCCGTTGCCACCAGCCTCCGGGTCACTCTGGGCCTCTTCCTCCGCCTGCTGTTGGTCCCCGTCGACTTTTTTGTACTTATGTTCTTGTGTTTTTTCCTTTCTCTCTCTCTCTCTCTCTCTCTCTCTCTCTCTCTCTCTCTCTCTCTCTCTCTCTCTCTCTCTCTCTCTCTTTATCTGTTCTCCCACACCTTTAAGGCTCGCACGCCGGCCTGCTCGTTGTGCTCTCCTTCCTCCACCCGGCCAAGGTTGTCCTGAACATTCTCTCTGTCTCTCTCTCTCTCTCTCTCTCTCCCTCTTTCTCGCCCTGTTTACTTGCGCCTCCAATGGCGGCAGGTCTGCCAATGCCTCCTCAGCGTTCTCTCCCTCTCTCTCTCTCTCTC
>CAJNDS010002545.1:40000-132500 GCA_905221605.1 Symbiodinium natans
CCGCGTCGATTCTTCGTCTAACCCACCCAGCCCAGCTTCCCCGGTACCTGCACAGGGGGCAGCCGCTGCCAGGCGCGCTGCTGGTCCAAAATGCTGCGGGTGGCCGGGGTTTAGGGTTTTTGAGGTTTAGGGTTTATAGGGCAATTCCGCCCTTTCCAAGAAGCGAAACGTGCCTCAACCTGCAACAAACCTCCAACCACGAACGAAGACTGCTTCCTGAAAAAAAACGCTCGCTTCGAAGATCTTCCCTGAAGCTCGAAATTCTCCCCCCCCGTTCAGAAACCCTGAACAGCCGATTGAAACTAAAGCAAGATGAGCCGCCCCAAGCATCCTCGCGCCACCCCGAGACACAAAGAGGGCTACGGGTTCCGGGGTTCGGGTGTAGAATGACTTACGACTTCGAGTTCAACCCCCGAGGCCCAAAACCCTAGAAGCCCGAAGTAAAACAAGCTTAAAGGCTTCAGGCATCTAGGTACGCCGCAAAGCCCGCAAGTCTACCAGGATTGGATAGGATTGGTCAATTGGGCGCACTTGACAGCCCAACCCCTACAGGGTTTAGGGCTGAGGCAGGGTTCTGACAATCTGCACGGTATATACCCTCAAGTGTAGGTAGTGGGTGAGGTAGGCACTCTTCCATTGTTCCTCACCTGATTGATTTATAAAAAAAAGGAACCCCGAACCCCAAAAAGGGCCAAAGCAGGAAAAGGGCTCAAAGCGGGGACTGCAGGGCAACCCGTGGGGGGACCCAGGTCTAAACTGTAGGGATCCAGATGCTGGTTTAAGGTCTTAGGGGGATCCTTATGCTCTGCATTGCAAGACTCGCTCTGTGATCCTTTTAAGCTGCTCACACCGCTTCGCTGCTTGGAGCCCCCACAACAGGGACCAGGAGGATGCAAAACCCCCCCCCCTGTCGCCAACCTACCTACCAGGCCTTGCCCTTGGCGGCCGTCGCAACACATCATCTTGAGCCATCTTGTGGGAAGGTATCCCAACCATTTTCGGCAAAATGCAAAGATCCGTGTGGTTCATCTGTGCATGGAGCTGGTGAGTTGATGCTTCTGGCACCACCCTGAACTTTGCCGAGCACGACTCTGGGCATTCAGGAATGTTTGGCTTGAGAAGTTGTTGTCGTGTCAGCGAGTGCTCAACGTCTTCGTCGCCACACGCTGTTCGCTTGGTACCCATGATATCTCCAATGCCTTTTTCAATTAGTTGCTTTTCTGTGCATGGAGCTCGCAGCTGCGTGATTGTCGCCCCTGATTTTTTGTCTCGCTAGAACTAGAAATTGCAAGTGCCACCAGCGCCACCACTGCAACCCGTCTGAGCTTTACAATACTTTTAACATGTGCATCTCCCGCCTATGGGCTAGAATCCGGGATCCCAGCGTTCTACCCAAAGAGAATACCGAACAACTGCTACGCAGCTTTCCTCTGGTTATCTCAAACGCAGATGGCTTCATTACCAAACCTTTCAGCCCGCGGCCACATTAAGCCCTGAACCCTTGAAATCCTGCCCGGCGCGTGGCCTGAGAAGTAGAAGCACACTCAGATACACTCAGCCTCAGCTGACCCGCAAGCACCGGTGGCTCCCCAGGGCCTCCAATACCCCTGAACTAAAAGGAGTATATTCCCTAAAATATAAGAGACAAAAGAGGGTTCCTTCTCTAAGTTAAAGGAATGTTCCTTAATTAAGGGGTCTTGGAGTCTCTGGGGATCTTCTCGTGGTTTTGACGTGTCTGCAAGGCGCGAGCTTAGCATGTCTCCGGTATGTTTCTCAGGTCCCTCGAGCTTCTTGCAGGGAGTACATCCCTTCAAAGCAGCGAAACCCAAAAGAACTAAATTTGGCCACAAAGGGTCGCAAAGGAGGCATGGGTCTCTCCGATACTCTATGACATTCTTTCACTTCTTGTAAAACAAGAGGAAACGCGGGATGTGCTTGACCTCAGACACTGCGAAGAAGGAGTTTATCACAATGTCGTGAGAAAGGAAGCACAAGGAAACCACCGTACGATGTTCCAGATTCTAGCTGCAAACCCTAAACCCTAACCCTAAACCCTAAACCCTGTTTCGGCATGATTGGACTCTTGGACGTTCCTGCAGTCTTTGTGCAGCTGGCGGGGCTCGAGTTCTGGGCATTGCATGCGCACACCGCTGTCATGTGACATGACAGCATGACTCATGTCCCAGAAAGGAGCGACAGAAGAGTGAGGGTGCAAGAAAAAATAGGAATTGTAGGGGGACGTTTAGGGCTTCTCAAGGAGTTTGGAGGGATTTGGGCCGACCCTGAAACCGCTCCTGCAAGCACTCGGACTTCAACACCGGCAAGAGCCCCCTAAACCCTAAACCCTAAACCCTAAACCCTAAACCCTAAACCCTAATTTTTCCACCGCGGCGGATGGCCCCGAGGCCTGTTTCCGGCTTTGCGAAGCTGGCGCGGCTCTCTACATCCTGCTGAGCCCTCCCTACCACATGGGTTTACGAACAGAAGGGACCCTAGGCTTTAGGGTTCAGGGTTTAGGGTTTAGGGTGGGGGTTTACGAACAGAAGGGGCCCCTAAAGGAGTCCCCCAATTGTAGGGTTTAGGGTTTAGGGTTTAGGGCTTAGGGTTTAGGGGAACATAGTCCCCCAAATGGGTGTTTCCGAAAATAAGGGGGTCCCACATCTCTTCAACAGAACATGAGGCCCTTGCATGCCCACGTGGACCCCTTGGCAAAGGGCTTAGAGGACACAGGGAGCCGGTGGAGTGAAACTGCAGGGAAGGCAAACGTGAGAAGCTAGACGCTTACGCTTTCGAAAGCAGACTTGCGGGAGGGTGCAGGACCTCGAAACCTTGGACTTTGGTGAATATGTACAGGGCGCTCGGCATGTTGTCATCTGCTGCGATGAAAAAAATGAAACATTAAACCACGATTTACAGGCCTCTGGGCAAGTAAAGTGCATCCCGTACGGCCGATCTCTGCTAGCAGGACTCCCCCTAACCCCTAAACCCTAAACCCCAAACCACAAACCCTAAGCCCTCTCCAAAACAAAGCTCCAGATCATGCCGCTGACAAGCCGTGGATCATTCTTCCCTAAACCCTAAACCCTAAACCCTAAACCCTAAACCCTAAACCCTAAACCCTAAACCTTCAGAATCTGCCTTCCCGGGGCTGCACCACGACACATCACGAAAACTCGCCGACCGGCGCTCCAGGCGCTTTTTATGGATCAGGTTTTGGGTTTTTATGGGTTTAGGGTTTAGGGTTCTAGGGTTTAGAGTTTACGGTTTAGGGTTAGGGTTAAGGGTTTAGGGTTTTACGTTTAATCCAGAGGACGCAGTGTCGGCAAGCTCGTTCTGTCTACTGCCCCGAGCGAGAGTCTGTATGTACAGTCTGCGTCGGTAAACTTGACCTCCACCTATCAGCTCTCCTACAACTAAAAAACCTGAACCCCAAACTCCATAAACCCCGAACCCCTTAAAAACTCCTCTCCCTTCGAAGGTACCAAGAGGCCGTTACCCTAAACCCTAAACCCTAAACCCTAAACCCTAAACCCTAAACCCTGAACCCTAAACCCTAACCCTAAACCCTCATAGCGTAAGAGCACCAGGCCCAGAAAGCTCTCACCGCGCCGCTTTGGGCATCGGCCGCGTGAGCCCGGCGGGCGCCACCGGGCCCTCAGTCTGCACCGGAAAGGTCTCTTGTTTGGAGGTTTACTTCAGTTCGGTTTTTAGGGTTTGGGGTTTGCAAACTAATTACTATACGCGCTGATGAGCTAAGACAACATTTTAGGACAGGAGCCAGCTTCGCAAGTCAATCGTTTGCTGGACGTCATTCGAGATTGTGCAGCTCTGGTGAGCGTATGTCCAGGCAAGCCGCTGGATCCACTGTGGTGTCGGTGTCGCGGGAGTCCTGATTGCACAGATGGGGCTACCGCCATGATTTCCAAAGCTTTTCTTGCAGTCTCTAGGGAGGTACATGGACACGTAGAGCAGCGATGGCTCTCAAACCGAGAAGGTGAGGAGGATTCCTTCCCGACTCCGTCCTGCTAGCAGGTCTACGAACCCAACAAGCCAACAAGTGGCGTGCCATGAACAGGTCACAGGGGCTTGTGCAGGATCACGGGATCAAGACCCCAGAGCTTGAAACATTGCACGGCAAACGCCCCGCAAACACACCATTTTACTGCTTCCGAGTCCATGCAACCCCTAAAGCCTATAAACCCAAAACCCCATTCGTGTTCCTTTGCGGCGATGATTGGAAATCTTTCAGACTTGCACCGGAAGCCCCCCAAGAAGGGCGCTACAAAATCTTGGCCCTCCAGGGAACTGAAGGCCCCCCTTGTTAGGGTTTACAGGCGGCAAAGGAAGTCGAAACCACCCATCCCACTTATAGCTAAACCCCAGTGAACGCACCGGTTCAAGCGAAGGCGAAGAAAGCACGACCAAAACCGACATCCCCATTGAACGCTGTGGGCGGAAAGCTTGTTGAACAGCACCAAAGCATGGGTACAAACTCAGTTCCCCGAAGGAACGCTAGGGTCAACCTGGTCCTGACAACCAACTGAGATCAGGTATTCATTTTGGATTCCCCAATGAACGCCAAGGACATTTCAACCCACCCCCCCCCCCCCCCCCCTTCTTGAGACGGTTTTGGGCCATCCCCCCCTTTCCCCCTTCTCAAGAGACTCAAGAGCACTGTTTCTTGCGCAACCTGCGCTCTGCTGAGCGACACCTCACAACTTTTTTTTCTGGGCGGTAGCTCCTGTCTACTCATCGGCTCCTGGAGGTACTGAGCCGGGGGACGTGAGCTGTCTGTGGGAATGGGGTGTGCAACCTCGCAAGACCAGAAGAACAACAACTGTCCCAGCTAAGCCTTGTCACTGTCAGAAAACATGATAAACGCGCCTATACTCAATATTTCTGATCCGTTTCCCCCCAATGAACGCCGGGCGGTAACGCCTTCCCTGTTTTTTTCCCCCCAGTGATTTGCATCAAAAACAGTGACCGGTTTAAACTTTCACGGTTCACAGTAGGGCTTAGGGTTTAGGGCTTAGGGTTTATTCAGATGTCTTCCCGAACCCAGGTCCTGGTCCGTTTCGCTCTCCATGAAACGAGCCTTCAAGGAGCGTCATGGTCTGGAATTTGCTGAAGCCACAAGTATAGGAGGGCCCTTAAAAACCTCTGAACAAATATTCCTGACTAGAATCCTCGTAAACCCAATAAGTGAAATAAGCGAAAAAATGTAAGATGCCCCAAGGGCCTACCGAGACAAGGTCTCATAGCTGCCACTTGGGACAAGCTCTCAGTGCCCTCAGAATCGGAAAAGAAGAGGGAGCCGTTTTTTTGGTCTGTAGAGGGCTTCAAAGCGCGGGCCCTTAGCAACCCCAAGCCCCCTTCATCCCTTAATCCTGACCCCCTAAACGCACCCCTAAACCCCTTAACCCCGATCCCCTAAACCCCTAAACTCCTTAACCCTTATCCCCCCCCCCAAACCCCTCAACCCCTCCATAAACCCTAAACCCTAAACCCTAAACCCTAAGCCCTAAAACCCTCAACCCCCAAACCCTGGACCCACCCCACCAAGCTCTCCAGGCGCCTGCCGCCGCTGCTCCCAGCGTTGGTCGCGAGGCCGCGCGGCGGCCCTTGGGCTCAGAATTTGGGAAATTTTCGAAAAGGGGTTTTGGGGGGTTTTAGGGTTTAGGGTTTAGGGGTTTAGGGTTTAGGGGACAGAGTTTATTTAGGGTTTAGGGTTTAGGGTTTTCAGGGAGGGGTTTAGGGGGTGAGGGCGGCTTAGGGGATTTAGGGGTTTAGGTATGTTAGGGGATTTCCGGGTGAAGGGGTTGAGGGTTTGAGGGGTTTTCGGGGGTGTAAAGGAGATAAGGGCTTAGGGGTTTAGGTGTTGAAGGTAAGTTTCGGGTTTAGGGTGTTTGTAGAGCCTGCATCCAGGACTCGGAAACATGTGAAATGTTTCCCTAAACCCTAAACCCAAAACCCCAAACCCTAAACCCTAAACCCTAGAACCCTGAAACCCTAGAACCCTGAAACCCTGAAAACCCTAGAACCCTAAAACCCTAAACAGGGCAGTCCAGGCACCCACTGCTGGAGTCGGAGACCGGTGGCGTCGGCACTTTCGCAGGGAGCCTGGCCTGCGGAGCACACTGAACTTTCCAAGCCTGGGGCTGCCTTTGAAGGTGGGGTTTAGGGTTTAGGGTTTAGGGTTTAGGGTTTAGGGTTTGGGGTTTGGGGTTTGGGGTTTAGGGTTTAAGGGCATTAGGGTCTCTTTGCAAGGTTGGGGGATTCCGAAAATAGGGGTACTCTCTTTGTGGGTCCTTTTGAGGGGATTCTATTCTATTTGGGGTAAAAAAAGGTGCACCCCTATTCTGGGAAATGCCCAGGTGGGCTGCTTTTGAAGGTTGGCAGTACTTGCAGGGTAGGGTTTATAAGGTTTAGGGCTTCTGGGGACGTTTAGGGTTTACAAGGTTCTACTTGTAGGGTAAGGTAGGGCTTCTAAGGTTTGGGGGATTCTAAGGTTTTGAGGGTTTACAGGATTCTAAGGCGCCCCCCTTGTAGTGAGCAAGCAATCTGGCTTCTTTCACACCCTGTTGGAAGGAAACTTGAGCAGGGCTCTCGTCCCTGTTCCAGATCTGCTTCCTGTTTCAGATCTGTTTCCTTCTGCAAAGAAACACATGGAGTAGAACACCAGAAGCCAAGTTCTTTTTTTGGGTAGCCCCTCCAAGTGAAGACCCTAATCCCTAAACCTTAAACCCCTAAACCCCTAAACCCCTAAACCCCTAAACCCCTAAACCCCTAAACCCCTAAACCCCTAAACCCCTAAACCCCTAAACCCTCCCTGAACCCTAGATGGAGCTAGGCTGGCCTGCGGCCCCGCACTCGCTGGCCGTCTGCGCACACGCACGACCTTGCATGGAGAGGGCACCCTTGAGCACCAGCAGCTCATATCCTCCCTATATGGCCTGTAAAGCCTCCCAGCCCTATGTAGACTCTCTGTGAACCTTCTATAGCGACCTTGTACATTGCGATAAGAGACAAGCCCTGATTACAAATTGGGTCAAGATAGGTCAAGGGAGTCCGAACAGCCTCCGTCTCCCAAGGTGGCAGCGGCCGCGGTGCAGTATGAGGTTGGGCCTCGCACAACGGTTGTAGATATCTACGCGGTCGAAGGAGGCAAGGAGATTGAAAAGGGTTTTCTGTCCAGTGGGCAGGCACGGGCACCACAAATTGAAAGCAGGGGTTAATTCGCAATCGGAGATCCGACCATGATACGCCAGCAACCTACGCATGAAGCTTAAGCCCTAAACCCAAGGCCCTATAAACTCCAAGCTTCTTATGAAAGGCATCATACATAGCCCCCCCAGGCCCATCCTACAGCCCAGGACATCGAACATCGAGGTGCATCCTTCTTGCGCTTGCAGCAACTGAAACTCAGTGAAACCCTCAACCCCAAACCTCTCAACCTCTAAACCCTAAACCCCTGAACCCCTGAACTCCAGGGCTTTTAGGCAGGGTGGTCTGGGTGGCGGGTGCCCGGGCGCTTTTGAAGTTTGAGGGTTTTGGGGTGAAACTGGCAGTAAGCAACGCCCCAAGAAACTCTCTAAACCCTCTAAACTCTATCTAAACCCTAAACCCTGCATCGAAACCCTAAAAACCCTTCAAGCGGGGCGTGCACCTTGTCCCACCCCCAGCCTCAACACCACACCTGAACCCAGCTTAACTCACAAGATCCCCCCAACTCTCCCAAACCCTCCCCTAAGTTCAGGAGCGTGTGCATCCCTGGAGCCCTCAACCCCCCAAACCCTCCCCAACAGACCCGCACGACCCCCTAAACCCTAAACCCTAAACCCTAAACCCTAAACCCTAAACCCTAAATCCTAAACCCTACACCCTAACCCTGAAACCCCAGAGAACCAAGCCGACCTCATGCTCCCGCCGTAGCGGCTCGCTCGGCCGCGCAGGCTCCCTTTCATCAGATCCTAAACCCTAAACCCTAAACCCTAAACCCTAAACCCTAAACCCTAAACCCTAAACCCAGAGGCAGTAGTTGTAGGGCTGAGCCGTTGCGCCCTTCATAAAAAAGGGTTCCCCCCCGGCCATAAATAAGGCTCGTCCTCTGGCCCCCCCGTGTGTTGCAAGAGGTTCCCTCAAACTTAAGGGTGATCCAAGGGCTGACAAGTTCGGCCAGGCCATTTTTTCATAGATGTTTGTAGGGCTTTGCTTGCAATACTCTCCAAGTGCTGAGAGCTGAACAGGGGCGTCTCCACTCTCAACACACATCCTGCGCAGCAAGCCGAACGAAGCCCCCAAGAAGCCCCTAGAAGAGTGGTTCACAAGTAGCCAAGCCAAAGCCTTAACCATGTCTGAACATAGCGATACTGAACATACATGTCGAGCCCTACTTATAGGTACCCATGAACCTGAAAGTAGCGTCGCGACACGGAGGCCATCATCCCCCTGGGGTCCACGCGGGCCCAACGCCTCGGCCCACTTCGCCGCCGCAGAGTTGGCGCGGAGCTTGCCCGAGCGCGAGAGCCTCTCCAACGCGCTTTGCAAAGCCGCTTTGTGCACCTGTATGGGGGTTTACGAACATGGGGGAACCCAAATATGAGCCCCCAAGTAGTAGGATTCCCTGAAGATGAGGACCCCAAGTACCCCTAATTTCGGAAATCCCCGTATGAGCACAACAAGGACCCATGCCAGCTTGTTCACTCTTCTTTCCTGGCGGTAGCTAGTGTTCAACAAGCACCAAGCGGCAGGATCAGGAATGCGCCTTCCTAGGGGGGGCTTTCCTCTCCCTCTCCCCAACTAATGCCCCATAAGTTAGATCAACCCTCCTCTCTCCTAAGCCCTAAACCCTAAACCCTAAAACCCCAAAACCCAAAATCCCTAAACCCTAAAACCCTAAAAATACCCAAGCCCCCCCCCCCCCTTCATGTGAACAAAAATTCTGTGGGTCGCCCTCACGGCACCTTCGGAGCAACGTTTCAGCCGAGGGCCGCTTGGCGGGATCGCGTGTTAGCCTCATGGCATTCAATGCGGTTTGGGGTTTAGGGTTTGGGGTTTGGGGTATAGGGTTTGGGGTTTGGGGTTTAGGGTTTAGAGTGTAGAGTTTAGTTACGGTTTAGGGCCTCATTCCTCCCCCCCCGACCCACCTTGGGACTCTCTCTGGGCACACCTACTAGTTGCCGAACTGTAGGTAAATCGAGTCCTAGGCATAGCCTCCTAAGCGCTCCAGAGATGTACCCTGCCCGATGTAGATTTATGTCAGTCTGAAGAGCCGCTCCGTATGACCCTCAACCCTAAACCCTAAACCCTAAACTCCGAAACCCTAAGCCCTAAACTCCTAAACCCTAAATCCGAAACCCTAAACCCCAAACCCTTGAACCCCGAATGGATGCTGAGTGGAAAGAAACTCAGAGCCTCTATCATCCTGGCCCTGGGCCGAGCATCCGAAACCCAAATAGGGTTACAAGTGTTTGTAGGGCTTGTAGGGATTTATAGGGTTAGGGTTGTGGTGACAGTTTTTTGAAAGAGTACCCTAAACCCTAAACCCTAAACCCTTTTAACTCCTTTGGGGAAGAATCCCGACAAGCCCCGCAGTCGCCGGGCGGCATGGACGAAACGATCTGTGAGAACTCCTGGCCGGAACATGCGCTCGAGCTTCGGGATCTGCCAGGGTTTAGGGTTTAGGGTTTTTAGGGGTGGTGTAGGGTTTATACCTCAGGGTTTCGTTTTTTTGGGCAGAATAGCCGCCTTGACTCTGTTCTCAGTTAGTGCGAATCTTGAGAGTGTACACTTGGGTCTATAGTAAACCCTAAACCCCAAACCCTAAACCCCAAAACCTAAACCCTAAACCCTAAACCCTAAACCCTAAACCCTCGCAGCTTCTTGAGGCACCCTGCGCGCCTGCGGCCGGAAGGCGGGGATCGGCGCGTACCTTTTTGAAGGGCCAGGGTTTAGGGTTTAGGGTTTAGGGTTTAGGGTTTAGGGTTCAGCATCTCAAGTCCAAGCATTCACTAGTCAAGAAATTATTACTCCAGAAAAATCCCATCCGCCCGAAGAATCCCACAACCTTAAGAAAAATTTCACTTATGGAACGACCTTGCCCAATAAAAAAATGACCTTGCCCAATAAAAAATGACCTTGCCCAGTAAAAACATGACCTTGCCCAGTAAAAAAATGACCTTGCCCAGTAAAAAAATGACCTTGCCAGTTAAAAAATGACCTTGCCCAGAAAAAAATGACCTTGCCCAGTAAAAAAATGACCTTGCCCAGTGAAAAGATGACCTTGCCCAGTAAAAAGATGACCTTGCCCAGTAACATTGTTACTGGGCAAGGTCATTTTTTACTGGGCAAGGTCGCTTTTTTTGACGAAACGACCTTGCCCAGTAAAACAATGACCTTGCCCAGCAAAAAAATTACCTTGCCCAGGAAAAAAATGACCTTGCCCAGTAACTCCATTATATATGAAAGAGAGGTTTAGGGTTAGGGTTTAGGGTTTAGGGTTTAGGGTTTAGGGTTTAGGGTTTAGGGTTTAGGGTTTAGGGTTTAGGGTTTAGGGTTTAGGGTTCGCGTTTGGAGGGTGCTTTCTGATGGGTGATTGTTGCTTGTTGTTTGGGCTTGCAGGTTTGGAGGGTTTGCGGAGTGACTTACTGGGATTGGAGAGCTCTTGGAGGTTTGCGGGGCTTCGGGCGCTTTGAGGCATAGGGTGTTACAAGGCCTATAGAATCCTAAGGGTCCATGTACCTAAATAGGGAATACCTGGGCCTTAACGTACTTCCTATTTCGGGACTTTGGGGCCCAAGTATATAAACCCTAAACCCTAAACCCTAAACCCTAAACCCCTAAACCCTAAACCCCTAAACCCCAAAACCCCAAACCCTATAGGAAGCCAAGGGGCTGCCCGCGGAGCACGGCTGCAATGACATCCTGGCCCCCAGATTTCTAGGGCTTGACACTGAGCACCTGAGCACCTTAAACCCTTGAAGCTCTTCGAATCCCGACAAACCCTAGAATCAGTTTTTTTACACGTACGTGTAAAAAAAACTAGTTCTCGGAATCCCGAGAAACCCTGGAAACGCTAGAAACCCTATAAGCCCTAGTACTTGAAGGATCGGGGGGCACGTATAACGTGGGGATATCAGTGCCCTAAGTAAGGTTACAGCCATAGTTACCCCCCACTTCGAACCCTACTCAGACGTACCCATGAACCTCCACAAGCATACCCTTAATCCTATATACCCTTCTAAGCCCTTGAAGCCTAACAACGGCCCCCTAACAACCCTACATACACCTATCAGCTCTTGTTCAAGCCGAAGATGCCACAAACCCGGAAGCCCGACCTTAAGCCCTGAACCCACCCGTTTAGGGTTTAGGGTTTAGGGTTTAGGGTTTAGGGTTTTAGAGGCCACCATCCTGCAAGCTCTTGCCCTTGAAGGGCAGCTCCAAGGTCAGAAGCTCCTCAGCACAGCGCGGCAAGGGTTTAGCGGCTTTTAGGGTTTAGAGGGTTGTTTGGCTTGCAGGGTCTGTTTAGTCTAAAGGGTGTTAAGGGTTGGGGCTTTAAGGGCTTTAAAGGGGTTTAAAAAGGGGTTAAAGCTGCTAAGCTGTTACAAAAGCCTGGAGTAAAAGGCCACGGGTTCTGATTGCTTCGGCTTCGTGCGTTTGTGCACGGGCAGGTTCATCCCTTGTTGCAGATGACCTGCGAAGCCAGAGATAAAGCGCGCACTGTCTGTGAAACTCTCTCTCTCTCTCTCGTAAGCATGCGCTCCTAAAGCAGATCCGAGCTGCATAGAGCACGACTCCCAAGGACCAGATGTCGGTGGTGCTGGTGTACGTCTGCCCTGGAGAGTTTCAGGCACCCGGTCGATTGCATATTCAAAAACCCTAAACCCTATAGCTTAAACAACCCTAAAGCCCTAAAAGCACACCAAACACGAAACCCGCAACAAGAGCAGACGTGAAACAAGTGGCGTCCTTTTGTGCCAACCGGCCCGCCTTCGATCATCTCCGGAGAGAAGTAGAGGGGCGTGCCGTAGAAGGATTGCAAACACACCGTCTTCCTAAGCAGCGTTTCGCATTTGCAGGGTTCATTAGGTTAAGTTCTGTTCAGCTTAAGGCTTAAACATCGTGTGAAATGCTCCGGGTGTCTCAGACATCTGTCGCGAGACGCCGAAGTCGCCAAGCTTTATGACGCCCTCATCCGTAAGGAAGAGGTTCATGGCCTGCCCCGAGGCTACCGTTGGTATCCAGCTTCTGCCAGGGTGTTTCAAGAGTGAAGGAGGGAGCAAGTGGGGACTGTTCGCACCCGGAGGGCTTTTGAATGCCTCAGAGAGCAAAAAAAGTGCCAACGCAGCCCCCTCCAGCAATTCATCACCAGCTATCCGGGACGGACGCTTAAGTCGGGAGTGGCGCCTTGATGTCCCGATGCACGATGCCACGGGCGTGGATGTGACACAGGCCCATGAGCACCTCGCTTTCTACTAATCTGATAACAAGATTCTTCCTTCTAAGGGCAAAAAAAGGATTGGTGTTTTGTTGGGGGGTTCTTAAGCAAGCAAATAATTAGTAGTTTTCTCCCATGGTGGCGATTGCTGCACAAAGGACATCAAAGTGGTCAAGGACCCCTGACAGTCCTTACTTTTAACCCACCGCACACAGCACGCACAGACAGTTCGGGAACATGAGGAGGGTTCAGGGTCTTAGGGTTTAGGTTTAGGAGGGAGACCCCTAGAAGGGACCCCTTGATCTTATTGCCCTATATAATGACGACATGTACCTTATGCAGCCCCCCAAGGAGCCCCTAAATACCGCCTACATTACCGTACCTTATCAGGCTCCCTCCTTTAGTCCCTTGAGAAAGATCGCGCAAGTTCTCAATGGGTTTTAAACCGTGTGATGAAGGTGAGACTGAGAAGTATTTGGTGTTGTTGCTGCAGCAGATAGCTCACAAACAGGCCTGCGCCAGAGTGTCCCACACTTCCTCGTCCCCAAAGGGCTTCCTTTGGATTCACCGGCTTTTGAGATCGCAGGACATGTCTCAAGATAATTGAGGTTCAGGGTAGGTGTGTCTATCCGCGAGAATAACCAGAACGCGCTTCTTCATGCAATGCAGGCATGGCTGTTATTGGGACAACCTTCGTTTCTACTCGATCCAATAAGCTTGCTCCAGCCGAAGTTCGCCAACTGCCTACTATGCTGCTCTTGAAAGGCTTGAACATAGGAATGTTGCTCGATGCTCCCGTTTGCTTCGCACTATTCGAGAACCTGGTTTCGACACATCCCCAGAACACGGGGCGGCACTCTTGAGCATTTTCCATGCAACCACAACCACCCGGAAGCAATGCAACCCAAGCCGGCAACGCACAAAAGCGAAGAAGTAGGAAAATATAAAGCTTTAGCATGTAGCCTAAACCCAAAACCCAAAAACTACAGCCAGGGTACCAGGATCCGAAGCCCGAAACACCCATACCTCAACGTTCATGCGTACTTGTACGTAGGAAATAGGTCGAAATAAGGCTATAAGCACAGTTGCCCTACTTCTAAGCACCCATGAACTTCCCAACACGATGCACCCTGAAATGTCGCGGGAGCGTCCCCAGCCGCTTCCGCTTCTGAAGCTCCCAATGGAGATCGCCACGGTTGGCGTACCTCAGCTAGTATAGATAAAAACATCGTCCTTACAAGGGAAATATAGGAATTATTATCTTTTTTTATTCGACCAGCTTCACAGCCAAGTTACTCTAGGGGCCCTGATACTTAGAATAGGGTTTTGGGGGTTATTGTAGTATGGTTGTTTTGACCATAAGGAAATACTATTAGTAAGTATTCCGACCCCTATATTACCCTAAAGAGGATCTAAAGAGGTCCGATCAATCCACACACAAGCTACGATCGGGGCTCAGGGTTCTGCAGGGTTCAGGGTATAGGGCTCGATGCAGAAGAAGGCATTGAAGCCTTTTGTCCAACCGTACACAGCAAATGCGACGCTAACCTGGGAAAATCCTAAGGAGCATTCCTTCTATCCTTACTGAAGGGATAATGGTGTCTCTGGGAAAAAATGTCCTGTTCCTCGGCTCCTGGATTCTTATGCTAACCTCAGCTTGCCAAGACTGGGGTGGGTTGGTTGAGGGTTTAGGGTTTAGGGTTTAGGGTTTAGGGTTTAGGGTTTAGGGTTTAGGGTTTAGGGTTTAGGGTTTAGGGTTCCGGGTTTAGGGTTTAGGGTTTAGGGTTTAGGGTTTAGGGCAAGAAAGCTCCCCCCCCAAAAAAATCTCGAGCCGAGCATCTCCAGCACGATGTAGAGCGATTGCGAAGGGAAGTCCCAGAAGTAGCCGTAGCAGCGAATGATGTTCGGGTGGCTCAGCTTCTTCATGACCTGCAAACATGGGGTTTAGGGCTTAGGGCTTAAGGAGTTTGGGGTTTAGGGCTTAAGGGTTGAAGGAGTTAGGGAGTGTAGGGTTTAGGGTTTAAGGAGATTAGGGTTTAGGGTTTAGGGGTTGAAGGAGTTAAGGAGTTCAGGGTTTAGGGTTCAAGGAGTTCGGGTGGCTCAGCTTCTTCATGACCTGCAAGAATGGGGGCGGTGTGGGGCTGATCGTTTAGGGTTCAGGGAGTTTAGGGTTTAAGGAAGGGGCGATTTGGGGCTTATAGGGTTTCAGGAGTGGAGGAGTTTAGGGTTTAGGGTTTAGGGAGTTTTGGGTCTGGTGGTTGAAAGCAGGCATTTCGGGTGCCTGTGAACAGAACTGAGGATCTCCACACGGGCCTGTGGCAGGAACTGCCTTTGCAGCACGCTTTTTTTCCCTCAGCGTATACAATACAATGAAAAATCATGTGTATATATATATATATATAATATGTATATACACATTGTATATACATACTCATCATATGCAATGATATACCAACAATAACAGCATATGAGAAAAGTACGAAAATGATATGTGCCCCTCGAGCTATAGTTCGCGAACATGCGCTGCGGCCTGGAATCTTCCGCCCCCCGCGTAACCTTAAAGGCTCCTAGTCTTAGCAGGGACTGACGGAGTTCGGGTTCTTAAGTGACACCCTTCTAAAGCATCTTCAAGCCACTTCGAAAAGGTCGCGCCTCATACTCGTTGAGGAGGTCCTGACAAGAAGACATATAGGGCACGAAGCGCCTAGCAAAGGTAGCGTGTTTCTGCGAGCAGAAACTTGACGGAGTTGAGCAACTTTGGTGCCACCCCCCCCCCCCCCCGCCTCCTGACCCGTCATTACTCTACAGTGATCCCGATCCTTGTAGTCCCCATCCATTCCAAAGATCCCTCGTGGCTTTCGACCTAGACCTCCCGTGCCATGCCACCCTGGCACCATTCAGAGAACGCTTCGGGGCCCCCCCTGTTGCGAAGCTACGCGACTCGAGTCGAGCTCAGCCAAACTCGCCGAGGTGGGACCCAAGGATGGCAACAGCACTTGACCGAGGAGTAATCCAGTTTAAAGCCCCCCCCCCAAAAAAAAAAGGTACCCTTTTTGGTTTAAAGGAGCTTCTGCGGGAACCCACCCCCCCCCCCCCCCCCCCAAAAAAAAAAGGGAAGAAGGGCTGGGTCCTAGAATAACATGCAAAAGTTGCTTACTTTACCGACACAAACCGGTCTCCGAGATCAGGCGCCTTGAGGAAGCCCACTTTGCCGTAGATGCTGGGAAAGGACCACCATCAATAGACACTGCTGTGGAAGTTACGTGGGCTGGAGAATGAGAATAAGGGTTCTAGACCCTAAACCCTAAACCCTAAACCCTAAACCCTAAACCCTAAACCCAACACCCAACTATCCCCTGGGGGCGCGCCTTGGCCTTGCCCAACTCCGGTGCTCTTCGCCGCTTCAGGACGACAAGCTCCTGCAAAAGTGGGGTTTTGGGGTTTAGGGTTATATAGGGTCTTTTAGGGTTTAGGGTTTAGGGTTAGGGTTTCGGGTTTAGGGTCTAGGGTCTAGGGTCTAGGGTTTAGGGTTTAGGGTTTAGGGTTTAGGGTTTAGGGTTTAGGGTTTAGGGTTTAGGGTTTAGGGTTTAGGGTTTAGGGTTTAAGGTTTAGGGTTTAGGGTTTAGGGTTTAGGGCTTAGGGTTTAGGGTTTAAGGTTTAGGTTTAGGGTTTAGGGCACTCCAACGAATGCATGAAGGGGCTCAGCAGCCGACAATATGCCAGAAACTGCTACTTGCACTGTTCCGAGCCTATCTGGCTCATGTCGTTCCTAAGTGGAGAATCTGTTGCTTGGAGGTTCAACTACTATTTGCTTGAATAATAATCCCTACATTGCCCTTCTAAGGCACAAAAAAGACATATATATATATATATACACATATTTTTCATCATATTTTCATTTTTTCTTATTGGGGGGGGGGGCTCTTAAGCAAATAGTAGTCATGGGTGAGAAGGAGCCCTGCGAAAAGCTCCTCGCTCTTCCTGACCCGCGCCACATGCACAGACGCGGAATCGTTGGACTGAAGGTCCTGAACACAAGGGGGCTGGGCTTTCTTGTGCTGGACAGATCATGTGCCACACATGTCTCAGGCATCGCGGCATTCTGTTGGCGTTCCATGCACTCGAGCGCAGAAGGAACTTCAGAGCAAGGGCTGAAAGTAGTCTTGACAGCGAGCATGTGCTCGTATCCTACATCATCGGCCGCGTGGACAGAAGCTGAACATGTCGAAGGCCTATTTGAAAAACCCTAAGCCCCGAAACCGTGTAAACCCAGTGTTTGGGGTTGAGGGATTAATTAGGGTTTAGGGCTGATAAGCCCCTATACGCAAAAGAGGCTTCGGGAGAGTTCCGTGCCAACAAGTTCCTTGCGGAACCGGCGGTCCTTGAGGAGCTCGAACTGCCTTGCGACATATATATACATGTATATATATATATATATATATGTATATACATTTTCTTCATAATAATAAGAATAATAGTACTAATAATAATAATATGAATAATAATGATAATAATAAATACTACTAATTGTAAAGATAATAATAACAATTAGGGCACATACTTCGGATCCCTTATGCAGCCTTAGAAGCAAGAGAACTGTGATGATTCTTATGTCCTAGTAGGGATTATAATGGGAGGTACTCTTATCCCTATTTTAGGACTGTTAGTATAAGGGGGAACCTCCCAGTGTCAATGTTGTAATATGCCACAGAGTCGAGACCTCTTGCGGAGTGTGGAAAGCGAGTCGGACATGAAGGCCGCGGCCACAACGCGACTGTCAAGATGCCCCAGGGTTTAGATCCTAAACCCTAAACCCTAAAATCCAAAAAGTACCCCCCCCCCCCCCCCCCCCCCCTAATTTTCCTACATTACGCTGACCCAGACTTCATCACATTCTCCAGGCTGCTCGCGGTGGTTGAACTCGCCGACGCTGGAGGGCCGGCCCTGCAACCTCTCCACCGCGTACCTCACAGGATTATTGGGTGTAGGGTTTAGGATGCTGAGTGCCATCACCTGCTTGGGGTTTAGGGCTCTTACTCGGTTTTTCGTACCCCCTGGAACCCAAAAGTACAACAGACCAATCAAGCTGACAGCCATTTCAAATCCAGGCGGGCCAAGCCCACAACCTTGTGCACTAAACCCAACCCCTAGAACCCTACTAACCTTGAACCCTAAGCTTAGAACCCAACAACCCTAAAACAATGAAGCTCGAAAACCCTATTCACCCGAAAACCCTAACACCAGAAACCCCCAAAGAAGCCCAAAGCCCTAAAATCAACAGCCCCCAAACCCACCCAAACCCTAAACCCTAAACCCTAAAACCCTAATTCTCAAACCATATAGTTACAAACCACCCTAAACCCTAAACCCTAAACCCCAAACCCCAAAGCCCCTAATCCCCTGCGCCAAGGAGCGGCGCCGGGGCGTGGGCCAACCGCCGCTGCTCCCAGCGCTCCTATCGAGTGAAGGGCAAACCTGAACCCGGTAGGGTTTAGGGTTTAGGGTTTAGGGTCTAGGGTTTAGGGTTTAGGGATATAGGGATATAGGGTTTAGGGCTTTGGGGGTTCTAGGGGTTTTCTTGTTCAGGGCTTTAGGGCTTATTGGGTTTAGGGTTTCTGGGGCTGATCGGACTCAGAAAGAAGGTTTACATGGGGCTGTCTCACGGCGGCCCGGGCCTCACGAAAAACGAAAAAAAGACAATCCTTCACCCTATAAACCCCAAAAAGCCCCCTAAAAACCCCCTACTAAGCCCTCAATAAAGGCCCTAAACACCCCAAAAACACCCAAAAACCCTCAAAACCCCAAAAGCCCTCAACAAAACCCCCCCCATCCTCGCGCAGGTTCTTGACCGCATGGAGTGGCCCAGTCGCACCGGGCGGCAGCTCGCGGCCCGGAGGTGGCGTCTCAGGCTCGAGGAGCTTCACCTGCTCTTTTGAGGGGGGGCTTAGGGTTTTTAGGGATTTTAGGGTTGTTAGGGTTTTTTGGGGCTTTTAGGGTTTAAGGGGTTTAGGGTTTTTCGGGTTCGGTTTTTATAGGGCTTACAGGGCTTGTAGGGTTTATGGGTTTATGGGGTTTACAGGGTTTATGGGGTTTATGGTTTAGGGCAGGGTTTGTCGGCTGTGTAGGGTTTTGCAAGGGTTTAGGGTTTACTGTTAGGGTGCTGGGTTTGTAGGGTTTAGGGTTTAGACTCTAGTTTATATTTAGAGTTTCTAGGGCTTTGAGGGCTTCTAGGCTTTGGCGGGCTTGGGGAAGCAGTTCGTGGCTTGGGGCCGGGGAGTTTGTCAATTTCACGATGCTGAGAAGAGGCTCGAGAGGCTGCCGGCAGAAAGCTGTCAAAAACAAGGGTTGACGCGCACTCCGAAGTGCCAAACATGCCTGATGGTTCATGGGCTATACTTATATAATCTTTTATAAGTATAGGGCACCGATGGGCACCGACAAGGGAGGTTACCCTGGACATAAGTACCCGCGAATCAGGTTGCAACCGACTGATTCTCACTACAGGTGGAGCTCGCTGACGGATAACCATGAACCCTAAACATCCCTAAACCCCAAAAATCCTGAACCCTGAAGCCTAAACCCCAAACCTCCAAGTGCTGTAATTGAAACCCCCCCTCCCCCCTCTCCTGCCCCCCTCCTATTCACTCTGTCGCACCTGCGGTCCCGCACTGCTGGGCCTCGAGCGGATGCGCACAACCTGCAGAGATGTCAAGGGACCCAAAGAGCCAATAAACGGCGCCTTATTTCGATCAGAGTGCTTATTCAAACAGTATAATCCGTAATTCATAGCAAAACAGCAAACAAACAAAAATGGTAACGCGCGGAGCCGCGCACGCTAACGTGACCCGAAGCCCTTCCTACAATTGGACCCGAACCGAAGGGTCTGGGTAAGTCCTGGACCGGGTCTTTTTCGCGAGCTACAGGGAGGGGTTGCTGGTTCTAAATTGCAGGCTCGTCTTCTTTTGGGGGGTCTCCTTTCGTGTACATTCCGCCTGAGGGAAGTCCTGAGGCTAGCAAAAGGCCCTCAAATTCAATCAGACCCCCCCTCCCCCCATATTGAAGCATGACCTGGCCTGGTGTCCCTCGTTTCGGGCCACTTCGGCAGGCGACCGATTCTCCTGCGAGCGCCGTGCCAGCGCGCAACATCTGTTCTCAGGTCAGCTGGAAGCCGAAGCCCACACAGGTCAAAGACTTCACCTCCTAAACCCATAAACCTGCCATAAACAATAAACACCAAACACCCTTAGCTCCTAAAGTACACCTGAGCCCTTACAGCAGTCATTCATAGCAAGCCCGCGCCTCCCACTTAGCGCACTCTGAGAGAACCTCGGAATGCTTTCTCAAACGCCTGCAGAAAGACCCCCTCCCCCTCCCTCCCCCTCCCCCTACCACCGCTCGACTTCCTTATCTGGGGGCTTCTTGGCGTCGATCGGCCTGGCAAGAGTGCATTCCTCTTTCTTGTCCGTGCTGTGGCGCAGCCTACTTGCACATGGACCTCCAATCTTGAGCTCGGCTCATCTATGTTTAGGGTTTAGGGTTTAGGGTGTAGGGGTATATACACTGAGGATGAGAGCTGTGTTGACAAATGAGTGCTCGACTCGGATTTACGGCTCATTCGACCCCCCCTGCCTGGGCTCTTGGATGTCCTTCGGACGGAAGAGCTTGCCGAAAGACCTCGGCTCGCTGGTGAAGTGGCTGGGCGCAACCCGACGCAGAACATGAAAAACTGGCTCTCCCTCTCTCTCCCCTTGGGCCCTCTGCTCTCAGCAAAGAGCTCAACCATGTTCCATTTCGTCATACGGGGGGTCTTCGGGATGGATTTGTGTGATGCAGACCTATTTTGGAGAATGAAGGGATTGTCGGATCATCTTGGGAAAGTTCCTTGAAGCCGAGTGGCTCCAGGCGCTGCAGCAGCGTCTCTGCCGAGGGCCGCTTTTGGGCGTCCTTCTGAAGTGGAGACATCCTCCCCTCCCCCAGACCTCATACTCATAGATTACAGTTTTCAGCACCGCATTCCACACTCAGACATCACTTGGGAACATTTTGGCTGGGAAGGCGGGGCTTCTCTTTCGGGGATATCCCAAACCCATTAGAAAGAGGGGGGGCTAGTACGTAGCATGGGCAGCATGCTGCGAACTTCAGGTGTGTGTGTGATGGGAAGAAGGGCCCACCGTAGACACTGGGAGCTGCGTGCCTTGGTCAGCATGGAGTTGACCACGTCGGTGAACTCCTCTGTTTGCTGAGTTTCGGGACTGCGGCCCCTCATAAAAGAGCCCCAAAAGGCCTCGTTTCAGCCTTGAGGGTGGGGCCAAGAAGCATGAGATGCTCCGACTTGAAAGCGACAGAAGTACCCAACAGTACCCAGAGACACACACACACACACACACACACACACACACACACACACACACACACACACACACACACACACACACACACACACACACACACACACACACACACACACACACACACACACACACACACACACACACACACACACACACACACACACACACACACACACACACACACACACACACACACACACACACACACACACACACACACACACACACACACACACACACAACACACCCACACACACACACACCACACACACACACTCCACACACACACACACACACACCCCACACACACACACAACAACACACACACACCAACACACACACACACAGACACACACACACACACACACACAACACACCACACACCACACACCACACACACACACCACACACCACACACCACACACACACACACCACACACACACACACACACACACACACACACCACACACACACACACACACACACCACACACCACACACCACACATCACAACCACGCATCACACACCACACACCGCACACCGCACACCACACACCGCACACTGCACACACCACACACACCACACACACACACACACACACACACACACACACACACACACACACACACACACACACACACACACACACACACACACACACCCACACACACACCACACACACACACACACACACACACACACACACACACACACACACACACACACACACACACACACACACACACACACACACACACACACACACACACACACACACACACACACACACACACACACACACACACACACACACACACACACACACATGCGTTGCTGTGCCTGCGGCCGCCAATTGGGCAATGGAGCGAAGCGGCCACGGAGAACCGCTGCGATGACGTCCTCGACTTTGAGAACTCTCTATAGGGGCCCTCTGACAGCGCATGTGCAGAGACGCCCTAAGGAACGCCGGCAAAGTTTGGAAGGAAAGAGCCTTGCTTCGGTGCCAAAAGCCGAATGTATAGCAGCTGATGATGACGGCTGTGAGCCTCAGTGCCTCAGCACCACTCCCACCCGGCATCCTGGAGACTGGGCCCACGAAACGGCAGCTGCCTCAGTTGCCAGAAGGCTTGGGAGCAAACTCCAAGGCGCCTTCCGAGGACCCTTTAGCATCCCAACTTATGTAAAAGCCTATATGGTAGTCAAAGCCCCACAACAAAAGACAACCATACATGTCAAGTAGAACTGAAGACCCTACGCTCAAACGGGGATGCCGAAGGCACAGCGTGAGCAACTCGAAGAGCACCACGCCCAGCGACCAGATGTCCGTCGTTCGGGAGTACGCGCGCCCTGCTGGGAACCCTCCAAAGCCCGACGAACCCCAAACCCTATCAGCGCTATCAGCGCTATCAGCCCTACTACGTCCTACATAAGCCCCATAAACCCTATTATAAGCCCTATAAGCGCTATAGGGTTTAGGGTTCAGGTTTTAGGGTTTAGGAACCCTAAGAAAGTTCCATGGGGCCTAAACGCCCTTGAGACGGTCGGTTATGGGGTTTCCTAGGGGCCGAAGATGCCCAGACACTCCGTTCTCACTTAACCATGGAGACTCCTATGGTTTAGGGTTTAGGCTTTAGGGTTAGTTGGCAACCAGGCAAATACCCCTTATAAAGGAATCTTGCAGATTCCTGGTAACCCATGCGGAGGCATTTGCCCCGGCGTTGTGGCGCCCCGGGTTTGGAAGGGCTTATGCAGGGTCTATGTAGGGAGTACAGATGTTTCGGGGCTTCTAACCCTAAACCCTAAACCCCCATTTTTTTCGGGGCGGACTAGGGGTGTTGAGTAGCATGCGCTGGCGCCTTCGATGAGCTCAGGCGACAGGTAGAGGGGCGTGCCGTAGAAGGAGTGGAGGCACACGGTGTTCCTCCATAAGAACAACAACAGCGATCATAAACGACAATAACTTCGTTGCTGAGTTCACAAGCCCCCCCAAAGTGTACACTTGCAGTTCTATAGGGGATTATATTACCCCCAAAAGTGTAAGGTGTACCCATTCAGCTACTAAGATGAATAGTGACAAGTAACAGATGATCACATCAACAGTCATCATAATCATAATCATAATCATAATCATAGTCGAAAGTGAGGTTATAATATATATATATGTATATACATACATGTTGTGTTTCAGAAGGTCAGCCAGGGTTTGGGGTTTAGGGTTGGGGTGCGACCTGCATCTGGTTTTGGGGGGCCGTCAAGCTTGACTTGCAAACTCCCCGAAGAAGACCCGGCGCCGACTCTCCCCAAGGCTTGGAACCGAACAAAAAAGCCCGAAACGCTGGATGTCAAGGAACTGACGTAGGGTTTAGGGTTTAGGGTTTAGGGTTTAGGGTCTAGGGTTCAGGGTGTAGGGTTTCGGGTTGAGGGCTTAGGGTGGAGGGTTTAGATACGGCATGCGGCCGGGCTGCTCGGACATCTGCCGCGAGACGCCGAAGTCGCCAAGCTTGATGACGCCCTCGTCGTTCAGCAGCAGGTTCATCGTCCTTACAGCGAACCCTCCCAAGACATCTCCAGAACCTTTTGATGACTGCTTAGGGTTTAGGGTTTAGGGTTTAGGGTTTGGGGTTTAGGGTTTAGGGTTTAGGGTTTAGGGTTTAGGCTCGGCATCCTTTCCCTTTTGCCATTGCAGACCTTTGCAAACTCTTCGGCAAGGGTGCGGTCTTGATGCAACGGCACATTGTGACTCAGAGCTTCATTGAGCTTCGACCGACAATACAGAGAGGCACCATCCTCACTTTGGCGCACACCTGCATCCTTCATGAGAGGTAGGGTTTGAGATGGCAACCATGTTTCCGTCCAGCTGGGCGGGCGAATTGAAAGCTCTGCCCGCCTTAAACTTCAGTCCTTCTCCCGACCCGTCAGCAAAGAGAAGATTGACCTCGAGGTTTGGGATGTATGATTGTGTCTGCCTCCCTCCAGCCAGAAGGTCGAGAGCATCACCCTCTTGCGCTCTCAGGCCTAAGGCCTCGTTGGCCACGTCTGAAAGGCCAAGGTCTGAGAGGGTCCACCCACTGTCTGCCAACAGCACCACTTCCACACATTGCTGGATGTTGTCAAGTCGACAGACTGGTGCCAAGGGGGGGTGCTGCCCTGCGACGTGCTCGCTCATCTCTTGAGAAGCTGCGTGGGCGCATGTTGCACAGACGTGCAGCCCTGCACGCGCCTTTCCTCACAGAACGAGAGCTGCCTCTGGAGGTTGCTTATTGGCGGGCTGCCTAAGGCCAGCGTCAACAAAACAATCATCATCCGCAAAGCTGGCATCGCACGGCAGATAGGCCCGATAGGGTAGAGGGTGTTGCAACTATGAGGTGCAAATACTAATCGTGGCAAATATCCAGAAGTAAGTCAATACCTCCACCGCATTTGCGGGGATGGTATAAGAGCCCTTTCCACGACATGGTGGCTGCCAGGATGCATTGCATGCGAAAAGTGAGGATCGACAAACCGACGGAAGCTCACCAAAACAAGCTTCAGAAAAACTCTCACGCTCAATGAGACTTACATTGCACTCAGACTTACTTGGTCATTATGAAACTGCACAGGTTGTTGCAGTTACATAAACATACTGCACTCAGACTTACATGGTCGGATGCTGGAGTCCCAGTCCCTCCTCTGTAGCTGAGATCCCCGACAAAGATCCAAACTTCCCAAACTTGCTCCAGTTGCTGCAGGGGAGCTTGATGTCGCGATGGACGATGCCGCGGGCGTGAATGTGGCGCAAACCCCGCAGGACCTCTTGCACACACAGGAGCTCTCAGGGCTTCTGAAATCGGAAGCGGACTAGTTACTAGTTCTGGGTTTGGCCAGTCGTCTGCCTGAGTCTGTCTGACTGTCTGAGCGGACAGTAGAATCCCTTGAATCTCGCCTTAGATTCGCCTACTTCCTGCAGCTGGAGGGTCGCCGCACTTTGTGAGACTACTGCCAGTAGTCAATGACTCGACTCGATGTGTCTCACCGCAGAAATCTGTGCTCAACACTCCTGCTGATCCGCAAAAGCCCCTGTGAGAATAACAAGTGCCGTGTCCGACATGTCTATTGCTGTAGAGACTGTGGGACTGAATGACAGAGCGATAGAGCTGCGCAGAAGTTAAGTCTGAGCGGCTCGGACCTCTGTTTCAGTTTAGGGCTTTTTAGGGTCTGGCTGTCTCGGGTCAGCAGAGGTTTGGATGAGCCTGCTGGGCGCTAGGTGCCACGGTCACTGCACGGCGCGCCTGAGCCAGGACGTCCCAGACCTCGTTGTCCGAGAAGTGCTTCCCAAGCCGCTTGCCTGGAATCACTGGGGCTCTCCGTGGACGCGAAGCGAAGAGACTTCATCTTGCAGACTTCGACGTCTGTCCTGAATGCACCAATCACCTGACTCACAGCCCAGCGGCGTGTTTGCAGCTCTCCATGCAGGTCACCGCGATTCGCATACCTCTCGTGCGACGCTGTCTGGGTGTTCAGGGACCTGCCTTGCACCTTCCTTAATAACCCCCAAATAACCCCAATAATCCCCCTTAGGGATCCCTCATTTAGTCCCTTGAGCTATCTAGTAAAGGCATTTCCTGCAATCTTGTTCGTTCACAGGCACTGCACTGTCACCAGGGATCGGTAGAGTGTCCTGAACACTCCCAAAACCAAAGACCAAAAAACTCTCAACCTCTGGAGCCCACCCTGAACCCTAAACGCAAAACCCCTGAAGCCCCTAAACGCCCTGCAGCCCCCTGAAAGCCGTAAACCTTCGGAGGCCAGGCCGCTCCAAGACGATGTAGAGACACTGCGAGGGAAACTCCCAGAAGTAGCCGTAGCAACGAATGATGTTGGGGTGGCTCAGTCTCTTCATCACCTGCAAAACAACGGGGGGGGGTCTAGGGTCCAGGGCTTAAGGCTTAAGGTTTAGGGTCTCTTCATAACCTGCAAGACAACGGGGGTCTAAGGTTTAGGGAGTTTGGGGCTTAGGTTCATCACCTGCAAAACGGGGGGGGGGGGGGGTCCAGGGCTTAAGGCTTGGGGAGTTTGGGGCTTTGCGGCTGGCTTTTTGGAGCACAGCGCTTCCTAACATGCTGCAGGGACTCTTCTTATGGTCCAAGGCTATTTCCTTATTTAAGCTACTTTGAAAAGTTTTAGGGAAGGACGAAGGCCTTAAGCCTGTTCAGCACAAGAAATCAGATCAACCTGTTCCGACAAAACAGGCAAACATCTGCAATTATCCTGACCCCTAAGTTATATACTTCCCTCTTGCAGCTGCACCTCGTACTCGTTGAACATGTCCTTTGCCTTGCCGAGCTCCGGCACTTTACCTCAGGCCGACGACAAGAGAGCTTTGCGATGACTGCGCAGACGAAGTGTCTACGGAACACCGTGCTACCGGAGTGCCGCAGAACGACATCAGAGCATCGCTCGCACAGTAAGAAACCCCGGTGATGCCACCGACGGCATCGCGCCAAGAAACCCAAGACATGGACAAAGGGTACACGTTAAACTTTAACACCCTAAACCCTAAACCCTAACCCTAAACCCTAAACTCTAAACCCTAAACCCTATGAACCCAAAACCCTAAGGGAATCCAGGACCTGCACCACGGCAGCCAGAAGACGCTTCTTGAGGACCACGACATCTTTGAGCCGGCTCTGAGGATCCTCCGCCCACACGGGGGGGTTTAGGGTTTAGGGTTTAGGGTTGAGGACTTAGGGTTTAGGGTTTAGGATTTAGCGGGGCTACTCTCGGATTCGGATTGATTGTAGGCAAATTGGTTTTTGTGGGCTAGTAAGGCTTAGGCAAGCGGTGTAAGAGGGTTACGAAGCTTCGCCGGGCTCGTATCAAGCTTCGCAGATTCAGGTCTGCTCCGAAAACCGGGCGTTCGACTCGATGCTTCCACTGGCCTAAACCCCTCAACCAGCCAACCCTAAACAGGAGCCCAACTAAACCCCACCCCCCGGGCCTTGATCTTTGCAAGGTGTACCGAGCCAGTCGCGCTGCTGTGGAGCTCTTTGAGGAGCTGGCAGGGTTCTCTGGTCTTAGAACTGTTCGGGCGTAGGGCTTGCAGGGGTCTGGGGTGATTAGGGTTTAGGGTTTATAGGGTTTGGGGATTAGGGTTTAGGGTTTACAAACAGGGTGTTAGGTTTAGGGCTGCTCCACCTCCTCATATCAATGATTCATGATTTGTCATAGGGTCCATTTTTGGACGGGACCACTCCCTAAGCCTGACACCCTAAGCATCCCTAAGGCCCACACCATCCTACTTGGAGGTTTCTGGATACTTATAAGTGAGGTAACTGTGGTTATAATCATCTTTAAGCTACTTCCAACCCAACTCATACGTAGCCATCAAGCTTCAATTCTACCCGCGCGCCTGGAACTGACTCGGGGAGCTGAATTCACCCACGCTGGGCGGCCTGAAGGAGGGCTCTTGGGTTGCAACACTGCAAAGGGCATGGCGAGTTTTTTGAGTCAGTGGTGTTCTTGGAGGTTCATGGGGTTCGGGGTTAGGGTTTAGGGTTTTGGGTTTCGGGCTACTATAGGGTCTCAATAGTTAGAACAGGGTTTTGGAGGGTGATTGTAGTATAAATATACCGGGGCCATAAAGGAACACTGCTAGTACTTATTCCGACCCCTATAGTGCTTAGGGGTTCATGGGTTAGAAGTAGGGGCGATCATTGGTCAGATCCTTGTTTCGGGGCCCATTACCCTACTTAGAGGTACGCAGGAACCCCCAAGTACTGGAATAACGCTTTTTCAAGCCAAACTCGAGAAGGACAAGCGCCACATGCCCGAATCACGACCAGTGAAACTGGTGGTGTTCCTGTAGGCCGGCTGCACCCAAACGATGGCATCTGGAGACTGTTAAGTTCTTGTGTTTAAGAGTTTCGTCAACTTGGGTATGTTGCTCGAGATGTCATTGACATAAAACAGCGCTCTATCACTATTATCAATTCTGCTACCAGTTGAATACACACACATACATACATACATATACATATATATATATATCCTCATATATATATATATATGTGTGTGTGCACTTTAACAAGCATTGCCTACCCAAGCACCCAGGCACACAAAAACACATTTATATTAACATACATACATACATACATACATACATACATACATACATACATACATACATACATACATACATACATACATACATACATACATACATACATACATATATATAGACATATAAGTGTCAAGTCAAAGAAGAGCATTCGTGGTGTTGTGGCCAAAGCTTTTGCTATTCTACAGTATCTCTAAGAGCTGACGAACCGTTGTTGGATTTCAGGGGCAGAAGATATGAGGAGACCAGAGTACGTCGCGCACGCGCTTGGTGTCAAACCCGATCGGGACTGAACAAGCCGGAAGCTTGCAACCAGGCCCACTTTAGGGTTTAGCGTTTAGGGTTTAGGGTTTAGGGTGTGGGGTTGAGGGTTTTAGTTTTAGGGATAAAGGGCACATGGTACATCTTTGCGCAATCCGGGCCTCCCTTGCAGCTTGTCGGCACCATAGCCCGCCGCCTGAATGAGAAGCTCACGGGTCTCAGGGATCAGATACCTCCAGGTCCATTAGTGGGCTGTCTATACCGTTTATACCAACTCGTCTAATATGGCTCAGCAGTTGTGAGAGAGAGAGTCTCTTTTCCCAATCTACCGCGCATTTACTCAGACAATCCCCGTCCCCAGTTGCCGCATGCCTACTAATTTCAAAATGCTTTTTGTGATGGTACGCGTACACCCACTGTGGTTGGTACTCGAAATATGAACACGAATTCTGAGGTACCAGAAGAAAAGGAACAAAGGAACTCATATAAGGGTCCTTTACTCTGGTACGGCCCTACACCCTAAACCCTAAATCCTACACCCTCAACCTCCCTCTGCAATCCATGGGAGCGTGGACCTCGGCCGCCTCAGCGCCACTGCGACGGGCCATCACCGGCGAAGGCGCATCGGCTGCATCACCGATTACGGGTGTAGTGAACCCGGGGTTTAGGGTTTAGGGTTGAGGGTTTAGGGTTTAGGGTTTCGGATTTCGGGTTTAGCGTTTAGGGCTTACGTCAAGCTTTTTGTGGTGGAAGGTTCTGAGGAGGGGTTGAGGAGAAGATTTGCTTAGAGTCTGGGTGTAGTGACCCTGCAAGCCGCGCCGCTCAGCTTGCGTGATTTCTTTTGGAGGTCTCTGGGTGGGGTAGGGTTCTGGAGAAGACTTGTGCTCAGAGTCTGAAAGGTGAGGAGTTGGCTTGGAGGTTGGTCCATTGGCGTCCTTGGCTGGTCAGGTTTTTGGGCGTGCCTGAGCCACAGCGAACGTGTTCTTCAAAGTCGCACAGCGCCCTCAATGCTACACCCTGCACCCTAAACCCTGTAAAATTCCAAGCCAGTACATCTGATCCTCCTCTCAACTCGAGCGTACAGCGTTGAGAACTGTCCAAACCCCAAGAGGTGGAGGTGGGGCTGGGGAGTGTTCTGCTGAGTTGAGGGTCGAAGTCAAGTCTTTGGAGAACTAATTCGGCAAGAAGCATATCATTCAGATTCATGTTGAACTACATATCTGTATGTTTTGATGCGTATGAACACACATGAATGATGCATATGCATAGTTATTCTTTGTATACGCATATAAGAGAGGCGCCGAAGGTGAATGATGCACTAGGGTTCAGACATAGGGCTTTGTGCTACATTGTTTCAAAGCCTCTTGTAGCCTTTGCAAGCTGCAGCTGTGGTTTACTTGAATCGAACTGTGAGGAAAGCCTGGCCTTACAACTCAACCTAAAAACTCGGAAAGTCTTATAACTTCAAAACCCGACGCTCAACCGGAATGAAGCCATCCTAGTACCTGAGACAGCTTCCGTTTGCCGAGCGCCGAGCGTCGCAGGCATCCAGGTGCATCCTCGATTTGCAACATCGGGCGGTGGGTCTTCGCAATAGTCTGCTTCAAAACGGGAGATCCGAGACTTTAGGGCCAGTACCTTGACGGTGAGCCTATGCCTAGAAGCCCTTCGAAATGGGCTTCTTTCAAGCTCGAGCCACTTCTATCCGAAAACCTGCAAACTTTCACTAGCGACGCACTTCCAACGTCTAACCTGCCTAACAGTACATGTGGAATTCAGGCGTGGTGAGAGGAGGGAGTGCGTGTTGGTTCTGAGCCAGCCCTTACAGCCGTATCTGACGCAAACCCAGATGCTGGGCCTTGCAGTAAAGCCTCAACCTGGCCCGAGTGTCAGAGTTCACAAACGCCGGGCCCTTCTAGAAAGGTTCAGCTTCAATTCGGGGCAGGGGGGGCCCAAATACAGAACAACCTCAACTATAGAAATAGAGGCGCCGCAAACTCTGTAGAGTAGCCACCCCTATATAGGCCCCCGAAAGCCTCCAAACCCAAAAAGGCCCTGAGCTGTCAGCTTGCGCCGCACGCCAAGTGCCCTGGCAGCATTCTAGGGCAAAATCAGAAAGCACTCGAAGCACTGCAGAATGCTCCGCTTTGCTTTGACTTTCTCCCTGGGCTTGTGTCGCAAAAACCGCTGTCAAGCATTCGAAGCATTCGAAGCGCGCAAGATGAGTACCCAAGCCCTTCAACTGGCAGCTCTTTCGCGCCTATTTTGCAAGTAGTCAAGAAGCAGCAGCGCTCTGCAGCTGCGACTGCACCAGTCCCAGGCTGGCCTCAGAAGAAGGTGAGCCGCTGGTGGAGCGCGTCCTGTCTCAAGCTTGCTCTTTCGGGTTTAGACTTTTGGTTTCTGGCCACCTACCATCTAAACATGCTTGAAGGCCGTCCTGTCTCTTGCACGCTGCATCCCAGCTTGCTCCGACATGGCCGGTCTTGCTCCCCACTGGGCCCAGAACTATGTAGGAGCGAAGAAAGGGTAGCAGGTTGCAAAACAAAACCCTCGGAGCAATCGAACCCAAAACGCCACAGACTCAGAGCCGAGAACACGCCGAAGTTGAACCAAGTTCTGGACGATGAGCCACGGTTTAGGGATACGGAAACTACACACTGCTTATCGATTCTTGCTGAAGCCTGGCGTGCCCTTCCGCGAAAAGCGCTTAACCTCTACACCCGAAATCCCAACGTAAAGCAAAGAACCTTCAATCCCTACCGTTCAGGGTCTGGTCCCCTGCGTTCGGAAACTCTGACAGGAGTTCATCTGCGACATGATCACTTGTATCCCGCGTTTGCTTGATTTTCAGTGCATGGGTAGTTAGCAGCTGGCTGAAGCACTGAGATTTGGCAGAGCTTTCTGGCTTCGACTTGCAGTCCGACTTCCATAGAGTTTGTGTGGAACACAGCTCAATGACTCAAGCAAACGACTCAAGGATGCTCAGAGAGATGCTTCACGATCATTTCCATACGCATCTGTTGATGCGGAAAGTTCCTCACTCCCTTCGCCCTTTGCTCCGCCTCCTTCAGCGCAGCTTGGTTGGCTTTCCGCTGCTTGTCGCGGTAAGTGTTCTGGCGCTTCCGGTCCCGCTCCCGGATGCTCTCCAGCTTCGCTGCGGCCTACCCAAAACAGGACTTCGCATGGGCAATAAGAAGTGGAGGTTTCCGCACTCCCCACACCTCGTCATCGTCCCGCTCCTTGAGGTCGGCCCTTTGCTTCTTGAGGCGGGCGCGCTCGGACTGCTTCTTGGCCTTGTGCTCCTTGAACGCGCAAATGATTACTCTAGACATGACATGGGTCGAAACGTCGAGCGGCCCTGCGTGGGGCCACCCGGCCTTCTCCCACTGCACCGCCTTGGCAAGAAGCCTTTTGTCCTCCTCCGTGCGCTTCTTTGCAGCTGCCTTCGCCTGGCGAGCAGCTCGCGCCACCTTCCGGTCGGCTGCTTCGGACTCCTTGCCCAGCGTAGACATTATCATAAAACAAGCAATATTCAGCTCCACCTGAGCACTCGGCCTCACTGCTACACGCGCACAGGTCCTTCGTCGAGCGCGTGGCTGCTCTAGTGCGCCTTTTCGCATGAGGCTCCGGCCAACTCGATGCAGACCCGTGATTGCGGGATCTCGTCGAGCGCCTTTGGATCGAAGGAGACGAGGCAGTTCACGGCGGCCCACCAACCTCGACAGAGCTCGCTCTGCTTAAGGACAGAATGTTTTACCGTTTGAGAATGACTTGTGCTACATGCTGCAATATCGCCGGAGCACGTGTTCAAGCTCTTTCGCCGCAATGGCAGTGGTGCAGAAGCCAAGCTGTAATGGGATGGACTGATTTCAATCTGTCCGTTTCTGGAAGGGAGCGCTGACTGAGCAAGCCAATTCCAGAAAACACGCACGGAATCGGCTGAATACGTTGCCGCTCGACCCACTGCAGACCCTACTGAAGCTGCAGCTGTTGAAACAGTGCTCAGGGCATCACCAAGGCACGATCCCGCAGAGCATAAGCTCAAAGACCTGAGGGTCGGAGTCTTCAGGATTTCAGGGTTGCACGCTGGCAGATTCTGGCAAACCCCCCTAAAACAGTTAGATGGTATATAAGCTCTTACTCTTACTCTTAACCCGCCCTGCACCACACCGCAACCAAACGACTCCTCTGAACCCAACAAAGCCCTAAACCCCGTAATCACTCAGAACGGCACCCGGCGGCGGGCCAACAAAGCCTGAGACGCTCGAAGGTTTCACTGCGGCAAACTGCGGCCGAAACCAAAGAACGATCAATGCCCTAAACCCTTACTCTTAACCTGCCGTGCACCACCAACTATGACTAACTTGAAAGCCTCTGCAAGCCAGGAAGTCCCATGGAAAATCAGGCCGTAGGGTTTAGGGAGTTCAGGGTTAGGGTTTAGGGTTTAGGGTTTAGGGTTTAGGGTTCAGGGTTCAGGGTTCAGGGTTTAGGGTCCAGGGTTTAGGGTTTAGGGTTCAGGGTTCAGGGTTTAGGGTTTAGGCTTTAGGGTTCAGGGTTCAGGGTTTAGGGTCCAGGGTTTAGGGTTCAGGGTTTAGGGTTCAGGGTTTAGGGTTCAGGGTTTAGGGTTCAGGGTTCAGGGTTTAGGGTTTAGGAACCTTTCAAAGGGAACCCTTTAGGGGAACCACTCAGCGGCTACGATTCTGGATCCCACGGGTCTGAAGTATCAAAGCCTCTGAGCTCCCAAAGCCATAACCCCCCTTTAACGCAATTAGGGTTTAGGGGGTTTAGGGTGTAGGGTTTCAGGGTTTTAGGGTTTTAGGGTTTTAGGGTTTTAGGGTTTTAGGGTTTTAGGGTTCAGGGTTTATAAGGTTTAGGGTTTAGGGTTCAAGGTTTAAAGTTCAGGCTTAAACCCTAAACCCCCACAGTTCTCGTCAATAAGCCTCACTAACCTAAACCCTTACTCTTAACCTGACCTGTGTCAGCCCGGCACTGAAAGACTCCTATGAGCCTTTGAGACGCCTAAAACCCGCAATGTCTCAGAACGGCGCCCGGAGGGGGCCCGGCAGCCTGCTCTCCAGGTTATAGGTTTAGGGCTCAGGTGTTTTGAAAGCTCAGAGTTCCGACTTTTTGTGTGTTTAGGTGGCTTAGAATGGGTTCAGAGAACTTAAACGCGAACCTACTAAACCCATAAACCCGAAATCCAGAACTGCAGGTCTCGCTTGAGTCATTGCATTGTGCCCCGGGCCTTCTTTTGAAACGCCGCTGGCGTGCAAAACTATAGCGCCCCGATAACTCTCCAGCAGTCCAGGAACGCATAGAACAGTGCCAAACATCCAACACCCAAACTTGCATAATCCTTGAACCCAAGAAAGGGTCCCGAAACCCTATAGGCCCTGAACAAAAAATATTCGAAAAAACGCCGTCCCAAAAACGCTTGAATAAACACCATGTTGGGTCTCTTGAAACTGCTTGGACGACGCGCCTCGCCCGCATTGCCCTCCTGAGCATCACTGTCCTGGGTGACGCAAGGACTTAGGGTTCAGGGTACGCTGGTATCACCCTAAACCCAACACCCTAAACCGAAAACCCAATACCCTAAACCCTAAACCCATGTAAACTCGAAAACCCTACACCCCCAACCCGAAGCCCCATCCCCAACGAGTTGGCCGTCATCTCGCAACATCCCCAACCTCCTACACTGGGGGTTGGGGTTTAGGGTTTAGGGTTTAGGGTTTAGGGTTTAGGGTTTAGGGTTTAGGGTTTAGGGTTTAGGGTTTAGGGTTTAGGGTTTAGGGTTTAGGGGTCCAAGTTTAGGGGTCCAACACAGAATCCCGGATACGCTGCCTGCTCCTCCGGCATATCGTCTTGCGGCGCCTGACGCGTGTTCTTTGATCGTATTACGATAAGGGTTGAGGGTTCAAGGTGTTGGGACGGGCTTAGGGTTTGGGTAGGGGTCGGTGTAAGTTAGAGCCCCTAAACCCCTAAAGTTCTTCACAGCCAACAACCCTGAACGCCTAAACCCTGAAGACCTAAACCCTAAACCCTAAATCCCTCAACCCCAAAACCTGAACCCTAAACCCTAACAGCGTGGGACTTCTTCGTCTCAATGATGTGCACTTTTCGCACAGGTTTTATTACATTTTGGGTTTTAATTATCTTAAAAGGGGTAAGAAGTCCATCAGGTAAGAGGGCTAAACTTATTTTGCATGCTTTCGGGTTTATGATTTTTTTTTGTGATTTTGAATTTTGTACGGGATTTGACTACATTTTCAATGCATATATTTTGTGGGCTAGTTTTTGTGATCATGACTTGTTGATATCTGTTATTCTGGGGTCTAGGGGGGTTTGGGGTGTTCTGCGTAGCAAAGCCATTCTTTTGGCCCGGCTGGCAGTGGCAGTAGTAGCGCCGAATTGGCTTACAGTTTAGGTTTCAGGGTTTAGGATACAAGGGCTGAGAATTTGGTGGCTTAGGATTCGGAATGCTCATGGGGATTTAACGGGCAGGGGTCGGTGTAAGTAACACTAAGGTAAGACCCCGGATTCTAAGGCGGTATAATGTTGTGCACTTGCTGTCAACATATGTCTGAGTGTCCAACGAACTTGCTTGTCAGGAAGGACTCGATTGTGCTGACCTCAGCTGCAATAGCAACCGGCACCGAGATCTACTCGGGAAGCCTTATGCAGTCGCCATAAGGTAAAGCACGACACCACCCACAAGAAGGTCTGAGCAGCCTACTCGAGAGCTCAGGCCGTCCATTTGTGCGTCCTACACCCGCGGATGGGCAACATGCTGAATGAATGCAGCATGGATAGATGGTCTAACGAGTTAGTGCTCTTGTGCATGCATCGGTGCGAACGCTGGTGCACGTGCATGAATCTGTCCAGGGAAATCGGCTCAAGTTAGCTCAAGGCTTGGGATATACAGGGGCCCTTCAAGGTGAAGTCTTGCGCACCCGTTTTGGAGTGAGGTGCTTGGCTGGGTCACAATGTTTGTATGCATCACTTGGCTCTGGTTAGTGCCCGCATCAAGACATTGCAACGAAGCCATCCTTTCAAATGCAAGACGTGTAGAAATTGCGACGAAACCTTCCTCAGGAGTCCCAAACGTGCAGACATTGCAACGAAGCCATCCTTTCAAATGCAAGACGTCTAGAAATTGCAACGAAACCTTCCTCAGGAGACCCAAACGTACAGACATTGCAACGAAGCCATCCTTTCAAATGCAAGACGTGTAGAAATTGCAACGAAACCTTCCTCAGGAGTCCCAAACGTGCAGACATTGCAACGAAGCCATCCTTTCAAAGGCAAGACGTGTAGAAATTGCAACGAAACCTTCCTCAGGAGTCCCAAACGTGCAGACATTGCAACGAAGCCATCCTTCCAAATGCAAGACGTGTAGAAATTGCAACGAAACCTTCCTCAGGAATCCCAAACGTACAGACATTGCAACGAAGCCATCCTTTCAAGTGCAAGACGCGTAGAAATTGCAACGAAACCTTCCTCAGGAGTCCCAAACGTACAGACATTGCAACGAAGCCATTCTTTCAAATGCAAGAAGTGTAGAAATTGCAACGAAACCTTCCTCAGGAGCCCCAAACGTGCAGACGTTGCAACGAAACCATCCTTTCAAATGCAAGAAGTGTAGAAATTGCAACGAAACCTTCCTCAGGAGTCCCAAACGTGCAGACATTGCAATGAAGCCATCCTTTCAAAGGCAAGACGTGTAGAAATTGCAACGAAACCTTCCCCAGGAGTCCCAAACGTGCAGGCATTGCAACGAAGCCATCCTTTCAAATGCAAGACGTGTAGAAATTGCAGCGAAACCTTCCTCAGGAATCCCAAACGTACAGACATTGCAACGAAGCCATCCTTTCAAATGCAAGACGTCTAGAAATTGCAACGAAACCTGCCTCAGGAGCCCCAAACGTGCAGACATTGCAACGAAACCATCCTTTCAAATGCAAGAAGTGTAGAAACTGCAACGAAACCTTCCTCAGGAGTCCCAAGCGTGCAGACATTGCAACGAAGCCATCCTTTCAAATGCAAGACGTGTAGAAATTGCAACGAAACCTTCCTCAGGAGTCCCAAACGTACAGACATTGCAACGAAGCCATCCTTTCAAATGCAAGACGTGTAGAAATTGCAACGAAACCTTCCTCAGGAGTCCCAAACGTGCAGACATTGCAACGAAGCCATCCTTTCAAATGCAAGACGTCTAGAAATTGCAACGAAACCTGCCTCAGGAGCCCCAAACGTGCAGACGTTGCAACGAAACCATCCTTTCAAATGGAAGAAGTGTAGAAATTGCAACGAAACCTTCCTCAGGAGTCCCAAGCGTGCAGACATTGCAACGAAGCCATCCTTTCAAATGCAGGACGTGTAGAAATTGCGACGAAACCTTCCTCAGGAGTCCCAAACGTACAGACATTGCAACGAAGCCATCCTTTCAAATGCAAGACGCGTAGAAATTGCAACGAAACCTTCCTCAGGAGTCCCAAACGTACAGACATTGCAACGAAGCCATCCTTTCAAATGCAAGAAGTGTAGAAATTGCAACGAAACCTTCCTCAGCAGTCCCAAACGTGCAGACATTGCAACGAAGCCATCCTTTCAAATGCAAGACGTGTAGAAATTGCAACGAAACCTTCCTCAGGAGTCCCAAACGTGCAGACATTGCAACGAAGCCATCCTTTCAAATGCAAGAAGTGTAGAAATTGCAACGAAACCTTCCTCAGGAGTCCCAAGCGTGCAAACATTGCAACAAAGCCATCCTTTCAAATGCAAGACGTGTAGAAATGACAACGGAAGCTTCCTCAGGACTCCCAAACGTGCAGACATTGCAACGAAACCATCCTTTCAACTGCAAGACGTGTAGAAATTGCAACGAAACCTTCCTCAGGAGTCCCAAACGTGCAGACATTGCAACGAAGCCATCCTTTCAAATGCAAGACGTGTAGAAATGCAAAGAAACCTTCCTCAGGAGTCCCAAACGTGCAGACATTGCAACGAAGCCATCCTTTCAAATGCAAGACGTGTAAAAATTGCAACGAAACCTACCTCAGGAGTCTCAAACGTGCAGACATTGCAACGAAGCCATCCTTTCAAATGCAAGACGCGTAAAAATTGCAACGAAACCTTCCTCAGGAGTCCCAAACGTACAGACATTGCAACGAAGCCATCCTTCCAAATGCAAGACGTGTAGAAATTGCAACGAAACCTTCCTCAGGAGTCCCAAACGTGCAGACATTGCAACGAAGCCATCCTTTCAAATGCAAGACGTGTAGAAATGACAACGGAAGCTTCCTCAGGACTCCCAAGCGTGCAGACATTGCAACGAAGCCATGCTTTCAACTGCAAAACGTGTAGAAATTGCAACGAAACCTTCCTCAGGAGTCCCAAACGTACAGACATTGCAACGAAGCCATCCTTTCAAATGCAAGAAGTGTAGAAATTGCAACGAAACCTTCCTCAGGAGTCTCAAACGTGAAGACATTGCAACGAAGCCATCCTTTCAAATGCAAGACGTGTAGAAATTGCAACGAAACCTTCCTCAGGAGTCCCAAACGTACAGACATTGCAACGAAGCCATCCTTTCAAATGCAAGACATGTAGAAATTGCAACGAAACCTTCCTCAGGAGTCCCAAACGTGCAGACATTGCAACGAAGCCATCCTTTCAAATGCAAGACGTGTAGAAACTGCAACGAAACCTACCTCAAGAGTCCCAAGCATGCAGACATTGCAACGAAGCCATCCTTTCAAATGCAAGACGTGTAGAAATTGCAACGAAACCTTCCTCAGGAGTCCCAAGCGTGCAGACATTGCAACGAAGCCATCCTTTCAAATGCAAGAAGTGTAGAAATTGCCACGAAACCTACCTCAGGAGTCTCAAGCGTGCAGACATTGCAACGAAGACATCCTTGCAAATGCAAGACGTGTAGAAATTGCAACGAAACCTTCCTCAGCAGTCCCAAACGTGCAGACATTGCAACGAAGCCATCCTTTCAAATGCAAGACGTGTAGAAATGCAAAGAAACCTTCCTCAGGAGTCCCAAACGTGCAGACATTGCAACGAAGCCATCCTTTCAAATGCAAGACGTGTAGAAATGCAAAGAAACCTTCCTCAGGAGCCCCAAACGTGCAGACATTGCAACGAAGCCATCCTTTCAAATGCAAGACGTGTAGAAATGACAACGGAAGCTTCCTCAGGAGTCCCAAGACGAAGCCATGCTTTCAACTGCAAAACGTGTAGAAATTGCAACGAAACCTTCCTCAGGAGTCCCAAACGTGCAGACATTGCAACGAGGCCTTTCAAATGCAAGACGTGTGAAGTTGTCTGCTTCCTGATCTTGCGTTGAAGGAAGGTTTAACTAGCTTTTTCCAGTCTCGATGAACATGAGATGGATGTGACACCTCGGACCCACCCAGCTTGGGGAGGGGAGTTTGGCATACAAGGCAGGGAGGAGGAGCAATGTATGAGCATAGGCGTTTCGGGGACACACTGGGACATGATGACAGGTGCAACCCTTGCCTGCGCAGCAAGTGCCGCTCTGACCTGAATCAAAGCCGCCGAGTTTGAGGGTTTATAGGGTCCTAAGCTAAACGAAGCTCCATCGCATCGCCTTTGCAAAGTATCTGTGAACACTGAAACTTGGGCGGCTGCGAATTGCACGAAGCGGGACAGCAACATCTTGACCTGCCGTATGCAGGATTTGCAAATTCGGCGGGTGTTGTAGGGCTTCGTTTTGGCCAAAAGCGACTTCGCTGGTGAAACAAAATTCGACTTGGCAACCGTTTTTCAAGGATGAGCAAGGGGATACCCTCCTGGTGCCAGTGGTCCCGATGGTGGATGGATTTCCCCATAACGGCACAAAACGGCCGTGTCTGACGGGATTCGCTGCCGTGAAAGCGTGCGCATCATTTGGGGGCTTTTCTTGTCGTTAAAAAAAGCTTTAGCATAGAGAAGGTTCTGAAAAGGCTTAGCGTGGGTCCCTATGTAGGGTTTCACTGGCGGGTTGCTAGCGCCTTTGTGCTTTGGAGAGATGTTGCACCTGCATGTTTTGGTCAGACGTTGGGGCTTCACAGCCAGGACCCACAGTCGCACACCAGAGCGGCCGGGAGGTGGGGGTGGGGCTGGGGAGTGTTATGTTGAGTTTGGACGCTTTATAAAGGGTTTGAATCTGTCCAGAAAAATCGGCTCAAATTAGCTCAAAGGCCTGGGATCTACAGAGGCCCTTCAAGGTGAAGTCTTGCACACCCGTTTTGGAGCGAGGCGCTTGGCTGGGGAACAATGTTTGTATGCATCACTTGGCTCTGGTTAGTGCCCGCGTCAAGACAACTGCTGCTTCCGGATCTTGCGTCGAAGGAAGGTTTAACTATATTTTCACAGTCTCGAGGAACATGAGATGGACCCCTCGCAGACCCTCACAGCTTTGGGGGAGTTTGGTACAGAAGCAAGGGAGGAGGAGCAATGTGTGAGTCTAAGCGTTTCTGGCACACGAACCACTGGCACATGATGACAGGCGCAGCCCTTGCCTGAAGAGCCAATGCTGCTCTCGCCTGAATCCAAGCCGCCGAATTTGAGGGTTTAGGGTCTCAAGCTAAACGAAGCTCCATCGCATTGCCTTTGCAAAGACTACAAATTCCAGCAATCAAAGCATGCGTTCTCGCCAGAGGTCTGTGAGCACTGAAACTTGGGCAGCTGCAAATTCCGCGAAGCGTGCAAGTAAGAACATGACCTGTCGCGTGCAGGATTTGCAAATTCGGCGGGCGCTGCGGGGCTTCGTTTTGGCCAAAAGAGACTTCGCTGGTGAAGCAAACGGTTTTTCAAGGATGAGCAAAGGAAATACCCTCCTGGCGACAGGGTCCCGACGGTGGATGGAAATCCAAGCGTGTCGACCATAACGCTACAACACGGCCAAGTCTAACGCGATTCGCTGCCGTGAAGAGTTCCCAAGCCCCGGGCCTGTCTAGAAAGGTTCAGCTTCAATTCGGGGCGGGCGGGCCCACGTGCAGAACAACTCCTATAACTATAGAAATAGAGGCGCCACAAACTGTAGAGGGGCCACCCCTATAGGCCCCAAAAGCCTCCAAACCCTACAGTTTCCTGAAACCAAAACCTCGCTGAGCTGTCCGCACGCCTGTCGGCGGACCAGGAGCGGCAGGTGCTGAATGCCCACTTCGCGGACGGCTGATGCCTCCGACTATCGTGGGATAACGAGAACATGCGAACTTTCACTTGCAATCTCTTTGGCATATGATTACAATAAGCTTGTTTTACGATCCTTTCTTACACTGACAGAAGCTGCTGGACAACACATGCCTGGAGTCCAAAGGCGCGTCGGTGGCGGGGCATCTGGCGGTGACGGCGCGGGAGGACGCATGTTGGAAACTGAGGTGCATAAGAGCATCGACGGATCTGAGATCAACATGCGAGCTTTGCTTTCTGCTTCCACTTCGTACCCCGTCATGTCAATATCGCCAACATCCCCCTGCATCTCTGCAGCCGCAGGAACGGCAGTCCTCCGGGTGCTGACTCCGCGGCTTCTTAGACCTCCGAGAACATCCGAAAGCACCGTTTCGCACCACTGCACCACAAGTAAGGGTTGCCGGAAAAATATGCTTTCGCGCGGAAGTAGCAACCGACAGCGAAACAAAAAACCTTAACTTACCGAAAAGTGGGACTCCGACAGCAAGACAGGCCATTTCCACTTCTTCTTTTCGGGCAGGATGTGTTTGGCGTCCTGCGTGGGCTCTGTCTTGGGAAGCTTGGGAGGATTTGGGGTTTGTATTTACCCGTTGTGGCAGCCTGGAACAAGATCACTTTGCTGTGAGAACCACTTTCATCATTTCTTTCTGTCTTCCTTCCGTTTGTCCCTTCCTTCATTCAATGCCGATGAAACTAGTGAGAAAATAGATAGATGTTTTCCAATTCAAGCATAGATAAATGGGGGTTCGCCTGCCAAAATATAGAGAATATGGCGAAAATAGAAGCTGTTTCTATGGAAGTATCGAGAATCCACCCCCGAAGATAAAAAACAAAGAAATAAAACAAATAAATATAAAAGCAACAAAAAAGATGCCAAAAAATAGGGTCCCCCGTCCTTGGCGGTTTGCAGTTCTATGGTCTGGGCTTGGATGGTGGGCCTTTGTCCCGAAGGGCTTCTGGCCACTCGGGATGCTGTTTCGGGGGGCATTTTTTGGGGGAGCTTTTCTCTGAGAGCCGCGCAAACCCCTGCCCAGGAGATGTGCAGCAATAATTATCATGTGGAGGGTCCCTGCATTGTAATTAGGGCTCCGGACCCATCAAGCGGTAGCCGGTCACCTCCCTCAATCCTGCAGTCCCCGCCAACCTAAAGCCATCAAACCGCTGAATTACGCCAGCCAGCGAGGGTTTTAGGGCCACTGCCAGAACTTCCAAGAACCGCTAGCCTGCATTGCTGGCGCTGCAGACAATACAACACCGAACCAGCCCAGGGGGCCTGCCAGTGCAGGAGCTTTCCGGGCAAGATGTAGAGTATTTACGGCAGCGCCTTCGGCAATCATGCTTAACTAGTGTTGCGGTACTCCTTGGTTCCGGACTGTCACGCAATGCTGAGATCAAGATAACTTGTTGAGGCCAAACCCTGCAACCTTAAACCGCCGGCGATGCCAACTGATGCTGTCTGCACGCAGCCCAGAAGCTCCATAGCCTCAAGAGATCGACAGAGGACAAGGACACAACTTCTCCAACCAAAGGTGAAGATGTACTTGCAGGGCAAGTTCAGCGTTGACACTAGGTTCAATGAGTGATCACCTTGAGCAATATGGGTCCCTGCAGCACGGCCCGCTAATAATGGAACTTTTCCTACTTCTGACTTCTGGGAGCCTGATGTCGCAGCACTGTAGAACGGATCCATTCCCTTATAAACGCTGTTGGAGCGGGAAAAACATTAAATAATTGAACTCCCCGCATCCAACACGGCTCTAAATTCGGCTGAAGGAAGGCAGAGGCTAGTGGCTAGTGATCGCGACGCCAGTGTGGTACCGACCCCAAGAAAGGACAACAGCACGCAAACATCCTCTCCCCTGTCACGTACTCTTGCCAACTCACCAAAAAACCTTTACCATACCTAACCGGCCCGCACTCCCAACAACACCCTTCGCTCCAAACAAAACTGGAGTTGTGGCCACAGCGCCTTGACTTGTGATGAAGACAGAAGTCCCAGCCCCATGGCGCCGAAATCAAACACACGCTGTCTTACAACTCTTCGAAGGCAGTTTGTGCGCAAGCTCTCGAGGGCGAGTCGCAGTTGCTGACATGAGCGTGTGATCGCTAACTGTGCGCTCCCTATCACGGGAACAGCTGAAACAACTACAAACATGGACAAAAAACTCGGCAGCTCCAGTACTTGGCCGGGTCATGTGTATAAACGTGCTTGGACCTCGACTCTGATATTATGTTTTCTTCCCGCCGTCATCGTACACTGCAGCTAGGACGTATGCCTGCTGCGAAAAGAGACGCCTGACCTCGACTGACGAGAGATATTGCGTCACCCCGCAGAGGCTGGATGTCCACACAGCTCTGTGCCACAGCGCCCAAAGGCCTCACAGGCTCAGGGCAACACGCATTCAACATGTTGAGCCTCGTTGCGCATGAAACCCGAACGCAGCATTCGCAGGAACAGACCCAACAACAGAGCATACGCTCCTGTACTTGGACTGCTTCTCTTCTTACTGCGCTTGTTGCTGTTGCTGCTACTCTCGCTTCCCTCTCGAAAGTTGACTTTCCACTCTTCGGAAGGCTAGCTGACGAGTGACGCCACAGCTGGAAGGCATGCAAGCGCCGCTGCCCTGGGCGCCAGCAGTTTTGGAGTATTGGGGGGGGGGGGGGAGAGTTTGTGGTCATTGTGGTGGTGAGTGCAGGAATACTAGATGGGATATACTCCTTGTCCCCCCATCCGCCCATCCGCATCCACCACTAAAAGCAGGGCGGAGGTCCATGAAGATATAGCTTCCATGGAATCCGGCCTGAAGAAACACTCTCCAAGACCACAGCCACCTTTCCGGACTCAATCGCAGAAAGCCCGAACCGAGCCAATGACCCCACAGTCGCGGCTCAAAATTGTCAGCAAACCCTAAACCTTATGATGCCAGCGTAGACCCAACAGTGAGAGACCACATGGGGACTGGACCTCTGGACGTCCTCGGGGTACAATCTTTGTACTACAAAACTGGTTTGTCGAGCAGCCAGACCGGATGATCTGCAAAAACACCAAAAGCAACGACAGTTTCGCAAGTCGCGAACCCCGACGTCCAAAAATGCCGACAGCGTCGCACGCGGCGAAACCAGGCATCTAAAAGCGATGACAGTAACGAGGATAGCGACGTCAATGCGCACGGTGCCTATAGCGAGAGCGCGATGTGCAACTCGCGAATAGCAAATCCCCCTTAAGTCCGGCCGAACACAGAGAACCCATCAACGAAGGATTCCAAGCGCCCGCCACATTTTCAGGATGCTTAGCGACGCAAGCCTCGAATCACAGGACCCAGGCGGAGAGCACGATTTCCTCCCGCCAGCACCACAAATCCGCACGTGGCCTAGGCGAGAGGGCGGTTCGACACCATCCACGAAGCAAAAAGCATGTGATGTTTCAAGGCACCGAGAAATCTTCGTCACCACCCGCCGCAGTGTGGAAAAAGTACGATGTTCGTCAAATTGCGACCACCACTCGAGGAACAACGTCCGCGTACGGTGCGCACGCGCCCGTGCGCGCAGCTCAACCCTTTGACTTTGAATGTGTAGGAACCCCAAGTGTTGGCACAATGTTTGGGGAACAAACCCTATACCTTAAACCCTAAACCCTCTACCGAACCAAGCAGCTCCAGCAAAGTGGCCAAGGATGCCGATGGCGACTACCAGAGTCGGGTCGGAGCCTTGGGGCGTCGGGTGTGGGACGTAGTGTTTGGGGGTTTCAATGGGGCTGGGGCGCATCCATGACTTCTGAGGGCCCTTGGGCCCTGGAGGCCCGCAGGCCTTATTGGACTACGACGGGCCAAGCTCCGAATGCCAAGCCTCATGTAAATATCACAATTTCTCTCAGAGCCCTTAGCTTGAGAATTCTGAGTTCCTGCAAGATCGGGTTTCTTGCGCTGATAGTTGCCGCGGACATGAAAGAAGCAAAAGATTGACAACATACTGCCAGTGCAAACCATTGCTGAGGTGGTGGACATCGTCGTAGTAGGCCTCGACGGCCTCCCAAGTGCTGGTGATCCTTGGAGGCAGACGTTTAGGGCACAGGGTAGGGGCATCCTCAGGGGATTTAGGGATAAATAAGCAACTCAAGGAGGATGTCATTTGGGGTGTGTACCTGGGAGCACAATTCCCTGATTAGTGGTTTGTGAACTCTCGGCAATTTGTGGGTGCTACAAAAAGGTACCGAGGGAAAGCATACAGCATACAAATTACGCATTGGATTCTGAAACTTTGGAGCTATGCATAGGGCCTCGGCAGGAAAGCACGTCTTAGGACATCACTACATGATCCACTAAAGAGTTCCAAGATGCCCACGTTGTGCGTGCGTACTGTTTAGCAATCCAGTGCCCGTAGCTCCCATGTAACATCCGGAAAGGGTGGATTCCTGCGCCGGGCCATGCTGAAGTTTCGAATGCCATCAGCTTTCCTGATTCCTGCGTTTCTGCTTCCACTTGGTAGCCCAGTTACTACTGGTGCTGCCTTGGAACCTTACTTTTGAGGGCGACAGGGAGAGGGCTGCCATCTTGTGTGGGGGCCTCATATCTGAGATGTAAAATAACCCCTCCAAAGCCCTGTAAGAGGCTGCCTGTACCGGCAAGCCTGCTGGACCCCCCAGAACCCAAAAGCAAACCCAAAAACAAACCCAGAACCCAAGCCCCTCTGAAGCCCTAAGCTCTACAGACTCAACCCCAGACCCTTAAACCAATCCCTGACCTTCACCAGCCCCTTTAGGGTTTGGGGTGCAAAGATTGGTGTAGCAAAGTGTCGAGCTCCCACCGTCGGAAGAATTCCCGGCTGCACGGGAAAGCATAGCCCGACTTTCACAGAATCTTCTCAGAAAAGGTGAAGGCCTACCTCCACGCGAGAATGAATCTCAAAATGCGAAGTGCTCGAAAAGTGGCTCGAAAAGTTGCACACATAAAAGCTGAAGGTGGCATTCAGAAGCATGCCGCGTTTGGTTGTCTGCCGCCTTGTTGGTTCAGGCGAGTACCTTGAGATTTAAACACTTGCTGGCTGAGTGCTTCGAATGCAGCACGGAACGCTCTATTGGCGCCAACCAGTTCAAATCGCGTGTCTCAGGCTGCCTGTTGCTTACATCGCTGACAGCTACTCTTGCGCCGGCTAGCGGCGACTAGGCTGTTCAATGACCATAACTAATTATGAGCTAAAGCTGCTAACAATTTCCACGACCATACCAAAGAACACTGCCCATGCGCATGGCGTGCTGTGCCAGAAGGAATCCTGGCTTGATTCCGCGCGTCTCTGCATGTCCGTGCATTGCCGACGCAATTTCATCGTCTCCTCACGTTCATCCTGCAGCCTTGGGCCCACTTTGCTGCATCATGCAAGCTTAGAGGCATAGAGTCATATTTTCATTCCTTTTTGGAAACCTAGACATGACACAGGCCATACAGAGCACATCAATATGATAACCTGAAATCAACAACCCACCTATCTGACAAGAACCCCGCAGCTGCTTGGCTTGAACCTCGCCATTCCGATTGCATTGGTCGATCTCCTCCTTCAGGCGCGCTGCCTTGCCAGTTACAGACTTGACCTGCGTCTCGGATCTATCTAGGCGAAGGGGCTTAGGAGCTAAGAAGGATACCTTTGAGGGAACCTACTGTGTAAGCACCCTTACGGCAGAAAAAACACAGACAAAGCTCCCACATGAGAACTACGCCACTTCGTTCTTGAGCTGCTCGTTCTCTGTCTTTGCAGTCTGGCACTGCTCCCGGCACTTCTTCAGCTCCCCCTCGAGCACGGTCACTTCACTTTTAAGCACTTGTCGGGACTGCTCATGTTCCAGAACACTGCGCCTAAGACGTTCCACCTCTTGTTCGCTTTTGAGGAGCTTTTCTTCTTCATCGCGTAAGTGACGATGTAGCTTGTCAGCCTGATTTGCGGACTCACGGTAGCTTGTCTGCCACGCCGCTAGATCCTTACCTTGCTGCTCAAGTTCCCGCTCCTGCTTATTCAAGTCACGGTTGCCACGGTCACGCTGATCCTGTGCCTGCTGCAATTGAATCCGCAACGTCTCACAATCGGCTTTGGCATCTTTTGCCTCGTCCTGGAACTTCGATGATTGTGTTTTCGCGTTGCACAACGCATCTTGCTGTGTATGATAGAGCTCCTTCCAGCTCTTGCAGTCCTCCTTGCTCAATTGCTGTTCGCGTGCGAGGCGGGCAGACTCTGCCTTCAAGCCGGCAATATCTCCTTCGCACTCATGCAGCTTACGCGTGGCTTCATCGCAAGCTTGCTGAGCCTCCAGCTTGAGAGTTTGGGCCTCCTTCAATCGGCTGCTTTCACTACACAACTTCTTCTCGAGGTCCTTGCGATCCAGCTCTTCCCTGTCGAGTTTGACTCTCAGCAAGTTGCCGCGTTCTTGAGCGAGACGCTCTTGTGTCACGGCAGCATCCGCTCTGTCCATTTCCTTTTTCACTTGCTGCTCTGCTGTCTTCTTCTCACGCTCCAGCCGATTCTGCAGCATCACAGCGTTTGTAAGCTGGTCGAAGAATTTGTCGGCCTCGCTTTTGTGGAATGTGGCATCGTTATTTGCAACTGCGAGTTTTTTTTCCAAGCCTTTAACTTGCTGCTTCAGGCTGGTGACCGTCTCCTGACACTCTTGCAGCTGCGATTTCAATCTATTTTCCGTTTCCTTCCATTGCTGAGAGGACTGCAAATGACGAAGCACCGCAGTCTGCAACTTTGACTCTGGCCAACGAAACTTGCAGCAAACAAAGCCGATACCGAGCCCGCTCAAGCCCGAAAGCAGAGTTGCCGGCCATCCCTGCAACGAAACTCCACACGTATCAGCTTTCGTGGACACAAAACTGATGCCAGCTTGGCCAGAGCGGACTGCAAAGGACAACCATTCCTTGACAGCGTCTAAGGCTGGAGAGCACCCATTTGTAACAGAAACTTAACACTGGGTTCTGTGCCTCCGTCATTTTCTCCATCCATGCCTGAAGCCATATCAAAGTGCCAGCTACCGCAGCAGCGCCAACTACCGCAACAGCGGAGAGGATCTTCCATGGAAGGTGATGAAGGGTTCTCTCCCTGCTCCCTGGAGCTTTCTGCTGGTCTGCAACCAAAATCATGAATGGCTGGCTTGGAGTGCAAGTTACACAAGCATGCTGAAGGAACTGCCGCAAGCTCTCCGCTGCGACGCCTTCGCACGCGTGAACCTTAGTTGGTGAATGCCCGGCCCATGAACACCGCAGCGCAGAAAAGCAGTGATCGGAAGTCTTCGCGCATCAGTGCTTGAGCACCGGAATTCCACGACATAGCGCGGACCGTCGTCTACAGCCTCACTCGGGGTCTCAGTCGGCTCGGGTGTGCCCATCTGCCATCGAAAGACACCAGTGCCTGTGATCCCGGGGGAAGAACCAGCGTTCTGGAGCCGAGGTGGTGCATGTCATACAACAAGGAATGGTGTCATGCGCTGCTGCGTGTTTGTTTGAAAAATCATGATGCAGGCATTGCGTACCCTTACGATATTGCGGTCAGAAGCCAGAGGTGCCTCTCTCGCTTCCTCAATTGACCAAGATCCATTTTGCACCTGACGGGACTTGACAAGGGAACTTCCAAACTTGGGGTCTCTTTTGGGGATCCTTACATACGAAGTGTGTTGGGGTCTTGAGAAGTTACCATAAGAACCTCTCAAAACAAGCTGAGCACTCTTTATGTCTTGTGTCATAAAGGCCCAACCTTGGTACACCTGCGGCGATGGCACTCGTTTAGGCGTAGGGCCCTGTTCTCTCACCTTGTTGTCTGATCTTGGAGAGCCAAGCTGCCTCAACCCCACGAAGCCTATACACCTCAACCGCATACCAACGAATACACCTTGAACGCAAAGTCCTACACCCGAAGCGCTAAGCTAAACCCGAAACCCTGAACCCTGAACCCTAAACCCGAAACCCTAAGCTCTCTTACCCATATAATCCCATACACCTAAGCCTTAAACTCTTAGTCGGCATAGGCGCATCGATTCGCCGGGTTAGGGCTCAAGGCTCAAGGCCTAGTCAAGAGGCGTGCCTGTGCCAATAAGTCGGGTAAAGTGACAGAGCTTGAGGCGGGCGCTTTAAGCAGTGCGGTGCAGGGCCCTAGCGTATGGAGTCTAAGGTTTATGGATTGAGTCAACTTCATATTTTCTTACAGTAATGTTATGGGATTCTTTGATGCCCGAAACCCTGAACCCTGCAACCTAAACCTTCCCCCCCCGAAGCTTCCTAAAGCCTTAGCCCCAAAACCTATAAACTCTGGTTAAACCATGCAAGCCCTACAAACCCTAGACCCTAAACAACCTTCTGGCCAGAATTCCCTGGCATGCAGATACCGAAAATGCTTAGAGTAAGCCTGAATTGCATATAGATCACGTTACACGCTGTAAGCTCTTTACGCCATGCTTTTCCTCCTGTCTAGGGCCTTTTGCCAAGGTGTTGATGTGCATAAAGGGGAACAGATACTCGGAAAGGAAGGGGAACAGATACTCGGAAAGGCATGGACGCAGTCGCTTCCGAAAATGCTCCACCCAGAACATACAAAACACTCAGCAGCCCTAAGCCTGAACCCTAAAACCCTTTAACCTTAAACCCCAAACCCAGACCCATCTTCTTCAGGCATGTTCATTCGCCTTGGGGTGGGCCGTGGCCCAGAAGGGCTACGGGTTTAGGGTCCAGAGTGGTTTGGAGTTTCTGCAACAAGTAGTTTGGGCCCAGGGCTGATGCTCAGAAGACATTTTCATGGTGCTTCCCTCGAAAAACAAAAGCTCTCATTGAGTGCGGCTTGCTTGTACCATCTGCCGTGATTCCTGCGATAACTCACGAGCTACGGATCGCTAGCGTCATACAAGTTCTTCGTTACAACGTCTTTGCTTCAGTTTGTCGATCTTGCCAGGCCTGTGGTTGTCTCTGGACGTAGATTTTGGAGTCTCAAGGTCGGAGGCGCAAAGTTGGGCATTTGAAGCTTGCCAGGCTGTCTTTGGGCTGCGAGCAACTTCTCAGAGTATTGTGGATGGCACGTTCGCCGAACTTATTCAACGTCGGTATGGAGCATCAAGCCGCACATAAAGAGTACACATGTTGTCCAACACAGCAACAACAACTAGTCTAGTTGCAACTCATACGTTGTGCATGCTGAAGGATCGGGCGCAGGCTCCGGTGAGTCGGGCCAGCAAGAGGGGACTCAGACGATGAGTTCTTGGAGCTTAAGAATGGCCTCCAAGAAGCGGAAAAAAGGTCCGACAATTCAGACAATGAATTGTGGGGAAAAAAGTCCGAGGGTTCGGAAGACGAGGACCCAAGAAGAAGCCCAGGACAAGTTTGCTGATAGACTAACTGCCCCCTGCTTCTGGACAAGTATGCTGACCAACTACTAGTCCCCTGTTCTGATCTAACTGCCCCTTGGTTGAAGTTCGTTTTTGGGTGCCTTTTCGGCGAGGGGGCTTTGTGAGGTGCAAGCTCGCTTAAACCAAAACCTTGGAAAACGCATCACATACAATTTCGATCTGAAAACCCAATAGAGGAAATGTCCCAAGGGCCGACCCAGTTTGGGTTCTCAGGCCGAGACTTTGGCTGCTGCTCGCCCAGCCGAGGGCCCAGTGTCCTGTTTGGGAACGGGCCGCGGCGGTGGGAGAGAGAGGGGGGGTTGGGGTCAGGGTTATAGGTTTGTAAGGTTATAGCGTTTATAGCTTTTAGGTGTTATAAGGCGTTTAGGTTTAGGGTTGTGTGATGTCGAGGAACTCGGGGGGGGGGGGGGGGGGGCTGAACTAAGGGGTGTAGAGTTCCAAAAGGTCAAGGTAGGTCTTATGGCGTTTAACCTTGGCTCCCTAAACCCACAAGGTCGAATGCATTGTTTCCTAGACCCTAAACCCCTTAAATGGGAGTTCAGGGTAGTTTGCCAGGATGGGCCATGATCGTGGGTTTAAGGCACGTAGATGTGGGGAGTAAACGAGTTTATAAGTAGGGTAACTCGGAAACTCTAGTTGTAGTTGGATAGAACCCTATTTATCTGACCCTAGTTCGAAGTACCTGAACATGTGGTTGCACTTGGGGCAGGAACACCTGCCGAGAGGGAGGCGCATGCCCTTTACCTGGTTGAGGGCCTATAGGGCAAACTGGAGATGGCATTTGTGCCGCTGGGCACGCCTTTCAAGCTGGGTTTAAAGTTTAGGGTTGAGTGGGTGTAGGTTTAGGGCTTAGGATTCTAGGGTTCGAGTTTTAGGCTTTTACTGAGAATCTACTGCAATCAGTCGTGGAATCCTTGCATCACCCACCTTCCTTTCTCATATCCCAAAATCTACGCAAACCTTTTACAGGGGGTGCCCGGGGAAGGGGGGGAAACAAGCCTCCACCAAGTCAACAATCGAGAAGCTTACCTGCAACAATGAAACTTCGCAGAAACTCTGCAAGCATGCGGCACAATAAAAGCCGGAGGTTCATGATTAATTGCTGAGAAGTAGGGTTTTAAGTAGGGTAGCTATGGTTCTGACCTTGTTTGGGGGGTTAACCCTAAATCCCAGCCCCTACACCCTAAATCCTAAACCCGATTTATGATTACCCATGAACCGCCACGCAGATTCCACAGAGCAAGTGCTGAGCTTAGTGGCTTCGGCATGTCGGTTCTGAACTTTGTTCTTGCAAGGCCCAATGCATCAACAAGTCTCAAGCACACTTAGTACGGTCTTGCCTGCATGCTGTGCCTTTTGGGGCGGTCCTCTTCCGGCGCTATACCTAGTGCAGTTTACATAGATCTTCTGACGTAGCTGCTAGCGAAGCCCTCTGTGCGAAGGTTCAGCATGTACATAAATTGACAGCATACTACCACGCGCACCCAAGTTGAACTGTGGATCTGCAGCTTCGGGTGAAGCGTATCCACATTCGCCTTGATGTTCAGCATTGAGTGACATAATGCAAAAAGCGACAACTGTGAGCAGCCGTTCCCACGTCATCCAGCAAACCCCCCCCATCAAAGCGGAACCTCGAAAACAACGGCTCGTTGATCATCCGCCTCGAGATGCGTTCTCATGTTTCTTGCCGGAGTGACAACAAGCTACCACAACTTTGTTGTGAAAGCAAAGAACAAAACAAAGGAAGTGCTGACTTCTGCAGACTCACGGGAGGATCCAGGCAGGTGCCGTCAATGAAGATATTCCACAAACAATACTTCGGGGTTCTAGTTTTCACTTCCTCACAGGCTGGGACCGGAGTCAGAGGCTCAGACAAAGTTATAGTCCTCCTCGTCTTGTGGAACTGCTGCTTGAGTATTGAGCTGAGCTTGCTCAAAGGCTGGCCCTTCTGCCGCTCCATCTTCCTGAGAGTCTTGGATGCTGTGCGAAGATACCGTGTTCAAAGACATCTCCATGCCTGCAGACATTGGAGGATTGGCAGCCTCTGCTGTTGGATGTCCGGCAGCTGTTCCTGCCAGATCTGCATGTGAGGCTTGTGGACGTGTGTCCTGGCCTGGTAAAGGCGCCATAGACAATCTCTCGTTTTTCGCAATGGGAAGAGCTGACAGCAATTCAGCGCAGAATTGCTGACAGTTAAACGACCGTATATCGTAGCGTCTGCCAGTGGCGCCGACCATTACCTTCAAAGTATCAACAACCAGCTCCATCTTTATTGCTTTGCAGACATCGTAAAATTCCACGCCGGCATGTCCCTCTGTCTGGGCAAGAGTCTTGCTGAGGTTTGTCCAGCTGGAAAATGTGGAAAGACCGCGCTCTTCAAGACCGTCCTGGGTCCAACTCAAGCGGCATGCCCGAAGACAGCCGCAGGACACATACACAAAGTACAGCTCATCATGCCAAGCGCCAAGTGCACGTTCTGTAATCGACAAGAGATGCCCGCCTTCACCGTCTTGTTTGAACACGCCGAGGCGTGTTGTCACCTTGCAGACGGAGGTAATTTCTTCATTGCCCACCATGGCAATCGCATGTTCATTAATGTCGTCCGCGGTCAGCCTCGCTGTCTTCTTAGACTTGCAGGAATTCGACGGTAACGATGCCACACAGCGGCTTGATTCTGAACCTGAACACCACGCGATGACACTGCCCATGATCACGAATCAATGCGGGCTGAAACTAGAACACGCCGATAGATCGGAGTGTGCACGATGTCACATTCAATGGATTCGTAACTTTAGCAGCTAGCTTCATTGACATAATCCGAAACACAAGGGCCTACAGCTAAGGCTACTTTGACTTATGTCTCTTCGCCTTCTGAAGCCGATGTGTCCGTGAGCACTTTCTGTAGCGATTGACTCTGACACCCCAAGATCTACCCAAACCTTACCTAAACCAAGTAGTTCCATTCTGGGGGGACCAAAATGTTTTCAGCCTTTTGCACTAAACCCTAAACCCTAAACCCCTAAAACCTAAACCCTACCCCCCCCCCCCCCCCCCCCCCACCTCCCCAACCAAGAAGAAACTACAACTGGGGTCTAGACAAGCCCGAAACTCCCATGCCGCTTGAAGAAAACGTCAAGCCCAAGGCAAGTAGGGTTTAAGAGTTAGGGTTTAGCAAAGCTGGCCTTGAGAGGCAGAGCCGGGCGCACTGCCATGTCAGCACCACCTGACAAAATGCAACGCTGCATTTGGGGCCCTATAAGCCCTAAACCTGCAAGCCCCTTCAGCCTGCTTTGTAGGGTAGTATATAACTACACGGCTCCTTGTAGGATCTTCCTATCCTAGCAGATGTTCGCACGGTTGCAGTGAGTTCCCTGCCATCCTGTAGCCAGGCAGTCAACGATGCTTGCCTGGCTAATGGGATTTAGGGTTTAACTACAGGGGTTATAAGTAGTCAAGGACCTTTCAATCGGGCTAGGTGCCGCAAGAACAAACGAAGGTACCCGTTTTGGTGTAGTCCGCACTCGAAAGCCAACCCTCGGAGCTTCTAGACGGTTCAAGGGCAAGACTCGGAACACAAGAGCCCTAAACCCTGAAGCCTGAACCCAGGCTGACAGAATGAACAAACCTGTGTTCTTGAGGGTTCATGGGTGCTTTTACGCAGGCTTTGTAATTCCGGACAGAGCAGAACAAAAAACCGGGTGCCCAACTTGACGTTAGAGGGGGTCGACTGTGGGTCTGTTGGGCTCGGAAGAATAAGCGTACGACAAGAACTGATTGAAGCTGCACTGTAAGCTGTCCGAAATGTCTTCCTAAAAAACAGGCCCCAAGCTCTAAACCCTAAGTCTTAAGCACCGCTATCCGATTTGATTCCTATTAACCCTAAGCCCCATTTTAAAGGTGCTAACAAATAGGCCCTAAACACTGTGAAACCCTTAACCCTATAGAGCCACATTTAAGGGTACTGAGCTCCGCACATTTTGGGCTAAGACCATGGTTTGGCTGCCGCTCGGGAGCTGCTGTGTCCTGTTTGGCGGGTTGGGGTTGAGAGTTTGGGCTTGGGGGTTTGGGGTTGAGGGTTATGGGTTTAGGGTTTGGGGTTGCTGTTTGGGTGTTGGGGGGGGGGGGGGGGGGGGGGGGTGTTGAGGAACTCTGGGGCCTGAATTGTGGGGGCTTATAGCTTTAGAAGGTCATGGTTTACTTCGACATGTTCTTGTAAAGCTCTACGGGTTGTGGAAGGGTTCATAAACCCCAACACCCCCGAAGTGGGGGCCGTTTGGGGCTTAAAGGGCAGGCTGACAAATATGTGCCATCAAGGGAAGCTAATAATCTCAGGGCATCCTCGAGAATGGTCTTGAGAGGTCGGGGTTGAGGGTTTTAAGGGATCTCCGTTTAGGGTTTAGGATTCTAGCTGGGAGGTTGCCAAAAATGGGAGGAGGGGGGTGTCTTGGGCATACAAGGAACCCCGGTTACTGGCAAAGTCCCATTTCAAGCCAGAAGCTTGTGGCAAAGCGGCCCACAGGAACGACTGACACTTCAACCCGACATCCCAAGACCCTAAACCTCACTCCAGAACTAAATAGCCCAGTAACCGTACTCTAAGGAGGGTACCCTTTTTGGGGTTACTTTAACGTAGAATAAGGGAACCTTGAGCCAAAGAAGGCAACAAAAGGGTACCACTGGGCTACCAAGCGAAGGTGCACGCCCGGACCTGGTCCCCAAAGCCCCACGACACGGTTTTGCCCACGCCCTCTGCGTCTCATGCAAGCCGCTATTTGGGCGGCGGGTCGAGGGGTTACATAAGGTTTAGGGTTTAGTTAGAAACTAGTGAGAGCTTATTGGACCACACCATTCGAAGCTACTTATCAACTTCTAGACCCTGATGCCTACACCCGACTTGCAGGGAGGAGGTGAGGACGACCCAGGCACGAGTCTGTTCCAAGTAGCGGGGTGGAACTCAGCGACCGGTACCTTCGCAGAGTCTTCTGCGAAGATCGCGATGCCTGGGTTGTGGGAGGGCTTGCTTCAAACAGCCGCTGGCAGGTTAAGTCTTAAAAAACAGCGCGTGCAGGCAAACAACCAAGCTGAAGGAAGCCAAGTGGCAAGCATTGGGGTCGTTTAAAGCATTGCGCAGGCTCACTCAGGAATTAGCTTCAGGCACTGCCTGCAGTCTCTGCTTGCCTCCATGCCATCCTTCAGTGCAGAGAGCAGACCCTCCTTTGGAACCGCCTTCAGGGTCTCCCCGATCGCGGCGCATGCGCACAGCCAATGCCGAAACAGAAACCAAGCCAAGTCGAAGATCTGGGAGTTGAGGGTCGCTTTTGCCTCGCTCGTCTCGCCCTCTGAGGGTGGAAGGAATGGGCCAAGCAGAGCAAGCGCGGCGCAGAGCAGGAGCAGACCACCCAGCACACGGCCGCGCGCCATGCTCTCGCAAAGTGAAGGCTTAAGAGCTCCCCCTTGTTGGACCCTTGTTAAGGGGCACTTCGGAAGTGCAGGGTTCTTGGGCTTGGGGTGTTGGCGTGTTGGGGTTTGGTTCCGAAGCCTGCGTGATCCCGCTACCCCTTAGAGTGTTTTTTTGGGCTGCAGATTTATGGGACAAGGGGGGGGGTGGGGGGGATAATGCCAAGGACTTCGAGTTTCAAAAATTTTGGGGTTTCAGAGCTTTGCCATTTCGAACTGTGCGGTGATACAAAATCTGAGCCCGGAGGGAGAAGGCTTCGGGCTGAGGGTTCTAGGTGGTGTTAGGGTTTCAGGATTAGCCCTAAACCCTAAACCTAAACCCTAAACCCTAAACCCCAGACCCTAAACCCTAAACCCTAAACCCTATGCCTTACAGGGTTTAGTGGGGTTCCACGCTTCCTTGTGAGTCCACGTGAGGGTTTGGGGTTTAAGGCGTAAATGCAAGGCACGCGGTACCCACGACACTTCAGCATGCGGCCCCAAACTTCCAGAGACGCCGGGGTCTGAGCCATAGCTGAGCACGTTAGGTCGGGGGGTTCAAGGGGGGCAGGTACCTGGGGAGCCTTAGGGAAGCTGAGGGAGCCTTAGGGAGTAGGGGGGAGTATGAGGGAACCTTGGGTTGCATACCCCCCGGAGCCCCCCTCCCTTAAGAACCCTAATTTAGGCGTAGTTGGGGTACATAACAGAAGCTTCCCATATCAACTGGGCCCAAGGCACGTCTCCTCCAAAAAAGACCCGTCGCCACGAGGGGTCAGATGCCCATCTTCATCCCGAGCACCGAGATCTGGATGTTTGCCTCTCCAGAGCATTGTAGCCGCTTGGGGGGCAGGATGGGGACTTATGTGGGGATTGAGGGTTTAGGGCACGTAGATGTGGGGATTAGACGAGTTTATAAGGTCTCGGAAACTCTAGTTGTAGTTGGAGGGAAAATCTACTTATCTGACCTTACTCCGAAGTACCTGAACATATGGTTGCCCTTGGGGCAGGAACACCTGGTGAGAGGGAGGCGTATGCCCTTTACGGGGTTGAGGGCTTGTAGGGCAAACTGGAGATGGCATTATTGCCGCTGGGCACTCCTTTTGAGCTGGGTTTAAGGTTAGGGTTGAGAGGGTGTAGGTTTAGGGCTTAGGATTCTAGGGTTTAGGGTTTTAGGCTTTTACTGAGATTCTACGGCAATCAGTCGTGGAATCTATGCATCATCCACCTTCCTCTCGTCTGACTACATAAGCGAGCCCACCATGGATCTCTCAGGTCCCAAAATCTACGCAAACCTTTTACAGGGGGGTGACGGGGAAGAAGGGGGGGGAAACAAGCCTCCACCAAGTCAACAACCGACCAGTTTACCTGCAACAATAGAAAACTTCGCAGAAACTCTGCAAGCATACGGCATGATAAAAGCTGGAGGTTCATGGATACTGAAAAATAGGGTTTTAAGTAGGGTAGCTATTGTTCTAGCCTCTTTTGGAGGGCTAACCCTAAACCTTAGACCCTAAACCCTAAAGCCTAAACCCGATTTATGACTACCCATGAACGTCCACGCAGATTCCACAGCGCAAGTACTGTTGGCCCTCCAGGGCCTTCTTGGGCGCACCAGGAACCCGCCGTTGCTTCCCCGAACCCGTAGGGTTTGGGGTTTATAGGCTTTGGGGTTTATAGGGTTTACAGGGTTTATAGGGTTTACAGGGGTTTATGGTTCACGATATCGGCTAAGCATCAAGTCAATTGAGACGCAAGCGAAAGGAGCTTGCAAGCGACATAAACACCCAACAAAACGCAGACGCGATCGGGCGTTCTTCGAAGTGATGGTCCTGTTTTGGGGCCATATGGGGGGCACGAAAAACTAGGGACCCTTAATAGTCCCCAAAGAAGAAGATTCCCCCTCATAATAAGGACCCTAATCGGGCACCCCTAGTTTGGGGAAATCCTCATTATGAATAGGGATCTGGGTTTTGGGTTTGTACGGTTTAGGGTTTAGTGTTTAGTACCCTTCAAAAAGTGGCCATAACTGTCAACACACCCCGCATACGCAAAAGCAGGAAGACAAGTCAGCTGGTCACGCGTGCGCCTTTCTTTCCCGTCTCGGACCAGGCCTTCCTGGCACGCTGCCTTTGGATTTAGGGCTTTTGGGCTTGGAGGGTCTTAGGGTTATAGGTGTCTAGACCGGAAAGCCCTGTGATGTACAGTGATCGGGCGCCAGGTTGATCATAAGATCACAGGCCGGTTCAAGAAGACATGCTCACATGGCTGCAAATTCAGTAGGCTCTGGCTGCGGAGATGCTGCAACCTAAAACCTGAACCTCAAAGCTCTCCACTGGGAACAAGGCCATGAACTTTGTCTGCTTCCGAGGTCACACAGATTGTATATCTTCGTGGCGCCTTCAGCACCTCAGCAGAGACCATCATCTCCCGCAGGTTCTCGCCCGGTTGTTGTGGGAGTTTTGGTAGGGCTTAGAAAAGCGGAGAGTCGAGGTATTCCAGGGGACTTGACAAGGATCGCCTGCAAACGCACCCCGTCAAAGAACTCACCATGCAAGTATGTAAGGTTGGCCCATTACCGTGAAGATCTCATGTCAACTGCCCACCGAGCTACTTCCCTTCTCATTTTCAGCGCTGTCTCCGTCGCGCAGTGTGAGCGCAGACTGCCGGACTCCATGGCACATTGGCTCGATGAAGCTTGACAGGCACGCCAAAAACAGACGCTCGGCTTGGGAGCGGGAGACTTCGCACATTGTGCCACGACTGCATCGTGGGTCACTCACATCTCGCCAATGGGCGAGAGTGGGGCAAACCGCCACGGCGTGAGGTGCTCCTGCCGGCGCCTGCGCAGGGCCTCGCAGATAATCACATGGGAAACCACATTCTGGGTCACTAGAGAAATATCTTTACCCCGGCAGAAATAAACACTTACGTGAGATACTTGCAGTGGCTCCTTACGCAAGACTTTTCACTAACAGTTCAACAAAACCTTTTCTTCACTTCACCCCGGGGAAGTGACCGTCGAGTGGAAAGTTCACTAGCCGTATACCGGACCTAAGCCCTATTGCTTTCGATGCACGCTTCTATTCAAAGTCTTGTTGTCTTTTTGAGCAAGCTGTTTCAAAATACTGTTGGCTTTTTGAGCAGGCTACTTAGGATTCTAGTGATACCGTCTTCAATCACGTAGTTAAGACACGACGCAAATGAGATTCGAACATGGTCTACTATAGTCATCGCAGGTAGGCATTGCAATATTTACACCTTCAATTTAACGATCAGAAGAACTGAAACACTCGTTGTCGCACAGTAAGGATGCTCATGAGACATAAACTTTCTCAAACAATAGCTACTAGGCTCTTGCACAACAATTCTGCTAAAGGTACAATTGAATCGTCGCCCTCTTAAAAATCGTCGCCTCTAACATAAAGAAAAAAGTAGAATGCAAAGGGACTAACTTGAATGTGATATACAACCCAAATCCAAAAATCCAAATGCCCAAAAACTCAATTCAACATTCCAAAAATTCAAAAATCCAAAAACCCAGACTTTCTTGGGAGATTCTCCTTGGATTTTTGTGTTTTTGGGCTTTTGGGTTCTCAAGAGAGATGCTGAAACTTGCAAAAAAAAGGCAAAAGCCAAAAAAAGTCACACACAAAAGTGCAAAGAATGCAAAACCACACAAAAACTTGCAAACAAAAACAAAGTGCAAACAGAGACAACAGAAAGTGGAACAAACAAAGAAACACAAGAAAGAAACACGAAAAACACAAACATGTCTGCTTTCAGTCCATTGGGATGCTTTTACAGTACAGAATGTATTAGATGTACATAAAGCCCGAAAATTCGCCATGACCACGTCGGTTTGTGGTCGAGTCTGTCGCTTCCAAAACATGTAAAATGCGTCCGGATTGTTCTGTTACCCCAAAGTCCAGACATTTTTGGGAGGTCCTCTGGCAAGGTTTCGAGTTTTGGCATTTTCGACTTTTGCAAGCTAACTTGCGTAGAATGGCAAGAAAATCACATTTAGTCTTAAAATCGGACACTGTTCCGAAGAAATGCATGAACTTGCCTTTGTTTACAAAGAATGCATTAGCACTAGTCTCGACTGTGAAAAAACCTCAAGGTCCAAAAGAGCAGACACTGTCTACAAGAGCTTTCACATCTCGAGGTTGATCCATTGGGGGGGGGGAGACCGTATACGTGATATATGTATATATTACACACACCACACCCCGCCTGAAGCCTTAGGACGATTCACTCTCAGGATGTTCAACCCTGAATCCTTTCTAAAATCCTCACACCACAGGCTCCTTGAACCATTAATCTGAAACCCTGAAGCCTGTCCATCCTCAAGAACAAACACACCCAAACAGCTCCACCGCGCCGTACTCGAGGCGCCCCTGCCTTCTTCACGGAACGGGGCAAAATCCTCTTGCCGCGGTGCAGCGGATAGCCGAGCGGCCCCACGTCTGGCGACATGCAAGGAGCACTTCGGGCTGCGGGGTCTCAAGCTCTTAAGCCTTAAAACCCCAGAAAAATCCACGTGTTTTGAGACGTAATTCAACAAACCCGGGTTCAGGTGGGCAGCCGCTTTCAGTTCTAGCTCCATGCGTTTGCTCACCTCAGCCAATTTTCACGCAGCAAGTCGGGCAGACTTACTGGGTGTTCAAATTGAGGTTGTTCAGGTCCAAGTATGCACCGTTAGCACAGCGAAAACAGCCATTCCGAAGCCCCAGCAAAACGTTAAGTTATAGGACATTTTGCACGTTCATCCATTCTGAACCCTTAAGTTAACGTTAAGGAACTTCTCTCGCTGACATCAGATCTGCCAGAAAAACCAAGTTGGAGCGTACAAGGGCACTTCCGCCGCAGAAGAAACCCGGCAGAAACCTCCAAGCATCGGAAACCTTCGTCCCTGCGTCAATAACGGCTGAAGTGGGTTTTGGGGTTTAGGGTTTAGGGTTTAGGGTCAGAATATCCTTTCGGGGCAGACTCAGCGCTTGGAGTGCAGCACTGGTTGAAATCTGATCTCTGCCCGAGTTTCGGGGAAAGCGGGGAGAGGGCGACGGGGAGCCGCTTCTCAGCCGCGTGTCAACCCTAAACCCTAAACCCTAAACCCTAAACCCTAAACCCTAAACCCTAAACCGTGAATGATGCAGCAGCTGGATCACCAACTCCCCTACCTCTTTTCAGAACAGCGACTAGCCACCCAAGGAGGCCACCCAGATGATGGAAGCCCAACCCCCAAATCGACCCGAAACAGGGTGGGTTCAGACGAAAACCTCCCAAGAAGGCACAAAAACATGGAAACGTACGAAAAAACCTTTTAGACGGCACAAATGATGGAAACCCAAGCCCCGCAAATCGACCCGAACCAAGAAGGTTGGGTTCAGACGAAAAACCTCCCAATAAGGCTCCAAAACCCCAAAGAGGACAAATACGAGGTAGGATCCGGAACCGATCGCCTCGCGGCTGGAGCTCAGAAATGCCCGCAGCTTCCACAGCGCGCCTGGCCACAAAGTCTTAGGGTTGCTGGAGTTCAGGGTTTAGGGTTTAAGGAGTTCAGGGCATCTTTCAGGAGTTCAAGCGGCCAGCCTTAGGGCTGAAGGAGTGCCGGGTTTAAGGAGTTTAGGGCGCACGGAGTTTCAGGACTTTGGAGGGAGGACGCCAGCGCGAGCCCAAAGACTGCAACCTTCCATCGGCTTTAAAGGTTGGCAAACTTAGGGGCCTCAATGCTTGGAATAGGCAGCCTTTTCTTTGTTTTTTTTTTTTTGGGGGGGGGCGCTGAAAAAAGAATATTCATAAAGGGTCCTAAGGGAAGGCTCCAGTATAGGTTGGTAACCAGGGATGGCCTCGCTGGCAGCGCCGCTGGCATGAAGCCTGCTTGTTGGAGACACAGTCAGAGACCAACAACGGCTAAAGTGAAGTGGGCTTAGGGTTTAGGGTTTAGGGTCAGAATATCATTGTCGGGGCAGACTCACCATTGCAGGGTGCAAGCAATCGGAAGCTACCCGAGTGTGTGAGCGCTTGGAGTGCAGCACTGGTTGAAATATGTTGAAATCTGATCTCTGCCCGAGTTTCGGGGAAAGCGGGAGAGGGCGAAGGGGAGCCGCTTCTCGGCCACTTGTCAACAGGTTGTGGGAAAAATGATGCAGCAGCATTTTGTCTGGGAGCGAAGCCCTGCTGGCCCTAGGGCCGAGGAAGCGGCAGGAAGCGGCCGGATTTCGAGAACATTGTCTTCGGATCCGACGATGCTTCGCCCATTGCCCAATCGAGCAGCAAGGCGCGACACCCCCAGAGCCCAGGCAGCTGTTAGGGCCGAGGTATCTGCCCCGTTCGAGGCTGTGTAGGAACTGTGCGAAGTGTGCAAAGAACGCGCGCATTGGCAGACTGTAAGCCGGCGACACTTGCAGCCTGAATGTGGGCAAGGAGGGCCACCCGCAAAGCAGGCGCTTCAAGCAATAAAGCCAGTCCGGTTTCTCGGTCGCAAAAATCGAAGAGAATTTGTCATGTAGTCTATGGTTGTCAGTATGCTTGCGGCCTGCGGCACTGCGGCCCTCAATCTAAGCGCTCAGCCAGCAACCCAATGACACTTTTTCGACCACATGGGTGTCTCCGATTCGAGGGGGTTCTTGGGGTCCTGATAAGGGGATCCGAGATTATTCTCGGAAACTCCGAAGGTACAAACCCTAAACCCTACATACACATACACTTCTACATGTATACGTATATCTATATATATATATATATATACAGGGTTTAAGGTTTATAAACCCTGACTGTCTGGCTGTAGGAACCGATCGCCTCGCGGCTGGAGCTCAGAAACGGCCGCAGCTTCCACAGCGCGCCTGGCCACAAAGTTTTAGGGTTGCTGGAGTTCAGGGTTTAGGGTTTAAGGAGTTCAAGGCATCTTTCAGGAGTTCAAGCGGCCAGTTTAGACATTCAGGAGTTTTAAGGCTTTGGAGGGGGGATGCCAGCGCGAGCCCAAAGACTGCAACCTTCAATCGGCATCAAAGGTTGGCAACATAAGGGCCTCAATGCTGGACATAGGCTGCTTATTTATATTTTATGTGCTTAGTTTTTTTTGCTTTTTTTGTTTGGGGGGGGGCCTATTATAGTATAAGGGAACATTATTTGTACTTCTTCCGACTCCTATAGTATAGGGTTGATGGTTCAGGGCTTAGGGCCTATAGGGTTTGAGGTTTAGGAGTTGTAGGGTTGAGGGTTTGGGGTTCTTGGTTTAGGGCTTAGGTGGGGTTGAGGGCTTAGGGGACTGCGGCAGGAGTCGTGAAGCCATTCATAAGGGCATACTACTAGAAGGAAATTATTCCGACCCCCTATTAAATTCACCACGGATGGCCTCACAGGCAGCGCCGCCGGAATGATGCCTGCTGTATTTTTAGGAATTACAGTACCCAAAAACTTTTATATATATACATATATTATATAAGTATTCCCAAGTATCCCAAGTGCATGGGATTGCTCGCTCGTGCGGAATTGGGCTGCAAATTTGTTTTCTTGACGCTCTTCTTTTGCTCGCTCGATGTACTTGTAGCGGGCTTACCTGACTCATTGGTATATAGTGAATGGCAAGCTACGCTGTCATATCGAGATGTGCTTTCTAGCAACATCGAGATGTGCTTTCCAGTAACTTTCCCGTAGCTTTTGCCAGAACTCGTGCAAACAAACTGACAATTGCAGTGCACGCATGCCCCCTGCAGGTACACCTGTAGCTCTTTTTCCATCGACTCAGCGTGGTTCTACTTCACTCTTGAAGTACTAAGGAAGGAAGAACCAAGAACCGGGCTCAAAGTCCTAAACCTTCGAAGCCAGGGATGGAGTTGCCTGCTGCAGCCGATGGCACCTGCTCTGCTGGCTACTGCAGTCTACTGCGTGCACTGCGCTCTGCTCGCGGCGTCTAACCTCCAAAGAGCTCCCAACTCCAGCCTGAGCGCAGGCCATACTAGCGGATGGCAGCACCTGCAGATGTGACGTCCATCGTGCAGCATCTCAAGAAGATGCCCCGAAACCGCGGCACGCACAGAAGAAACACGGCCATGGCCCACCGTTCCAGCACGACTGGCCTTCACGTAGACAGGGTGCACCGGGTGCACAGCTGGAAGACGCACGGCCTGATTGAGATGCAACAGGATGACGTGGGCAGATGCGCAGACCAGCACACATCTCCATGCATCCTTACTGAATTCACCAAGAACTGTGATCACATTGACGTGTGCCTGCCGGTGTGCACAGTGCAAAATCTGGCCGAAACCCCACCCTCCCGAGAATCACGGAGTTGTGAAAGGCAAGCCACAATCGCCAGCTGTTTTGTGCTGGAACTGCGGTTAGTCTTAGTCACTTCATTCCAAAGGCCGACACAAAGGTCATGGACCGACCCGCCTTCGCTGGCTGTGCCCAGAGGCGACGCGCCACCTGCTGCCGCCCAATATGCCCAGCTCTTTAATAAGGTGACAACTCACCTGGGGCCAGCCTGGATGTAGGGCGGCGGAGCAGCCACCTGCCGGAGCCCCGCAGATTTTTGACACGACACATATGCACACATCTATCCGACTAAACGAGGGCTTCAGTCATCCACATCTCGAACCGACGGTCGCCCGACGGTCCACTGGTGCGCTTCCGGGCGCGCGGCCTGCACCCCCCAGAGGCGCCGTGCCGCCTGAACCAGATTCAGAGGCGAAGGCTGAGACGCCGAGGCATGGGCTTAGGATGGTCTCATTTTTTGTGCGCGCGGGGACCTGTCCGACCTGTCCTCCCCCCTTTTGTTTACAGAAGGGCATCGCAAGCGCATCCCAACACTGTACAGCACTGTCGGCGAGGCGAATCCAGCAGGGGCTCCAGCCTGGACGTAGGGCGGCAATTCCGCTGCCATCGGGCTGAGTGGGGCAACGCCAAATGCTCTGAACCCATGAAAACACCTGCGGCGGATGTGTTTGTAGGCCAGGAAATGATTAGCACGAAATCCAGAAGCGCTGTCTTGCGTGCGAGCATCGATCATGAAAACATGCAGTAATCGGAGACACATGCGGTCCTAGAGAGATTAAAAAACAAAACACTTCGCTGGGCTCTCCGGCGGCATGCTGCTCGGCCCTCGTGGCTTCCTTGCAAGCGCCTTGCAACCTGCAGGCTCAGAGCTTTGTCTTTGACTAAGTGGGCCTCAATTAGCTCCCTGATTCCGTGCGCAGCCTTGCTCCTCCTGCGCAAGGCCCTGCAAAAGGCCTTGCAAGGCCCTGCAAAGCCCCGCAAGAAGTTCTTGGAAGCCAGGCTCGTCGGTCCCTGGCACTTTGGGCCCCCCCCCCTACTAACAACAACCTACACGTAAAGGGGTCAAAGCGAGAGGGTCTGGGATCCTTGAGAGCCCGGCCTCTCCCAGAAGCTCTCCCTCGCGACGTCAGACGCCCATGTTCATTCCGCCCACCGACACCTGGATGTTTGCCTCTCCGAAGTTGCCGCTTTGGGGCTTGGGGTTTAAGAGGGTTTAAGGCACTTCTATGTACGGTTGGACAAGTTTGTAAGTAGGGCGACTCGGTAGCTCTATAGTTGTAGTTGGACCTTTCTCAGGGTATGTCTGACTGTACTTCTCAGTACGCCATAAACCTTCAAGCAGTTCTCTCTCTAATCGGGGGGTCCCTGTTTTGTTGGTTCCCTTTGGCATTAGTTAATGAGAATCTACAGCAATCGGTCGCGGAATCCTTGGATCACCTGCCTTCCTCTCGTCTGACTAAAGCGATCCCGCCATGGAGTGATCTAGCCAAACCTTTCATGGGGGGGGGGGGGGGGGGGAGTCGGATGCATAAAGACACGTGGACCCGGAACAAACCTCCACAATCCCACAGTACGCCTCTAAACAATCTACCAATCTACCCGCAACAAAAATCTGAGAAACTCTCGAACGTACACCACAACAGAAGACTTTCTGAGAGATTCATGGGCACTTATAAGTAGGGTTGCAAAGTGGGTTAACTATGGTTAGAACTTTTTTGTAAGGGGGGGGGAAATATAAAACCCTACGCATCTGTACACATATGAACCCATGAACACCTAAACCCTAAACCTTACACCCTAAACCCTAAACCCTAAACCCTAAACCCTAAACCCTAAAACCCTAAACCGTGGTAGACTCCTCAGAGCAAGCGCTTCCGGCCCTCCGGGGCCTTTTTGGGCGGAGCTTTGCCTGCGCCAGGAGACCCCGTTGGCTCACCACACCCGTCGGGTTTAATGTCGGAGTCGGAATAGTTACGAATCGTATTCCCTTATGGTCCCTTTTATAATACCCCCCCCCCCCCCCCCAAAAAAAAAAAGAAGCCCTATTCTAGTTATTGAGGCCGCTTTATTTGGGTTGTAATGTTTAACACTATCGGCTAGGCATCAAGTAGGGCGCAAGAGGAAGAACTTGCAAGCGACCCCCGCAACAAGACAGAGACACAATGAGCAGTTCTCAGCATGATGGTCCTCTTTTTGGGCTTACAGGAAAGAAATACTAACAATATTCCCTTCTGGTCCCTTCGTAGCTATTCTACAAGAACCCCCCCCCCCCCCCCAAAAAAAAAGATTAACAAAAACAAACATACTAATAATAATAATAATAATAATAATAATAAATAGACACATTCAAACTATTCAGGCCCCTATATTGCCCTAAACCCTAAACCCTAAACTCTATAGACCCCAAACCCTGAACCCTGAACCCTAAACCCTAAACCCTAAACCCTAAACCCTAAATCCTAAACCCTAAACCCTAAACCCTAAACCCCAAACCCTAAACCCTAAACCCTAAACCCTAAACCCTAACAAGCAGCAAGCCAAGACATTGGGGCCACCGCCGGACCGGGCCTTTCTTTCCCGTCTCGGACCGGGCCTTCCTTCCACGCTGCCTTTGGGCTTTCTAGGAGTTTGGTGGGTGTTGAGGTTTAGGGTTTAGGGTTTAGGGTTTAGGGTTTAGGGTTTAGGGTTTCGGGTTTGGCGGGTATTGGGGTTTACCTTAGGGTGGTTACATGGTCCCTTAGTATGGTCAGCCCGTATGTACCCCTTATGTACCCTATGAACCTCAAGGGCCCACACCCCAGGACCCTTCAACGGAGGCAAGGGGCCGTCTTAAGGGACCATGTATACCTCTGCCACACTTAGAAGCCCCCGCTGTGCACGAGCTCAGATGTTTGCTGCCGAGGCCACAGAGATTGGATCTTCGTGGCTGCTTCCGCGCCTCAGCAGGGATGATCAACTCCTCATGGTGTAGGGTTTAGGGTTTAGGGTTTCGGGTTTAGAGTCTTTTGCAAGGGCTTTTGTGGGGAGTTGCTTGGTAGTAGTAGGGCTTATAGAGTTTCTGGGTTGTAGCAGGGTTTTTGGGTATAGTAGGCCTTTTAAAAGCCAAGTCTCAGCCCAGAGAACTTTACACAAAGAATCGCCTGCAAACTGTGCTCGGTTGGCCGTCTTCTTCGAGAGTCGAAAAGGGCCGTGCAGTTCTCTCAGGGGCACACAAGACACAGCACTCTGACGTGACAGCATTTTGCCGGCGCACAGCTGATTTCTCTTCAATAAACTGTGCAGAGTTTAGAGTTTAGGGTTGAGGCTCCATTGAATGAGCGCCCAAACCCTGCAAGCAAGCGAAAAAGCCGTGCCATCACATCATCGCCGGAACCCTAAACCCTAAACCCTATAAACCCTCAACCCTAAACCTTCCGTGTAAACACCACACAGGGCGTCGGGAAAATTGCACGAATTGCGTTTGCCCTTTAGGCATCCCCTTTGAGAGACAGGCCAACCTCGCTTTTAAGCGAAGTTTTCGGTGCAAGTCCTGAGGGAAAAGGCACGCGTAGACTGGGGGGGCGCGGAGGGGAATAAGGGCCTACTCCGGGTCCCAGGACACTCAAGACAGAGCGGTGTCGTGCCGCGAGCCGCAGCACCTGGAAGGGGCTCTCGCTTTGAACATCCGCGATCTTTCCGGGATCCTACAAGGGGTGGGGTTTATTATAGGGTTCAGAGTGTATCAGGTTTAGGGCATAGGGTTCTCTAGAAAAAAAGCAAGCAGGCACACATCCACGAAAACAAACCTACTAAAACCCCCGACACAGAGGCCCAACAAGCCTGGAATCAATTCTTGGCCGCCAGCGCGGACGGCCAAACAGCTTGAAATATTGGAGTGCAAGACAGGACATTGCAAGCCTCGGCACATTGCAATATATATGTATATATATATACATATATACACATATAAGTATATCTATTATTCTTTTTTTGGGGGGGGTGATAAGGGAAGGTTAATATAAGGGGTCGGCATAATTCCTAGGAATACTCCGCTTCTGGTCCCTATATAAATTTAACATGACAACACCCCCAACACCCCATTGAAGGTCCCTGTAAGTACTCCGAAGAAGCGGGAATAAAGGCCTCCTGTGGGTCCTAGGACTTCTGCTTGCTTAAGAGCTTAAGAACCACAAAGACTGTAGACTAATAATCCCTATATTACCCTTATAAGGCAGAATACTTTCATTTTTGGGGGTTCTTAAGCAATTCGTGGATTCGTAGAGGATGCAGCCTTGGAGCAAGTGCCCTGCAAGAAAGGTGGGATGCATCGTCAGCGCGAAGGACTCGATCGTCCCGGCCGCAAAGGTGTCCCAGTAAAGCAGGACGCTGTAGGTCAGAAGTCCGCAAACTTGGTAGCCCAGTAACCATATGAAAATCAGGGTACCCTTATTTTGGGGGGGTCTACAAAAGGGAAACGTTGAATATCATAACAAGGGTACCTTAAAAAAGGGACGCCTTGAACCCAAAACAAATCGGAAAAGGGCTACCACCGGGCTACCAAGGCAACCGAAAGCCGACATGCCCTGCAGGATTGCTGGCCAGGTAGAGAGGCTGCTCATCACTCGAAGCAAGATGGGGTGAGCCATCGGCAGGAAGACCACGCCAAGGTTCAAGTACCTTGTAGTAGTGGCAGAAGTAATTATACGAAGTAGTAGTAGTAGTCGTCGTCGTAGTAGTAGTAGTAGTAGTTAGTAGTAGTAGTAGTAGTAGTAGTAGTAGTAGTAGTAGTAGTAGTAGTAGTAGTAGTAGTAGTAGTAGTAGTAGTAGTAGTAGTAGTAGTAGTAGTAGTAGTAGTAGTAGTAGTAGTAGTAGTAGTAGTAGTAGTAGTAGTAGTAGTAGTAGTAGTAGTAGTAGTAGTAGTAGTAGTAGTAGTAGTAGTAGTAGTAGTAGTAGTAGTAGTAGTAGTAGTAGTAGTAGTAGTAGTAGTAGTAGTAGTAGTAGTAGTAGTAGTAGTAGTAGTAGTAGTAGTAGTAGTAGTAGTAGTAGTAGTAGTAGTAGTAGTAGTAGTAGTAGTAGTAGTAGTAGTAGTAGTAGTAGTAGTAGTAGTAGTAGTAGTAGTAGTAGTAGTAGTAGTAGTAGTCGTAGTCGTAGTAGTCGTAGTAGTCGTAGTAGTAGTAGTAGTAGTAGAAGAAGTAGCAGTAGGTGTAGTAGTAGTAGTAGCAGTAGCACTAGCAGTAGCAGTAGTAGTAACAGTAGTAGAGTTGTCGTAGTAGTAGTAGTAGTAGTAGTAGTAGTAGTAGTAGTAGTAGTAGTACCCAAGAGCAACCTAGGAAGAAAAAAGGGCACCCGTTTTTGGCTTCGAGGGGGCTTCATAGGGAGCCTAAGAGCCCCCCAAAAGAGGGGGAAATCAGGGCCTGCTTCTGGGTCCTAGGTACTGGAAGAAGGTGATCGCGACGTACTGCCCGGCGGACGCAAAGCCGAGCTTGTCCAAGTTCGGCTTTGCGGCCCAGGACCTTAAGGACGAGATGAACCCCAAAATTAGGGTCATCTACTCTTTACTACTCTAATTCCTATTAGGGTATTGTGAGCCATAAACATGTGTATATATAAAAAACATGTATAACAATTTTAGGGTCAAAAACCCTATTCTGCTCTAATTCCTATGAGGGTATGATGAGCCATAAACCCTTTTAGGGTTCCTTTGGGTTTTTCAAGGGACATGCCCAAGAAGGCCAGGGAATGGGGCAGGCAGGTCAGCGCGCAAACCACCCATGGCAAGTCGTCCTCGGCTCCGAAGTCGTCAATGATGGCGTCCCGGAGTTGAGATTGGATGTACTCCTGGGGGAAGAAACTCGAGGCCCAACCCCCAAAAGATGCATAAGGAGGTGCTTTTGAGCAGCACTTTTGGCAAAAAGGGTGGGGATTTTAATGTGGGCTCCGAGAGTCATTGAAGCACTTGAGGCATGCTTCATGGTCCACGTAGCCCGTCACAGCGCGCACGGCCATGCGATCTGCTGGTGAAAGCACCTGCTGCAGCAAAGCAGAGGTAAACATTATTAGCCGGTTACCCTAAACCCTAAACCCTAAACCCTAAACTAGCCCCTCCTCAGGCCATATCACTGCTAAGCGAAAGAGCGGCCAAGGAGCCGGGAAGTTGAGGGAATCCAGGCCATCGTCCGACTCGCAAGCGTGTTCTGCATCGATCCCTACACTGATCATAGGCTCCTCAATGCCATCAAAAAGCTCAGCGACTTGCGTCTCGATGACGCTCCGGTCGCTCTCAAGGGAACACTGCGCGCAGCGGATGTTGAAGGACCGCATGTTTTCCAGCATCAGCTTGTGGCCATCAAGCTTTCTCTGAAAGGAGACCACGCTGATAATGACGGAAGGCACGAAGAAGATCAGGTAATCCTACTATTTACTTAAGAAGCCCCCCCACAAAAACAAAAATGAAAAACTAATAAATGATCCCCCTTATTCGAGCAACATAGGGATTATTACTTTTTTGGGGGGTGTTCTTAAGCACTCCTGGCTGTCGGCCAGGTAGGACACACACCGCTTGAGCCCCCACAAGAAGGCATCCCCACTGGCAGCCGTGTAGGTTGCCGTGTCGTTGATGCCATATTCTGGGTTGCACTCCTGTCTAGGGTTGTACCTAGAAAGCCCGTACGGTGGTACCCCTTGGGTCTTGGTGACCCTTTCCAAAGATCACCAAGGGTCTCTTCAGGGGAACCTTTAGCTGCTACAACCTTGCACTCCTATATAGTAGTTTAGGGTACATGACCCCCAATCTTGCCGGGCTCCTGTCGTCCTTACATGGCTCCTGGGCAGCAATATTCCCTAGGAGGAACTTATAGTAGCATAGGGTACATGATCCCAATTTTATAGGGCTCCTTTCGTCCTTATCACCCCTCCTGGGCAATGGCGAGAAGCCTTGCCCCGACGTACGCGAAGAGCATCTGGCTCAGGAGCCACGGCGCCAGCCAGAGCGGCACGAAGCGAAGCCCCGTGAGGCCCCGGCTCTTGACAAAGATCGAAAGCTCGAAGGTGCACCACAATCTCGCCTAAGAACGGACCCCCCCAAAAAAAACTCTAAAACAGATTCATTAAACATATGTTCCTTTCAAAAGAGAAGCCTCTCAAACCCAAGGATGAGAAAGAAAGAAAACGTCCCTTAAGGGCCCTAGTGGCAAAGTAAGTCTCGTCCCACAAGACCAGAAGCTGGGACGAGCAGGCCACGAAAGTGGGAAGACCCTCGATGCCTTTGGACTTGTGCAGCGCGTTCGTCTGATGAACGCACAGCCTGAGATTTGTTTAGGGTTTAGGGTTTAGGGTGTAGGGTGTAGGGTTTAGGGTTTAGGGTTTAGGGTTTAGGGTTTAGGGTTTAGGGTTTAGGGTTTAGGGTTTAGGGTTTAGGGAGTAGTTTGGTCCAAGGACGAGGATGGGTTGAATGGATTACGAGTTTGTTGAAGGGTGACTATGGTGGCCGTTTTGCTCTGCGCTCGCAGCATACCTGTGTGCGCTCTTTTCCGGGTTTTAGGGTCCACTGCTATGGTGACCCTCAAGCCCCTTGAGCCCCCCCCCCCCCCCCAAACCTTGGTGCAACATCCCTAATCCTAAACCCTAAGCCCTAAACCCTAAGCCCCTTAACCCTTCAAACCCTTAAACTCAAGCAAGAGAGGGACCCGTCCACCCAGAGTCGTGGGCACCAGAACCCGCAGGTCAGACGATGTCCGAAGAAGAAGACCACTGCGAAGACGAGCACAGGGAAGTCCATCGAAGCCAGGAACACCACCTGGGTTTAGGGTTTAGGGCTTCGGGCTTAGGGTTTAGGGTTTAGGGTTGGGGGTAGAAGGGTTGTAGGGGGGGTTGTAGGGGCTTTACGGGGTTTAGCGCTTTAGGGACCACGAAGTAACGACGCAGGGACACATAACTCCCGGTCAAGGGTACCCCTTGGAACCTTTTTCGGGGGCTTAGAGGCGACCGGCCAGTGCTGCTGAAGCAGGACGCCTTCTCAACTTCTGAAGGAACAGACTTTGGGCTAAGAGGGCCTTAGGTCTCAAGTGTCTTAGAGGGTCCTAAAGGGTCTAGCAAAAGGGCTTCAAGGGGTGTCATGGGGTTTCGAGGCGCTCTTAGAGGCTCCGAAGGGTCTCTTAACCCTAAACCCTAAACCCTAAAAACCCCAAACCCTAAACCCTAAACCCTAAACCCCCCACAACTTCACGAAACCCAAGCGGCCCGAATCGAGGGGTTGGGCAGCAAGGCCACGGAGACTTGCGAGATGAGGATGGCCCCAAGCATGGCCTTCACCGCAAGCCCCAGGTTCCTCGGTTTAGGGTTTAGGGTTTAGGGTTTAGGGTTTGGGGTTTGGGGTTTGGGGTTTGGGGTTTAGGACGCCCTCTTAGAAGACTGAAAGCCCTAAGCACTCGAGACCCTGAACTCCAGGCCCCTAAACCCTAAGAAACCCCGAAGCCCCAAAAACCCTAAAACCCTAAAGCCCTAAGACCCTGTAAAGTCCTAAAACTCTAAAACCCTCAGACCCCTAAAACCCTGAACGTCAGCCACCCTGTGGGCTATGCAGCCCTGGAGGAGCCCTCCCAAAGCCACCGACAAAAATGGAAATCCACGGCTTCTCTAAGCCCTGCAAGCTACCCACAAAGAAGCCTTCCAAGCGCTATAAAAAACCCCCTAAAGCCCCAAAAAACACCCCAAAAAAACCAGTCAGGTCCAAAGGTTGGGGCCCTGTCTCCCTCACCGTTCCTAATCCTCCCCCCCTCCCCCCTTGCTGAGAAGTTGTATATATGTATGTATATATATATATATATATATATTTTTTTTTTTGTGGTCCATTCGATCCAAAACCCGAGCCCCCGAAGCCTCAAGATCCTCAACCCCAAACCCAAAGCCCTGAACTTACTTGTTGGTTAGTAGCGAATGAGGGAATGAGGTACCCCATGTCCCCCTACATATATATGTATATATATATATATCTCCCCTTTAAGGGATTCTATAGGGTATGTCGTTCTCTCATTGCCTACTAACCAGCAGTAAGTAAAGCCCTTGAGAAGCAATGCTGGTCCAGGCTCCGGAAGTGGCATCCTCTAAACCCTATAAACACAAACCCTATAAACCCCACAAACCCTATAAACCCCAAAAACCCTATAAACCCCATAAACCCTATAATCCCTACAAACCCTATAAACCCTGTAATGATCTTCCAGGCGCAGGAAGTAGCACATCGCCAGGAGCTTAGACCAGCGATCTGCCGACCAAGAGTGGCTCACGAAGACGTCAACGCTGCTGACTTTCCTTGCTTGTGAGGGCTTCGGATGGAGGGTTCAAGGCTTAAGGTTCTAGGTTCGAAAAGGGTGTTCGGGTTTAGGGTTGAGGGTTTAGGGTTTAGGGCTTAGGGTTTCGGGTTTAGGGTTTCGGGTTTAGGGCTTAGTGTGTTAGGTATAACCCTAAACCCCTACACTATATACACCTTAACCTGCAGGTGGAATGGGCGCGTTGCCGTGGCTGGTGTGAGGGGGGCAAATGTTGAGGGCACCAGGACCTGAGGATATGGCCCTGGTCCGTGCATTGGTTACCTAGAGTGCGGGAGCGCTTGGGTTCATGGGTTTTTAGTTTAGGGTTTAGGGTTTGGGGTTTAGGGTTTAGGGTTAGGGCTAGGCGGGGCCATAACAGACTCACGCTTTTTCGGCAGTTTAGCTCTGTTGCCCTCAGAATCCCCGGTAAATACTGATGTTTCCTGGGTTTCGCCCATCGCCTCATGCCCACAATTTGTTATCTAAAATCATCATGCAGTTTTTTGGCATCCGTAGACTACACTGCTATTTGTGGGTTTTTGCACTACTTCGCACTTTCGACGTGTCCTAAACTAAGACCTCTCTTGCTTGCATCCACTTCTGCCCAGGCCTGAGTCCACATAACATGTTTCCTCGCCTGAAACAATTCTCACATCGTAATAGCTCCTTCCTTCGCGCTGCTTCTCAAAGACACAAGATGTTCACAAGTTTGGTCTGCGAGGTTTAATGCCACACTTGATTTCTTGCCGCAATGGATAGGCGTGCTCTGATAAATCAGCGATGCGACACCTAGCGGTACACGTTTATCCGCTGTCCTCGGCCAACACCTCTGTCCGAGCTGTTTCCCCCGTGGAGGACTTGGCACGAGTGCGTCCGTGTGGTGGCATGCAAAGCATCAACACTGCCCGACGCTTTAGTTTCCGACGGGGCGCGGGTTTACCCCTTAGTCGCCGACTCTTTAGGTGTGCCACATTTCCACGTCTCCCACGGTGCCGGGGTGTGGCGAAAGATGTTTCGAAGGGGCAGGAAACCTGCCATTCAAGCACATAGCGGTTCCACAGACAACTTCTGGAATGCATGCCCACCATGCTCGCCAAATCGGTGGCTGCCTCTCCTCCTGAGGCGAATCCCGAGTTGATGAGTCATGTATTCCAATTCGTTTTCGGTATCATCACGAAGGCAACATGCTTTCATTGATGCGGCTGCTGGGAAAGTTCTTACGCCTCAGGCATATTGCTCACCAGGACTGGTGCTGACGAGGTGCGTGCGGGGAGTAGAAAGGCGCCAAGTCTGCACACTAACAGCTCTGACCTAAGTCCTGCATTTCAGGTTTGCTGGTGGGGCCACAGTTTTGCGCGGGTCTGATGCGGACCCGCCAGGGTTTAGGGTTTAGGGTTTAGGGTTTAGGCTTTTAAGCCCTGAACCCCTGAACCTGCCCATGACGGGGCTTCGTGCCAGGCATCTCCGTCTTATGGAAAAGCTCCTGGTCGAGAGCAGCCGGATCCTGGCTGAAAGGAGCACAGTGGAAGGCAGGGTGTGGAGTTTCTGTAAGAGTATCAAGCTTTAGGGTTTAGGGTTTAGGGTTTAGGGTTTAGGGTTTAGGGTTTAGGGTTTAGGGTTTAGGGTTTAGGTTTTCCTCGCTATAAGTAGGGTTTAGTATGGAGATTACAGGGGTTTCCTAGCGATAGGTAGGGCGTAGGAGCCTGCGGTTCATAAAGTGGCGCTTTATGTAGGGCTACTTCTCGCTATACTACAGTAGGCTGGAGCAACTTGGGTCTTGTCGCCACGAGACTGCAGCGTGTCATGTGGAGTTTGACCGGGGCACTGACAGACTGCTGTTTCAGCAGGGCACCATTAGCCTAGTCTTGTACTGCAGGTAGAGCTTCTTAAATACGAGGTACGATTGTTCCCGACATTGGGATGTTCCCCCTTATACTAACAGTCCTTAGTACGATAGTAGGGGGGGACTATAATCCCTATTAAGGACTGTTAGCATGCTAGCATGCACCATCTGTGCGGAGCCAGGCCGGCACGAACATGCCCTTGTACCAGGATGGGCCACTATGCCCTAGAATCTCGCAAGAGGGCCCTGCAGAGACATCCTAAACCCCTAAACCCCTAAACCCCTAAACCCCTAAACCCCTAAACCCCTAAACCCCTAAACCCCTAAACCCCTAAACCCCTAAACCCCTAAACCCCTAAACCCCTAAACCCCTAAACCCTAAACCGTGGGCATTGGGCCCTAACACTCCCAGCGCCCAAGTGTGAGCTCTCCTGCGAGTCAAAGATGCGGCCCCAACTGGACAGCACCAGTGAAACCGAGGCTGTGCGGAAAAAGCCTGACAGGCGCTATAGTTGAGTAACCATACATGTATACATATATATATATGTTTTGTTCAATTATTCATTTAAGTATCTATATATATATATATATATATAGAGAGAGAGAGAGGTCTTCTGCGACATCTCACCATGCACGGTGTCCCACAACAGCTGTAGATCCTAAACCCAAAGCCCTAAACCCTGAACCCTAAACCCTCCCCTTTGGAAGAGGGGTGTAAGCCCTCAAACCCTAAAAACCCTAAAACCCTAAAAACCCTCAAAACCCTAAAAACCCTAAAAAACCCTAAAACCCTAAAACCCTAAAAACCCTAAAACCCTAAAACCCTAACACCCTAAACCCTAAACGCTCTAAACCCTACGTCCTTTGGGCCTCGGGCGGCTCTTACGCCGATATCTGCGCTAGGTGCCGAAGAATGTAACAGTACTTGGAGGATCATACCCTAAACCCTAAACCCCTAAACCCTAAACCCTAAACCCTAAACCCTAAACCCTAAACCCTAAACCCTAAACCAGGTTCATGGCCTACTTCCATGCAGGGCTCTCAGAGCACCCAAAATAAGGTGATGACCGTTTCTACCTAGACTTATACAATACGAGCTACTAGTAACAACCCTGCTTATACAGCGCCTAAGAACCCTAAACCCCTAACCCTAAACCCTAAACCCTAAACCCTAAACCCTAAACCCTAAACCCTAAACCCTAAACCCTAAACCCTAAACCCCGTCGGCTTAAAATCGATTTTAATCCGTTCCAATTGCCAGCCGGCTCAAAATCGATTTTAATCCGCCCCTAAGCTCCAGGGGAATAAAATCAGTTTTAGGCCGCTTGTTGCGATCCTCTTTTGAAAGGATTGAAATTGATTTTAATCCGTCGCCTCCTCCGCCCGCAAATCGGATTAAAATCGATTTTAATCCAACCCCCCAAGCCCCCAACCACCCAACCCCCCAAGCCACCCCCCAACCCACAGCCCCAAATCCACACCCAGCCCCACCCCCACCCACCCCCCCCCCAAATCCACCCACCACCCCCACCCAACCCACCCTGAGGCAGCAGACAGCCTTGCTGCTGTTTCCGACCCTGACAGTTCCCCGCGTCGTCGTAGAAGTGGCCGAAACAGATACGACTGGGTCGAAGTATGTCGAGAGCAGACTGATGAAGAGATAAGGCATTCCAGTGGAGCAGTGACCAAGGCACGAAGACCTTGCTCACCCACTGCAAGACATGCCAGTCCTGTACCAAGATGTGGTGCTTTCGCATCCAAGTTTCCAAGCAGCGCGACCTTGTGGTGCAAATGACCGGCGAGTGTGCTGGCCCTGGGACACGAAGACCTTGATCATGGGATAAGGAATGGATGTTCCAAATCGGATTAAATTCGATTTTAATCCAAAGGTCCATCTGCATTGCATGACGCCCAAACATGGGACAAGGAATGGGTCTTCGAAATCGGATTAAAATCGATTTTAATCCAATCATTGCCCGTCCCCACAAAACGGATTAAGATCGATTTTAATCCATGCCCGCACCAGGGAGCCGAGAATGGAGCGGCTTAGAATCGATTGTAGTCCGTGGTTAAAAGCTCGTCTTCGACAACCAACCCTTTCGGATTAGAATTGATTTAAATCGCAAGTTGCAATCGAATTCCAGCCACAGGCCCCCTAAAACCCTCTAAAACCCCCTAAACCCCCCAAACCCTAAACCCCAAGAACCCTAAGCTCTAAGCACGTATCGATGTACCGACTCACAGTGCCCACCCCCAGCCTTCTTGGCAGAGCATGCCGGCCCGGCTGCGCAGGCGGTGCATGGCATGAACCCCGAAGTCCACAATGCGAATGATCAATGGGGGTTTAGGGTTTAGGGTTTAGGGTTTCGGGTTTAGGGCTGGGGGTAGTAGTTCTACCAGGGGGGTGTGCGCCTTTTGCCTACCCGTGGTCTTGCAGGTGGTGACATGTTCTTACTCGTCTGCTCTTTTTTGGGTTGCTCAACTCTGGCTATAACGGGCTCATCGGCCTCCTGAGCCAGACCCTGCGTAAGGCAACTGCCCAGCTGTTCGGAAGGAGCTGGAAAAGTTAGGAAAGTCGGTAGCCCGACACAAGCCACGAAGTAAAGGGGCTCTTTTGAGGGGGATGCAGGGTGCCTCAGTCTATAACTAGAATTTCCCCAACAAACCCTAACCCTAAACCCTAAACCATAGGCCGCCCGCGCCAGGCGGCGGCCGGTACAACTGAACGCTACCGCTTCGAGATCTGCTTGCTTTGCCAAGCAGATCGAGTTTGCCACACCTGATGCATCCCTGCTAGCCATAGGGCACAATGTAATAATGGATTAACCCTAAACCCCCGACGCGCCACCCCGGCGGGGGAGGCCAGGGTTGCCCCCGCCAGAGTTGCCCCCGCCAGGGTTGCCCCGCCAGGGTTGCCCCCGCCAGGGTTGCCCCCCGCCAAAGTCAGGGTTGGCTCCGCCAGGTTGTTTCCGCCAGGGTTGCCCCTGTCAGGGTTGCCCCCGCCAGGGTTGCTTCCGCGAGGGTTGCCCCCGCCAGAATTGCCCCCGCCAGGGTTGCCCCCGGCAGGGTTGCCCCCGCCAGGGTTGCCCCCACCAGGGTTGCCTTTGTCAGGGCCCCCGCCAACATTCCCCCACCAGGGTTGCCCCCGCCAGGGTTGCCCCCGCCAGGGTTGCCCCGCCAGGCGCAGGGTTGCCCTCGCCAGGGTGACAGGGTTGCCCCCGGCAGGGTTGCTCACATTTGCTCGGCAGCGTTGCCCCCGCCAGGGTTGCCCTTGTGAGGGTTGTCCCCTCTCAGGGTTGCCCCCGCTAGGGTCTCATTTGCAAGATTGCTCTAAACAGGTTGTTGCCCCCGCCAAGGTTGCCCCAGCCCTCCCCGCATTCCTCCATCTCATGGCTCGATTTGGAAAAACCGACACGGGGCTTGCCCTGGCTTTAGCTATGGCCTTGAGGGTGTCTTAAACACAGTGTAGCCTCAAGCAACAGCAGCAGTACGTCCCATCCCGGCCATGGGGGAGAGTTGAGCCTTGACAGGGGCCCCCTGCCCCCCCGCCCCTCCCTGTCAGGGTGGCCCCGCCGGCGTGGTTGCCCGCACCAAGGGTTGCCCCCACCCCCACCATTGCCCCCACCAGGTTGTTCCCGCCAGGTTGCCCCCGTCAGGGTTGCCCCGCCAGGGTTGCCCCCGCCAGGGTTGCCCCCCGCCAGGGTGGTTGCCCTGCCAGTTGCGCCCAAAATTCCTTTCCAACTTTCCAGGTTCGCTCTCCGCAGGGTTGCCCTCGCTAGGGTGACAGGTTTGCCCCCACCAGAGGTCTGCCCCGCCAGGGTTGCCCCGCCAGGGTTGCCCTTGTGAGGGTTGTCCCTGCCAGGGTTTCCCCCGCCCCCTCCCCCTTCAGGGTTGCCCCCACCACCAACCCGGCACCATCGCCTACTTGTGCACCTTCTCATTGACGCCCCTCCCAGACAACCTGGTCCTCCTTGCGCGCTTGCAAGGCTTCGTCGTCCTTCTCTATGAAGGAACCACAAGCTCCCTGCCAAAGTACTCTATTATTCTGCCAGGGTGCCGGCAATGTTGCCCTCGCCGGGGTTGCACGCCAGGGTTGCGCCTGCCAGGGCCGTGCCCCCGCCGCATTCCCTCCAGCTCATCCGGGTTATTCCGGAGTCCTGCGACCAACATGGCTCGGGTTGGAAAAACCGACACGGGGCTTTCCCTGGCTTAGCTATGGTTTTGAGGGTGTCTTAAACACAGTAGTTTGGATCCAGGACAGTACTAGGCTCAAGCAACAGCAGCAGTACGTCCCATCCCGGCCAGCGGGGAGAGTGGAGGTGAAAGCCCCCTTGATAGGGGGGTGGGGGGTAGACCGCTCTAAACCCGAAAAAAGCGGTAGTTTGGGTGGTTGGGGTGGGATCCGCTGCACCGAGGCGGCCCGACCCGCCACCACTCCCTGGCGCGGGTCGGGACCGCGGCACTTTGGAACACCCTAAACCCTAAACCCTAAACCCTAAACCTCAGTCCACAAATTAAGTTTACACAACCCTAGATGCTAAGCCCCCGGCCCTGAACCCTAATCTTTTCGAAGCCCAGCCAAAACAGCACAGCCTCCCAACATTGGGATGTTCCCCCTGCTACTAACTCAGCCCTTCATAGGGATTGTAAGAAGGTTACTATCATCCCTGTTGAAAACTTTCTTTTCGTATAAAGGGGCACACCCTAACCCCAAACCCCAAACCCCAAACCCCAAACCCCAAACCCCAAACCCTAAACCCTAAACCCTAAACCCTAAACCCTCAACCCACCAACACTCAGAAGATCTTCAAAAGTTCAAGATTCATCAAGATCAAGCGAGCCACGTTCTTGCTCGGCTGCAGGGTGCCCTCCGGATTTGGCCACGGAAGGGGGGAGTCAGGGCTTCTAGGGCCTTGAGGTTTAGGGTTTAGGGTTTAGGGTTTAGGGTTTAGGGTTTAGGGGTTTAGGAGGCTTTAGTCTGAGTGCTACTGCTTCGCAACTCCCGACCCTAAAGGCCCTGCACTTGGGATGTCCCTCATACTAACAGTCCTTCATACGTAGTATCGTACCCCCTAGTATAATCCTTATGAAGGACTGTTTAGTCTAAGGGGGAACATCCCAAGCCTACACCCTAAACACTGAACCAACCCCTAAACCCTATACCTCAAACCGCAAACCCCGCAGATTCGGCCCGATGGCATTTCATACATTCTGAGCCCTCCCGACCCCAAAAGAACCATGAAAATGCCGCTCGGAATCCGCGAGGCAGCCTCTTTCGTGCAGGGGGCCAGAAATCTTATTGGGGACTAGGGCTTAGGGCACGGACTGTGAGGGATGAAGAGACCACCCGAACCCCATTTAAACTCTAAACAAAAACTTCGCGGAGTTTTACACAGGTTTAGAACGAAACCTATAAACCTTCAACCCCTTAAACCCGAACCCCCTTGAACCCTAAACCCTAAACCCTAAACCCTAAACCCTAAACCCTAAACCCTACACCCTAAACCCTAAACCCCTAAACCCCTAAACCCTAAACCCTTGAAGCCACCTGGCCTTTGGCTTCTGTGGCCTCTGGCACAGACACCTCCGGCCCCGGCTCCTGCAAAGCACTGGCCCGGCTTTCATAGCGTCCACGACAAGGGGCTTCTGGGGTTGAAGATAAATCCCATGCTGATCTTCAAACTCTAGCAAAAACTTGGATTTTAGCTGCTTCTTAGAAATGAGAGTGCCCATTTCGTTGAATATGAATAGAAAAGAAAAATAAATCCCAAGTATTCCTAAGGATAGGGTGAGGGCGCCTGCTTGTCTGCGGAGGCTGGCGAGGGCTGCGCCTCCTCGAGAAGGGGAACCGGGTCTTCTTGTGAGTCTTGTGCGGATACCGGTGTAGGACTGGTCTACACGCTGCATACTTTTAGCTACAGAAGACTTGAACCTATTATATACACATAAACAAGCTCTTTTTATGTATCAGTGCATAAAAGTAGTCATCTTAACATATGCATAAGAATGGTTCTACATTTATACATTCGAAAAAGCATAGAATTCGACCTAGGTACGTGCGTGCATACGTATTCGATTTGCTTGTATGCTCGCGTTGCTCACTGCTGGGCACTTGGTCATGCCCAGCCGAACATGAGGGCCTCACCTCACAAGACCCAGAGAGCCCCCAAAAGAGCCCCTACTTAATTTACGGACTCTTCCCTTTACCATCATCTCCCAATGCCTTAAAAAAGGAAGAAGACTGGCATCCAAAACTGTATGGAATCCTGGACTCCCTGAGCCTTGCGACGACGCACCGCCCGCTCCCAGAGCACTCCTGTCTCGCTCTTCTGGCTTGCGCCTGGCCCCGAAAGCCGGCTGGCCCCAAGAGCACTTTACTTGCCCAGGGTAACTTCGGCTCCTTATGGAACCCCACCCCCCAAAAAAACAATAAACTAAAAACACAACCGGAAAACCCTAAACACCCCTGAATCCTGAACGCAAAGGGTCCTTCTGTCAGCTCATGAATGTCGGGGGACGCCAGGGTTGTGGGGCGACCGCAAAAGGTGCGAATGCTACTGAGTGCTTCCTTCGCGACTGCTATTTGCGAACCTTGCCCCTAAACCCTAAACTCTCTACCCTAAACTCTGCACCCCAAACTCTAAGCCCTAAACTCCACACCCTAAACCCTAAATCCTAAACTCCGAACCCTAAACCCTATAAACCCTACACTCTCAACCCTAAACACCACAGCCCCAAAGCCCCCAAAGCCCCCAAGGCCCCCAAAGCCCCCAAAGCCCCCAAACTCTAAACCCTAAACCCTAAACCCTAAACCCTAAACCCTAAACCCTAAACCCTAAACCCTAAACCCTAAACCCTAAAACCCTAAACCCTAAAGCCCCAAAGCCCCAGCCAGAGGCGCAGGGGCGCCCCTTTCCGCGCGCGCCTGCGCTTCGAGCTGCTCGGTGCGCAGTTCCTCCTGGCACTGGGTCGCTTGGTGTTGCCGGCTCCCCAAAAACCCAGTGACCCTCAACCCTAAACCCTGTGCCCTGAACCCTAAAGCCTATACCCTACACCCCAAACCCCAAACCCCAAACCCTAAACTCTAGCATGGGTGAGTTCAGGGAGCTAAAAAGGGCATAGTCCAGAGAAGATTTTGGGGCTCAACAAGCTGTATGCCACTGTACACTGGCTGCTCCGGGGTACAGCAGGGTAACTATGGTTATGACCCTATGCAGGGTAGAGTCCCCCAAGCCCAAACCCTAAACCTTGAACCCTACACCCTTCTATAAGCCATGCGGGGTAAAGCTCCCTAAGCCCTAAGCCCTAAGCCCTCTAACCCTTAAAGCCTAAACCCTACTATAAGTACCCATGAACTTACAATCTATGCTGCATATAAGAAGTCCGCCGGATCGCTGGGTTTAGGGTTTAGGGTTTAGGGCTTAGGGCTAGGGTTTAGGGTTTGGGCAAGAAGGTGTCAGGCTCCTCCCGACACTCCGCGAGAAGCTCTTCCGCCCGCCTGTGTGGATGCCAGGGAGGTGACCCTAATACTACTTGTCCCTGCAAATTCCAGAAAACTCAAACCTTACACCCTCAGATTCTTGAACCCTAGACCCTCAAACTCCCCCAAAGACTCTCAAAAGCCCTAAGCTCTCGAACACAAAGCCCTCAAACTCATCCAAAACTCCCCCCCAAAACTCTCAAACCCTAAGCCCTCGAACCCTAGACCCTCAAGTCTCCGAAACCCCCCCCCAACCCCACCAGAGGCCCTAAACCCTAAACCCTAAACCCTAAACCCTAAACCCTAAACCCTAAACCCTAAACCCTAAACCCCAACCCCTAAACCCTAAACCCTAACCCCTAAACCCTAAACCGCCAGGCCTCTGCCTGGCCCTGAGATCCTCTCGCATGGCCACGGCACGCCGCGCCGCCTCCGTGCGGGCGTCAAAGTGCGAAGCGGAGCAGTGCCCTTAGGGTTCAGGGTTTAGGGTTTAGGGTGTTGAGGGGTATGTCGGTGTTTAGGGCATCTAGAAGGTATCTAGGTGCGTAGATAATTTAAACCCGACATGTATAGGGTATCGGGGTTTACGAGCGTTTTCGTATGTTTGGCGGGGGTCTGTTGTGGAGGATTTGGCATCCGGGCCCACAGGGAGTGGAGTGCTGGCGATGGGAAAATCGAGCGCCTGGTTTTCGGCCTGCAACTTCAATAAAAATACAGGCCCCGGTAGCCGCCACACAAGCTGGATCCACATGACCTCCTGCCAGAAAAGGGTTTAGGGTTTAGGGCTTAGGGCGTAGGGTTTAGGGTTTAGGGTGTAGGGTTACACTCGCTCCAAGAAGAATCTCCAAACAGCCTCCTCCATCTCCTCGGACTGCTGCAACAGTCGCCGCAGCTCTGCTTCTTCCTGCCGCAGAAGTTTGTGGGTTTAGGGTTTAGGGTTTAGGGGCTTAAAGGGCCTCAAGTGACACATTCCCGTCATAGACAGCGAGCCTACCACGGCCGTGACCTGCAACAACAACCGGACTCCCCAAACTCCAAAGCATATTAGAATAGCTAGACTGGTTACACAATCTCTTTTCACTTAATTCTTGCCAAGATTGGTATCATATCAGACGATTCTAGTACTACTACACAATTCTAGGATGGCCCTTACAACCCTCTGAAGACTATATTCCGGAATATGATCCTCGTAAACCCAATAAGGAAAAACATAACACGAGGGCCTACCGAGCATTCGTTTGCTTGCTTGCGTTCTTGTCAATATTGTTATCATATAAGACTATTCTAGATTCTAGTATTCCCTTGTAGTAAGGGCCCCAATTAGGTACCCCCAATATCGGTAAGCCCCCATACCACTATTTGCTTAATTAAGCACCCCCCAAAAAATCTTTAAAAATGAAAATCCTCATATTGCCCTTATGAGGAGGACTACTCTCTATTTTTCTTTTTTTTGCGGGGGGGGGGGGGGGGGGGTTCTGAAGCAAATAGTAGCGTATTCCCTAAACCCTAAACCCTAAACCCTAAACCCTAAACCCTAAACCCTAAACCCTAAACCCTAAACCCTAAACCCTAAACCCTACACCCTAACCCTAAACCCTAAACCCGAAACCCTGCACTAGTTTGCTTGCTTGCAATTGCCTGCAGCTGCGCTGCGGCCGCAGCTGCCGCGCGGCTTTCCTCGGCCAAAACCTGGCATGGGAGGAAGTTGGTGAAGCCGGGTTCAGGGCTCAGGGTGTAGACTTTAGCGAGTTTAGGGTCCTAAACCCTAAACCCTAAACCCTAAACCCTAAACCCTAAACCCTAAACCCTAAACCCTAGACCCAACGGGTTTGGCGAGTTGAGGGTTTTTTTGGGTTCAGGGTGGTCCCCCGTTCTCTCTCCAGATCTTGGCAATTTGGGTGCTGGGAGCCACCAGGGTAGGGAAAGCGCGCCCCCACAACCCTAAACCCTAAACTACCTTCAACCCTAAACTACCCTAAACCCTAACACGTAACACCCTACACCCCACACCCTACACCCTAAACCATAAACCCTAAACCCTAAACCCTACACCCTAACACCTAACACCCTGCACCCTACACCCTACACCCTACACCCTAAACCCTAAACCCTAAACCCTAACCGCACGAATGTCACTTGCCTTCTCCTTCACTTCTGCGCACGCTGCCTGCAGCGGTGCAGCAAGAACCACATAGGGTTTAGGGTTTAGGGTTTAGGGTGGTGGGGTTTAGGGTTTAGGGCTTAGGGCTTAGGGTGTTAGGGTTTAGGGCTCTCGCCTCTGTTTCGGCCCGGCGCCGCGCAGCCGCTTCCAGCTCTGCCTCGCCAGGACAAAAACCTTGGGGGGGGGGTTTCCGAACATAGGGTTTAGGGTTTAGGGTTTAGGGTTTTGGGTTTTGGGTTTTGGGGTCCCTTTAAGCGGATTCTATTCTATTTGGGGTATAAAGGGGGTACCCCCCATATGGGAGGAAGAGCCATCCATAGGGTTTAGGGTTTTAGGGTTTTGGGGTTTTAGGGCTCAGGGTGTTGGGGTTTTGGGGTTTTAGGGTTTGAAGGTTTTAGGGTGCTAGGGTTTTAGGGCTTTAGGGTTTAGGGTTTTGGGGTTTTAGCGTTTTAGGGATTTTAGGGTTTAGGGTGTTAGGATTTTAGGGCTTTAGGGATTTAGGGCTTGAGGGTTTAAGGGTTGTAGGGTTTACGGCCTAAGGGCGTTAGGGTTTTAGGTTTTCGGGGCCAACAGAGGGGATGAGCGGTGGTAGGCCGTGAGGCATGCTGGCCGCGGCACGGACAGCTGGACTAGATCCAAGAGTAACCTAGGGAAGACAACGAGTGACCCGTTTCATGCAGCTCCGAGACGGCCTTAACCCTAAACCCTAAACCCTAAACCCTAAACCCTAAACGCGAAACCCTAAACCCTAAACCCTAAACCCTAAACCCTAAACCCTAAACCCTAAACCCCTAACCCCTAACCCCTAACCCCTAAACCCTAGACCCTAAACCCCTAACCCCTAAACCCTAAACCTTGCTCACGCCTCTGCCTCCATGCGTTGGTTGGAGGCCGCCAGGGCCTCCCAAGACTTCCAAAGAGCGAAGCTTCTGTGACTTTCAGTCACGTTCTGTCATGTTTCCCCTAGGATGCTCATAAACACCCCCGGAAAGTATGACTGAACATAGTCCTCTTAAACAGCAACAATAACTCCTAAAGCCAAAGAATCCTTGCTCGCCTGGGCAGCAGCCACTCCAGCTGCCTCGTGCCTTTGTGGACAGGGGCTTGTCACTCAGGTTCAGCGATTAGAGGGCTTGGAATTCGTAGCATCGGGGTACGGTACCTATGCGAAAACCCACTTCTAATCAGGTACTTATAACCCTACTTCTAACTAGCAATGAACCTCCAAGTACAAACTACCAAGGCACGAATTTTATAGAGCACGTCTAACCAGACATTTAGACTTCGGTGCAATCGCCAATGTGGGGGTTTACGAAAATAGGGGACCCTAAAATACTCGCCAAATTGTAGGATTCCCTTCGGACAAGGACCCCCAAAAGGTACCCCCTAGTTTCGGAAACCACTGTCAGGCCCTATGCCCTAAACTCGAAGCTTAAGGTCGTAGGTTTCGGAATAGAAGGAGTAGTTAAAGAGAATCAGAGCCCAGTCTCCCCCTGCACTAGCAGGTAGTCTAGTCAGGGCCCTATTTACGGTTTAGGGTTTCGGGTTTCGGGTTTAGGGTATCCCTCCCAAAGCCCTTACTAAGACCTGAAGCCCAAACTTTATCAACCTTTAACCTTATAAACCCGAAGCCCAAAACCCCTCAACCTTGCAAACCCAAAAAGCCCAGACCTTATAAACCTCAAGCCCGAAACCCTAAACCTTGCAAACCCTAAACCCGAAACCCGAAACCCGAAACCCTAAACCCTAAACTCTATAAGACTTAAGAAACCCCCAAACCCCAGCCGGGCCGGAGGCGCAATGGCCGCCTCCTCCTTGAGAGCCTTGGCTTCCCCCAGATGAAGGCTTTCGAGGGCTGCGGGTTTGGTGCCGTACTTCATTCTTAAAGGGCTTTCTTCATTGGAGTTTAGGGTTTACAGGGTTTAGGGTTTAGGGTTTATACTATGGGGGCTTCCGAGATAGGGGCTGCCCTATTGGGATCCTTCTTATCATTGGACCCTACGTTTTTGAGGGTCTATGGGGTCTCCCTTCATAATACTTCGAAAACAAAGGAATTGGAGTTTAGAGTTTATAAGGTTTAGGGGAGGCATTTTGGGGCCTTGCTTCATATGAAGGGCTTACTTAAATTGAGTTTAGGATTTGGGGTTGAGTTTAGGGTTTAGGGGGCCCACTTCACACACAAGCTTGAAAGGAGCCTACAGTTTAATTACCCTAAACTCTAAACCCTAAACCCTAAACCCTACACCCTAAACCCTAGGGGCGGGGAGGGGGGGGGCAGTCTAGAAGCCTAGATGAAGCCCTATACTTGGACGTTCATGAGTGCTTATAGGTAGGCTCGGGGCATGGCAACAACAGTTATAACCCAGTTTAGGGTTTAGGGTTTAGGGTTTAGGGTTTAGGGTTTAGGGTTCAGGGTTCAGGGGCATAACCCTACTTGGGGTTTAAGGGTTGTAGGGTTGGATTTGCGGAGTTAAAGCGCCAAAGAATTTATGACCCACCAGAAGTCGATGCTTCGTCAGGCCAAGCCGCTTCAGGACCAGGGACGCCTGTCTCCTTCTCTGCTGCATCTTTCCTCGCTGCTCTGCCACGCTGGATTGCTTGAATTTTGGTCGCTGATTTCTCCTGCTCTTGCTGTGTTGCATCTGGCTTCTCAACACCATGTGCTTCGGCCGTGGCATGTTTGTCACTGGCACTTTGTGGCAGATCTAACTTCTCCTTAGCGTCACGGCTGGTCGGGATGCGGAAAGACCCCTCCTTCTTTGCTGCTGCATCTTTCCTCGCTGCTCTGCCACGCTGGATTGCCTGAATTTTGGTCGCTGCTTTCTCCTGCTCTTGCTGTGTTGCATTTGGTTTCTCGACACCAAGTGCTTCGGCCGTGGCCTGTTTGTCACTGGCACTTTGTGGCAGATCTGTCTTCTCCTTAGCGTCACGGCTGGTCGGGATGCGGAAAGACCCCTCCTTCTTTGCTGCTGCATCTTTCCTCGCTGCTCTGCCACGCTGGATTGCCTGAATTTTGGTCGCTGCTTTCTCCTGCTCTTGCTGTGTTGCATTTGGTTTCTCGACACCAAGTGCTTCGGCCGTGGCCTGTTTGTCACTGGCACTTTGTGGCAGATCTGTCTTCTCCTTAGCGTCACGGCTGGTCGGGATGCGGAAAGACCCCTCCTTCTTTGCTGCTGCATCTTTCCTCGCTGCTCTGCCTCGCTGGATTGCCTGAATTTTGGTCGCTGCTTTCTCCTGCTCTTGCTGTGTTGCATTTGTTTTCTCGACACCAGGTGCTTCGGCCGTGGCCTGTTTGTCACTGGCACTTTGTGGCAGATCTGTCTTCTCCTTAGCGTCACGGCTTGGCTGGCGATCAGCCAGCTCCTTGCGTGCTGTGTTGCCGCGATAGATTGCTTGTACCTTTGTGGCTGCCTCTTCTTTCTGCTTCTTTTCTGCCGCAAGCTGCTGCCTCTCCATATTGCCTCGTCTCATTGCTTGAATCTTGGTGGCTGCTTGCTCCCGCTCCTGCTTGTCCTGGGCCAGCTGTTTGCGCTCTGTGTTGCCGCGATAGATTGCTTGTACCTTTGTGGCTGCCTCTTCTTTCTCCTTCTTTTCTGCTGCAAGCTGCTGTCTCTCCAGGTTGCCTCGTCTGATCGCCTGGATCTTGGTAGCTGCTTCTTCTCGCTTCTGCTTGTCCTCTGACAGCTGCTTGCGCGTTGTGTTGCCGCGATATATTGCTTGTACCTTTGTGGCTGCTTCTTCCTTCTCCTTCTTTTCTGCTGCAAGCTGCTGTCTCTCAACGTTGCCTCGTCTGATCGCCTGGATCTTGGTGGCTGCTTCTTCTCGCTTCTGCTTGTCCTCTGACAGCTGCTTGCGCGTTGTGTTGCCGCGATAGATTGCTTGTACCTTTGTGGCTGCTTCTTCCTTCTCCTTCTTTTCTGCTGCAAGCTGCTGTCTCTCAACGTTGCCTCGTCTGATCGCCTGGATCTTGGTGGCTGCTTCTTCTCGCTTCTGCTTGTCCTCTGACAGCTGCTTGCGCGTTGTGTTGCCGCGATATATTGCTTGTACCTTTGTGGCTGCTTCTTCCTTCCCCTTCTTTTCTGCTGCAAGCCGCTGTCTCTCAACGTTGCCTCGTCTGATCGCCTGGATCTTGGTGGCTGCTTCTTCTCGCTTCTGCTTGTCCTCTGACAGCTGCTTGCGCGTTGTTTTTCCGCGATATATTGCTTGCACCTTTGTGGCTGCTTCTTCCTTCTCCTTCTTTTCTGCTGCAAGCTGCTGTCTCTCAATGTTGCCTCGTCTGATCGCCTGAATCTTGGTGGCTGCTTCTTCTCGCTTCTGCTTGTCCTCTGCCAGCTGCTTTCTGACCCTTTTTCCCCGAAACGCTGCCTGAGCTTTTGTGGCTGCTTGTACCAGCTCCCTCTTGTCGGCTGCCACCTGCCGCCTCTCCACGTGCCCTCGCCTCATGGCTTGAATCTTCGTGGCCGCGTCCTCCCTCTTCTGCTTCTCCTCTGCCAGTCGTCGTCTTGCGACCTGCAGACTGATGGGTTTACGATTGATGCTAAGTATTTGCTTTCTATATCACCATAATTAGCAACACCGACAATCATCACGACGATGATTCTTCTAAGGGTTGTGACATAGCTTACCCATAACGACAAGGATAGTTCTTGCTACGGCTGTTCGACTTACCACGTGCGATTGTGATTGCTTGCTGTATTTATGACGGTGATTCTTACGACTATGCTTCTGGTTCCGTGTACTCTTTGGCAAAAACCACTTCTACATGTCTTGGGCTAGGGGTTGTACCTCCACAGCCCCCTGATGCCTAAATGAACTCTGAACTCCGAAGCCTAGTTTCCAAAATCCAGCAGCGCCCCTTCAGACACTCGTCCTAAACCCTAAACCCTAAACCCTAAACCCTAAACCCTAAACCCTAAACCCTAAACCCTAAACCCTAAACCCTAAACCCTAAACCCTAAACCCTAAACCCCAAGCCCTAAACCCTAAACCATTCTCATCTGTGGTAGCCTTGCCGCGGAAGGCAACCTGTATCTTGGTGGACGCCTGCGCTTCCTCTTGCTGGGCGTCTAGGAGAGGCAGAGAGGCTGATCCGCAGATCTACTCACCCCTACTTGGAGGTTGATGGTACTTATTAACCAGTGATAACTGTGCTTCTAACCCACTTGTAAGCCCCCTAAGGTCCCTTAATGTGGTTATATGTACAGTTAGAAGCCCTAATACAGGGGCCTCAATAATTAGAACAAGTTTTTTTGGGGGGGTTATCCGCTGACCCCAGCCGGAGCGGGGGCGGCGTCAGTGAAGACCCATCGTTGTCTGCTTCCTCGCCCAGTGCCTCGCTGCCCTTGCTGTCTGCTTCCTCGCCCAGTGCCTCGCTGTCCTTGCTGCCTTCCCCCCCCCCCCCCCCCCCCACCCTTCCTGCCCCCCTCGCTGCCTTGCTGTTAGTGCCCAACCCCCTCCCCCCCTCCCGCTTGAGGGCTCAAGTGCATGCCCGAGCCCTACTGCCCCCGCGCTCCTTGGCCCCCTCTTGGTGCCCAACCCCCTGCTGCCTTGCTGTAGTAATTGCTGTAGTAATGGAGTGTTTTAAGGGCTCCAGTGCATGCCCGAGCCTCTTCTTCGCTGCCCTTGCTGCCCCGCCCCCCCCCCCCCCCCCCCCGCTGCCTCAGAGCCTTCCCTCGCTGCTCTTGCTGCCCCTGCCCTGCCCCCCCCCCCTCCTGCCCCCCCCCCCGCCCCTTGCTCTCTTGCCTCCATCTTGCCCAACCCCCTCCCCCCCCCCCCTCCCGCCAAGAAATGGAGTGTTTTAAGGGCTCCAGCGCACGCCCGAGACGTCTTGGTGCCTGCCCAACCCGCCCTAAACCCTGCGGCCTCCTGTCGGGGTTGAGCCGGACAGAGCGTGCTTCAATTCTTAGGATGGGGTCGGCGGCATTGGCGGTAGCCATTAAATCGGGCAGCGCGAGGTCCCCAAAGGACCGAGCAAATGCGGACCTTTTAGCCCGGGTCGTCCCGGGAATAGCATTGCTGGCCTCTGGCCTTCTGCGAAGCAGAATTAGGCCGGACGCCAGTGCCGCCGACCCCCGCGTGCCGCCGGTGAACGGTTTTTTTTTTTCGTGGTTTTTTGCGTCGCCACGGAGGCCCCCAGAGGGCGCGCATCATGAGCATCAGCGGGTCCAGCCCGGGACCCCCAGGCGCGCATCAGGAGCATCAGCGGCTCTCGGGGCGGGACCCCGGGGGCGCATCAGGAGCATGATGCCCCCCAAAGGGCGGGCATAAGCGACGTGTCTAAGCCCGGGGCTAGGAAAAAGTGAGTTTAGGGGCCTTATAAATTGCTTAGAAACGTTAAGGGAGTCTAGGAGCCTCAAACGCTTAGAGATTTGAGGGGAGTTTAGGGGCCTGAACATGCTTAGAAACTTAACGCTTAGAGATTTTAAGGGAGTTTAGGGGCCTCAACATGCTTAGAAACTGCTCGCCCCGGGCTTCTGCGTGCGCTGCCCGCCCATGGGCGCAGCCCCTTAAAATAAAAGTATAAGTGTAAAGGGACCATGAGGGAAATCTATCAGTAATTATTCCGACCCCTATATAACTCGCCCGTAGAAAGCACGGATGAACCATGTAAGCTCTATAAAAAACCCCGATAAAAGCCCATAGTTTCTACCCATTAAACGCGCTACTTCTGCTTTTGGAGGCTGCTGCCTTCGGGGGCTTCTGCGATCCTAGAGACTTTTCGTCACCCCTCCTTATAGCCCTATAGTTGAATATGGGGGTTTTGGATATTAAGGGTAACTTATTGGGGTCCTGATTATGAGGGAATCCTGCTCTTCGCGGTTCTATTTTAGGGACACCCACAAACCTGCGATCCCTATAAACCCTACAAAAAACTCGAGCAAACAGACACATTTATCACCCGATGAAACCCTTCTAAACTCCTAGACCCTCTTAGACTCTAAGCCCATGAAGACATTCCGAGCTTACAGCGCACAGCCAACTGAACAGACATGTCAAAGTCTACGAGCAGCACTCTTTTTGGAAGCGCACAGCAGGAGGCGTTGTCCACTGTTTCAAGGGCGGAGAGGCTGGGTGTCGAAATCACTAGGTCGCGACACTTCACGACTGGGCAATGGCAATAAACTGCGGCGTGCGACAAGAATGCTCTCTCATGTCATTGCGTGCACAGGTGCACTGACACAACAAACCCTAAACTCTACACACCACCCCAAACCCTGAACCCTCAACCCTAAACTCTAAATCCAAAACCCTAAATGCCAAACCCTAAACCCTAAACCCCAAACCGAAACCCTAAACCCCAAACCCCAAACCCTAAACCCTAACCCCAAACCCTAAACCCCAAACCCTAAACCCCAAACCCTAAACCCCAAACCCTAAACCCTAAACCCCAAAACCCTAAACCCTAAACCCTGAACCCGAAGTCTCTCCTCCTCACGCCGTCGGCGCAGCGCCGCGCAGCCGCGCCGCGCCTGGCGCCCCCGGAAGGCGGAGGCCAGGGAGGTGGCCACCGCTGCCTCTCTGGAGAGGTGTGGGGTTTAGGGTTTAGGGTTTAGGGTTTAGGGTTTAGGGTTTAGGGTTTAGGGTTTAGGGTTTAGGGTTTAGGGTTTAGGGTTTAGGGTTTAGGCTTTGGGCGTTTCTGGGGGGGGGGGGGGTTTAAGTAGGGTTTAGGGTATTGGGGCTTAGGGTTATTAGCCTTGTTCGGGTTTTAGGGTTTAGGGTTTTAGGGTTTAGGGGTTTAGTGGTTTGGGGCTTAGGTTATTTCAGAATAGTCGGGGCAGCGCCCTAGGGTTTAGGGTTTAGGGTTTATGGTTTAGGGTTTAGGGGCCCCAAGCTTTACTACCCTATTGAGAATCTGTTTCTGGCAAGAAGGAGATCGGACGAGTGCACAAAGAGACTGAGACAGGAGCCAACCATGTAGTCATTCTTCCGCTTGCTAGGCTTGCTATCCCTAAACTACAGTTTAAAACATCTGCCCCTCTCCAAAGCGCGTATTCTACTCAAATCAGACCGTATATCTTTTACGCTCAACGTCCAACAATGCTCCCCCACCGTTTTGCTAAACCCTGAACCCTACATACCAAAACAAGCTACACACAATGTACCTAAGCCCTAAACCCTAGAGACCCCAAACCCTGGATACCTCAAACCATAGATAGCCTAAACCCTAGATAACACATCCTCAATACTCTATACATGTATCTTCTGTGTATATACACCTTATATTCCCGAATATACCCTATACACCCTATACACCCTATATACCCGAATATAACCTACTCTACCCT
>CAJNDS010002545.1:137500-210000 GCA_905221605.1 Symbiodinium natans
CGCCCACGTCAGATATCACTACGGCTGGCCGTTAACGGTATGTCAAAAAGTGTCCGGACCCCCCCCCATTCCAGCGCATCAGGTGAAGCCCCCCCCCCCCCCCAACCCCCTAAACCTGAAACCCTAAGGCAAGTGGGGATCTAAGGATTCTTAGTGTGTGAGGGCTTTAGGGTTTCTACAGGCCTTCTAGGGGCTCATGTGCTTTTTGGCCTTAAGACTTGGAGTATGCTGGTAAGGAGCCCCTAGCAGGGCCATCTAAGCCTAAGAACCTTCGCACCTAGACGGATAAAATATAAACGCCAAAGACATCATGAGCCTTGAGCCCGGTTCCCACAATTCCTATCAACCCTATAGGGTTTAGGGTGTGGGGTCCAGGGATTAGGTCTAAACCCTAAGAACCCTAAGAACCCTCAGAACCCTAAGAACCCTCAGAACCCTAAGAACCCTCAGAACCCTCAGAACCCTCAGGAACCCTCAGAACCCTCAGGAACCCTAAGAACCCTCAGAACCCTAAGGACCCTAAGAACCCTCCGAACCCTAAGAACCCTCAGAACCCTACGAGTGCTACGAACCCTCAAAACCCTACGAGCCCTACGAAATCTCGGGGCCCTACGAACCCTAAGACGCAGCTCTGTCTCCGAGTGGCGGGTCCGGGCTTGCCTCCCCGTGGCGCGGAGGCCCACCTGCTTTGGCCGGGCTTAAAGGGCGTTTAGGGTTTAGGGTTATAGGGTTATAGGGTTATAGGGTTTAGGGTTTAGGGTTTAGGGTTTAGGGTTTAGGGTTTAGGGTTTAGGGTTTAGGGTTTAGGGCGTGCCAAACGGAAGCGCGCTGTGGGAGCGCGCGGTAGTCTGCAGACCTACCCACCCCAAGACAGCCCACTTACAACTCTCAAGGAGTTAAGACCTTTTATTGTTTTTACAAAGCATCACATGAGTCAGCACTCATGCCCTTTTTGGGGACCTCCACAAGGTTTGTGGACCAGGCGCAAAGCTGCAGCAGACGGAAACGAGGCAGGGTCCGTGAAGACAGCTTGGGTTTGCGCGAAGGGGCTATGGGGGGATGGGCCAGGCACAGACAAAGGCAGCGAGGCTTGGTTGGCGTGCAGGGGCTCAAGCCACGGAAGAACACACAGTGAACAGCTTGGGTTGGGCAGAGCGCCGGAAACAGAGCTGGTGTGGCGGACAGCTTGGCTTGGCGCGAAGGGGGTAAGGTGGGGTGCCGGGCCAGCGTCAGGTCAGGTTGGGGACCTCCACAACGTGCGTGACCAGGCACAGAGTTGCAGCAAACGGAAGTGAGGCCAACACCAGGGCCAGGACTTGGCCAGGGCCGAGGGCCAGGGCCAGGGCCAGGGCCAGGGTCAGGGCCAGAGGGCCAGGGCCAGGGCAGGGCCAAAGCCAAGGGCAGGGCCAGGGCGGGCCAGGGCCAGGGCCAGGGCCAGGGCCAGAACCAAAAAACCACAACAAAAAGTGCATTTTTGGGCAGAGTCTTGCCTGCCCCAACAAAACGGCCCCTGGTCCCCTCAGCCCAGCGGACGGGAGGTGAGGGACCAGGGGTCTCAAGGGGCCGTCCCAGGGGGCCTCCACTGCAGGACCCAACAATGTGCGCGGCGGATTTAGGGTAATATAATATAATACAGTGACAATTGCTGACTCGGCCTGTGCCTGCCTGGAGGGTAAGCCAGCCTGGAGGCCAGCTCGGTCGCCCGCCTGGGGCTCCCTCGCAGGGTCTCACTGAGCGCTCGACCAGCGCCCGCCTACCCCAAAAGACACGAGAGTGGGGTGGCGGGCGGGTTTAGGGTTTAGGGTTTAGGGTTTAGGGTTTAGGGTTTAGGGTTTAGGGTTTAGGGTTTAGGGTTTAGGGTTTAGGGTTTTGGTGGTTTAGGGTTATCGGGTTCTTCGGGTCCTTAGGGTTCTGAGGGTTCTTGGGCTTCTTAGGGTTCTTAGGGTTTTAGGGTTTTTAGGGTTTTTTAGGGTTTTTAGGGTTTTTAGGGTTTTAGGGTTTTAGGGTTTTAGGGTTTTAGGGTTTTAGGGTTTTAGGGTTTTAGGGTTATAGGGTTTTAGGGTTTTAGGGTTTTAGGGTTTTAGGGTTTTAGGGTTTTAGGGTTTTAGGGTTTTAGGGGTTTAGGGGTTTAGGGGTTTAGGGTTTTGGGGTTTTGGGGTTTTAGGGTTTTAGGGCTTTAGGGTTTTAGGGGTTATAGGGTTATAGTGTTTTTGGGTTCTAGGGTCATAAGGTTTAGGGTTATAATTAGGGTTTTCGCGGGGGTTTAGGGTTTAAGTGCTATAAGGTTTAGGGTTATAAGGCATAGGGTTATACGGTTGTAGTGTATGGGTTTAGGGTTATAGGGTTTTAGGTTATAGGGTTTTAGGGGTTTAGGGTTTTAGTGGTTTAGGGTTATAGCGTTTAGGGTTATGGGGTCATAGCGTTTTAGGGTTTTAGTGGTTACAGGGTTATAGTGTTATAGGGTCACAGGGTTTAGGGGTTTTAGGGTTATCGGGTTTAGGTTTGAGGGTCCAGGGTTTAGGGTTTGGAGCGCTAGCCCTGGGAGCCAGGATGGTGCGGAGGTTTCTTTGGCACTGCGGCCGCCGAGGCTGCGGCTGATGTCATCCCTGGCCAGCGAGAGCAACACGCAGGGGCCCTAAACCCTAAACCCTAAACCAAAAACCCTAAACCCGAAACCCGAAACACGAAACCCTAAACCCTAAACCCTAAACCGCGAAACGAGGGGTTTAGGGTCTAGGGACGTCTGGTTTCTATCATGTGGGATTGTAGATGATTACTGCGACTCGGCTGGGGTTATGCTTGCTGTTACTACTATCACGATGTATCTGTTCGGGTTTAGGCTAATTAAACTCAAAACCCTCACCGGCATGAAAAAAAAAAAAAAAAAAAAGAATCCCGAGAACTCCAGGCCCTTACTCAATCTAAACCCTAAACCCTGAACCCTACAAACCCTGGAACCCCCTTTGCATGTCTGAGCCCGCCATCGCAGGGCCTGCCGTGCAACAAGAGCTCCTCCAGGCGCTGGAGGCCTCTGTTCCGCGGGCTGAGAGGGCTATAGGGTTTAGGGCTTTCGGGGATTTATGGGGTTTGTAGAGTTTGTAGGGTTTCTAGGATTTCTAGGGCTTTTGGGGCTTCTAGGGCTTCTATAGGGTTTAAGCTCTTTCGAACTTTTAAGGGTTTGTTTAGGGTGTTCAGAGTTCTTGTTCTTGGGGCTGCATGCTCTTTAAACTCCTCTAAGCTTGATGTAAACATGGTGCATGTATGCAGCCACGTATATGTATGCATGTATGCATGTATATATGTATATATATATATACATATGTATTACAAGTATTTGTGTTCACAGAAACGTAAACGCTCGGACTCTCTCGCCGCTTGCCCTGGCGCCTGCGTCCTCGGCCAGCGCCGGCCTGGCCCGCAGGGCCCGGAGCTGGGCCAAGACCTCCCAAACTTGGTAGCCCAGTAACCATATTACTTCATAAGGGAACCCAGATCGAAGTTTCCCTGCCGGTGTGAGGCATCGCCTTCGGCTTCGGCTTTCAGGTTCTAAGGCTTTTTCCTCGCTGCAAAGAGATGGAGTACAGAACTCCTAAACCCCTAAACCCCTAAACCCCTAAACCCCTAAGCCCCTAAACCCCTAAACCCCTAAACCCTTAACCCCTAAACCCCTAAACCCCCAAACCCCTAAACCCGTAAACCCGTCCACCCGTAAACCCGTAAACCCCTAAACCCCTAAACCCCTCAACCCCTCAACCCCTCAACCCCTAAACCCCTAAACCTCTAAACCACTAGACCCTGACAACGCCCCAGATCTGTCACGCCAACAGCTGCAAAGGTGCCTTCTCCTCTTCCAGTTGCACCTCCTCGGAGTGTTTATTAAACCCTAAACCCTAAACCCTAAACCCTAAACCCTAAACCCTAAACCCTAAACCCTAAACCCTAAACCCTAAACAGCTTCCCTGAAACACTTCAAGGCACACGGACCCTGGGTCTCAGGTTTTCATGTAAGGGATGTCAAACCTATTAACCCCTTAAACCCTTCAACCAATAAACCCTGAACCCCTAAACCCCTAAACCAGCACCCCGAAGTCTAGAAAGTCGAAAAGCCTCCCAAGGGTCCTCCCTAAACCCTACGCCCTACAGCCCTACGCCCTACAGCCCGCAGCCCTAAGCCCTAAGCCCTAAGCCCCAAGCCCCAAGCCCTAAGCCCTAAGCCCTAAGCCCTAAGCCCTAAGCCCTAAGCCCTAAACCCTAAACCCTAAACCCTAAACCCTAAACCCTAAACCCTAAACCCTAAACCCTAAGCCCTAAACCCTAAACCCTAAACCCTAAACCCTAAACCCTAAACCCTAAACCCTAGCTAGGGGCTCCTTCTGCAGCTCCGACTTCAGCCGCTGCTTCTCTGCCAGCGACTGCGCCGAGCTCTCCTACGCCATTCAGGGATCTGGGATGCACCTGCCATAGGGTTTAGGGTTTAGGGTTTAGGGTTTAGGGTTTAGGGTTTAGGGTTTAGGGTTTAGGGTTTGGGGTTTGGGGTTTGGGGTTTGGGGTTTGGGGTTTGGGGTTTGGGGTTTGGGGTTTGGGGTTTTGGGTCTAGGGCTACTATAGGGGCCTGATTTTTTTTTTTTTTTTGGGGGGGGGGGGGTTATTGTAGTGTACTTATAAAGGGGCCATGAATTGATACACTTAGTAATTACTCCGACCCCTATATAGCGTCTCACAACCGAGGTGTTTGGGGGCTTTCCGAACACATCTATCAGCGGGAGCCTTTTCAAGGGGCTCCCTTCATAAGGATGAGCTTGTTTTTGGTGCATACAAGGAGGTCCCCGATTTCGCGGATAGTACCCCTACACTTGCCCTGCTTTCGTTGAGTACTCCGAAACCCTAAGCCCTAAACCCTAAGCCCTAATTAAGCCCTAAGCCCTAAGCCCTAAGCCCTAACGCCTAACGCCTAGCGCCTAAAGCCTAAACCCTAAACCCTAAACCCTCAACCCTAAAACGCACAAGCCTGCGGAGCCAGGTGGTCGAGACTGGAAGGCGAGAATCGCGGGTCGGGGAAGGCCTGGGCTTCCCCCGAAGCGTACTTGGGAGGGTTCACAGTGGTATTTCTGAGAAGTATGGTAAGAATAGGGTTTGGGGTTTGGGGTTTAGGGTTTATGTTTACGAAATAAGTTTAAGGGACCCCTATGATGGGCCCCGAATCGTAGGAGTCCCCCAATAAGGTACCCCCTAATTTCGGAAACCCCCATAATATAAGTAGAGTGAAAATAGTGTAGCTGTAGAAATATTGTTATAGTAGTACAGCTAGTTCAGATAGGGTAGCCATATTTGGAAGAATGGGGTATAGCTGTAACATGCTACGTTGGTCCCTCAAACTGTGCTCTCGATCCTCCAAAACCTTTGCTGCAGCTTTCAACAGCCCCGTGCCCCCCACTCCACCCACCGAGTGGGGTCGAACCCTCTGAAAAATTGGTAAAGTTCAGGGTTGAGGGCTTAGGGTTTAGCGGTCCCTTTCATGATCCGCTCAAAGCCTACTAGGGAAATACAAAACAGACCCCACGGGCACAGAAGTACCTGCGACAACCCAACAGTCGATTCCTCTCGCGGGGGGGGGCTCCAGATCCGAGGTGCTTTGGCCCTCCCTCGAGTGCCTCGGGGGTTTTCGGTTTAGGGTTTAGGGTTTAGGGTTTAGGGTTTAGGGTTCAGGGTTCAGGGTTCAGGGTTTAGGTTTTAAGGTACCTTCGCAATGTCTGCCACGGCACGGAGAGCTCGGTCCACCTGCGGCTGCTCGGTATCCCTCTGTACCCCACCAGTCGCGTTATCAACAACAGTTCTTTCTACGATTTTTTGACGATTTTTTCATGATTGAATATTGAATACTTGTATTCTTATTCTGGCGCATCTGTAATTTCAAACAAGAATAGGGTTCGCAACCCTCTTCCAGCCACACCGCCCGCAATCACAGATTTAGCACCTATTTGCTGCAAACCTAAACCCCCAAGGTATGTAGAACAATAGCCCTGTTATGGGCTTTCGGTTTGTTCTCATATTTCGAAACGGTTGCCAAACGCATCGCGCGCCAGATTCCGTGACATCGGTTGCAGGCCACAGGCTTTGCAGACGTTCCCCATTTTTGCCCCCATGTTTCGGGTTTTGGGTTTAGTGATTAGCCATGTCCCGTTTTTGGGGCACCGTGTTGTCTCACGGCACGCCCAGGGACACGGCGCACCTCCCCGAAACTTGGAAGCGCAAAGACGCTTGGCCAGACTTGACCCGCACTCTGCCAAGAGATCGGCGGGTTTGGGCGTTCAGGGGTTGGTAAGGTTTAGGGCCTTATAGGGGTTTACAGGGTTTTTTTTAGGAGGCTTATAGGGGCTTAGAGTTTAGGATTTTCTTCCCCACCTCGTTTGGGCTTGGCTACATCGCTTGCGATTTCTTGATCAAGGCGAGGGTGTTCGCAGCATGGGCCACCCACCTGGCCCAAGAGCTCCCATCACATCCTCACCATCCTGCACTAAGGTAGCCTACAGTAGCCCCATTCCTTTTTTTTGGGGGTACCTCGAAACCCTAAACCCTTGTGTGAAATTCCTTTACTTCAAGATAAGGGAGCCTTGAACCAAACCAAGGCCAAAAGGGTACCCGGGGTACTTAAGTGCCCAAGACCGCACATGCGCAGCGGATATTTCAGCTTCGGGCTATAAGACTTGCAGGCCCAAACACTTAGAAAGGACCTACACCTTAGCCAATAGGGTGGTATTTTAGGTAGCCCGAGGCCCGCGATGATCTAATCGTCGAAAGCGCCGACCTTCTGAAAAAATGCAATTTGGCCGGCCTCCGCCGCTCAAGGCCGGCCACGAAGGCCTCTACGCCCTCCGCGAAAGCAGCGGGGCGGCAGCAGTCCAAGACCTGATAAAGGTACACGGCCATTTTGGGGCTTATAGGGGTTGATTCAAAAGAAGAAACATGAAAGCTTTGAATTACGCATACTTGAAACAGATAGGCGTCTAAGAAGCAAAGAGTTCTTAAAACGAATGTGGGTTTGTTCGATATTGGGAGGGGGGGGAGGGTGACAGGTGTTGGGATCAGGGTATTTTTTTGTCGGTATGTTTCGGGTGTGTTTTGAGGCTGTTGGTTTGGGGCATGTTTCGTGGCATCATGAGCTACTTTAGATACAATTTCGGGGCTACGTTTCGCTGGTACACTTCGGGGTAGGTTTCAGGGGTATGTTTCGTTCGCGAGTGTGCAACCCTTACGCCCTTCTTAAACACGCGCCTCCCAAAAACGAAAAAAAACGATACAAAGATAAGTACAAGTATAAATACTGAACAACAGAGTTCAACCAGAATATGTATGGTTTAGGGCCGTCGTTAAGGAGCCGACCGGGTCTTGAAAGAACACACACGCGCGCTCGCACAATACATCTCAAAACGTCTTTGCGGAACTCTGCCACTCCGTGGCCCTGCCCGACCTCGCCAATAATGGGCCTACTCGACTAGACCCCGCGCAATGGATCACTACAGGATACATTCTACAAGTGCTACAAGGTCTCAGAATGCCCCTTATACCCCCCCTGATAACCCCCGAAATACTCCCCCTACATACACCCCAGAACCCCTGACACCCCCCTGACAACCCCTTATATACTCCCCAGAACCCCCCCTGATACCCCCCTGATAACTAAACCCGAAACCCTAAACCATAAACCCTCATATCCCCCCTATATATTCCCCACAGTTGGGGAGACCAGGGGCCCAAAAATCGAGAGGCAAGGCGCAAGGCCGCAAAGATCCCGCTGCTGATCGTTCGACAGGTCTGGCAGGAGGCTGGTGCTCATTGCTGTGGGCTGCCGTATAGGTTTAGGGTTTCGGGTTTAGGGTTTAGGGTTTAGAGTTTAGGGTTTAGGGTTTAGGGCTTAGGGTTTTGGGATTGGGGTTTGGTGTTTACTGCTTAGGACTTCGATTTCCTGTGCGGGGGTATCGATGCGGCGTCCCAAAGCACCCCACGCCTTGCGCCCAGGCCACCAGACCAGATCCCAACTCCAGCAATGCCTGGCCAATGGGGGTTTGGGGGATCCACCGTGGTCACAAAGTCGGAAAGACAATTTCGCGAGCCGACAACGTTCGAGCTCCAAACGAGATGTTCACGACGGAACCGCGAGTGTTGCAACGACCGCTGACATGTACTGAAAGCAGCTAACTTCTCTGCACGTCTGAGAGGTGCTTTGGGATGAGTACTCAGCCATGCTATGACATAATGAAGCTGTACAAGAAAGCAGGTAAGAAGTTCAACGCAAGCAGGTGCGAAGCTTGTCTCGCAGATGCTACTGATCTCGAAACGGCTCAACTTTACCTACACCCAGGAGTAACCTAGAGGAATAAATTGGGTGCCCTTTGTGGTTTTAAGGGGATGATGAGGGAACCCCAACCCTATAAAAGAAGGAAGCAAGGGCCAACTCCGGGAAATGGCTTACGGATCCATTTCATTGAGACAGATGGCCTCAGGGCCCCTGTATGCCTGAGCCGTGGACCGAAAGCTGAGGACTCCCGGCTGCTTGTAGAAGCGCAACGCCTTGGCCTTGAGCTTCGGGGTCACATCGAAGATGTGCAGCACATGGTCCTGCGCCCTGAGCCACACCGCATAGTTGGCCTTGGGATGGTCCAGCAGAAGCTCTAAGCACTCCTGGGTCGTCCACACCGTCCCAAGGCTTCCCAGGTACTGTGCCCTGGGGCCGTGTGAGAGGTCCAGGTGCTGTGCGCAGAGAGGTATCCAATTCCTCTGCAGAGTTACCATGCCAGTTGCTCTGTGGTAGGGCATCGAAAACATGGCCCTTCGTGGCACGGCCAGGGCCCGCAGTGACTTGCTGTGGCGATCCCACACCGCGATGTCCACCTCGGATGTCATGGCCCCCACGCAGCCCTCCAGCGTCTCGCAAGTGCCGAGGTCTTTTCCGCACAGCTCCGGCTGCTGGAAGCTCGGGTCCGGCCCCACATGCTGGTCTGGGAAAGCCAAGAAGTTGCCAGTCACTTGAGGTGCAACCTGTCGTACTTGCATCGGCTGGCCCACCAGCTCCTCTAGGTCCGTGCCAGAAGTGCGCTGGAAGTTCTTGACCTTGGGGCCCCAAGCCCACCGCGCGTGGCAAGGCCAGGCCATGGGACAGAGGAAGAGCGTCCAGCACAGGGCACGCCGGGCATCCCCACTGCAGAGACCCCGGATCATGTCTCCGGACTCCCAGAAAGAGATGGCACAAGCACTGCCCACCAAGGAGGAGGTGGCCAGGGGCCAGCGCACCGTGCGCTGGGAGCCGACGCCGAGCATCCTATCCTCTTGGGAGCAAGTCTCCTGTCTCATAGCCCGAGATGGCGCAGGGAGGGCACAAGCACAGCGAACAGCGGCTGGGCGGCAGCCGAGCCCCAGCGCTTGGAGCCTCCTCCATGTACATCAGGGGATCCACCAGAGTCTGCGGTACCAGGACGCTCGCAGCAACCTTGGCCGAAAAGAAGCAGCCAGCCAGAAACAAGCATCCGGACACTGCTGTCAGACCTACGATCACCGGAACTATCCAGCTGGGCAGGTAACCATCTTGGACCATCCCGTCTAGCTCCTCCACTGGGGATTTCGTGCTCGTGAGAAAGGCCAACTCACACACCACCACGAGACCTGCAACGGTCGCAATCGGCAGAATGCTGTATCGGCATGATTCCCACCGACAAGAGGACCCCATGCGAGAAGGAACTCCGCAGGAACAGCTCAAGACTGCACAGTGGGCTTGAGCATCTGACGGACGATGGACATGAGAAACCGCCAGAGAAGAAGCTTTTGGCCGTCAAAAGCTGGTTCAATCTACGGACATATCCTGGGATGGCCCCTTAAAACCTTCTGAAAACAATATGAGGGTTTAGGGTTTAGGGTTCAGGGTTTAGGGTTCATATTCCTGAACATGACCCCTCTTTAACCCAATAAGGGAAAAACAGAAAATGCCCCAAGGGCCTACCTAGTATCCGGCAGCTCCCAAGTCGGGGGCCCTATAGGGTTTAGGGTTGAGGGTTTAGGGTTTAGGGTTTAGGGTTTAGGGTTTAGGGTTTAGGGTTTAGGGTTTAGGGCATGCAAGAGCATCTGACTGGATTCCTGCGTTGGCCCGTGGAAGTCTTCATCGGGTTCGCCGCGCCGCTGGTCATTTTTAAAGGGAGTATTTGGGAGCCTTGGGGTTCCAGACCCACTAAACCCTAAACCCTAAACCCTAAACCCTAAACCCTAAACCCTAAACCCTCAACCCTAACCCCAAACCCTAAACCCTAAACCCTAAACCCTGAACCCTAGACCTGGTTCTCGATCTGTGGCTTGAGGCGATTACCCATTTCCCAGCCCGAAGTCCGAGGGGAAGGCTCCGAAGCGGCAATTGTGACTGGCTTGTAAGCGGAATTCCTTGAAGTGATTTTAAGCATAGAATATAATTAAAACGTAATTTTAGGCATGTTGATATACTAAATAGGCACAGTATATGGACCCTTAGGGAGACATGAAGTCTGGCACCTCCACCGTCATCTGCACCTGCGTGGCTAAGGCGGCGCAGCCGTCGCAACCACTAGGCACCACCTCGGGGAGTTGGATTGTTTTGGGCTTACAGGAGACTGAGGGAGTAAGGTGGCTCGATGGGACTAACTCGTGAACGAGTCACTCTCTATCCTTCCATCGTAGTTTCTCCTGACCCCGCCGCGAGCCGCAACGCCCACCATAAATCAGCTTGCGGCAGTTGGCGGAACCTTTGCCCGTTTTGGTTGATAGCACCATCACTCTGCCACTAACCCATCATTCGCCGGCTATTCCGACTACTATTCTCCCCCTAAATCTCTCCGAAAAAACATCACAACTTCCCAGTAAAGTCGACAGTATAGAATAACCGATTACCGCGCCCATTCTCCCAAACCAAAGTCTTCTGGGAGGGTGGGGGCTCCCAGAAAATAGTGATGGTTCCCCGAAGCCTTAAACCCTGAAGTCCTACGTAGAAGTACCCGAATGAAGCTCCTGGTACTTGTCACGGTCCCTTCTTCGCAAGCCTCGCCTGCTCGCCTGGCGGACGCAGAGGCAGTGCTGCGGCGACGGTGGCAGAGGCCTCAGCTACATCGAGGTGCCCCTGCCTCAGACATGTTGGAATCTGCTTGTATACATATATTCTTTCAAACAGGCTAGAAACACAGTACATGTACACAGTGTGTATATGTATGTATATATATATATGCTACAACAGTATAGATGCCCACTTTTTCAGGTCCGAACATGAGGGTCCTACTTGATTCGATTGCGAGGTTTTGGGGATGCCTACATGCTAATTGGACAGGGACATAACCTCAGGCTCCTGCAGGCTTAAGAGGTCCAGACGTGTGTATATATGGTTCAGCGTCGAGCGTCCTGGGCCCCCCCCCCCCCCCCATGGTATCCCCCCCCCCCCCCCAAGCCTACTCTACGGTCCCTAAACCCTAGACCCTAAACCCTAAACCCTAAACCCCTAAACCCTAAACCCTAAACCCTAAAACCTAAACCCTAAACCCTAACCCTAAACCCTAAACCTTAAGTCTTAAACCTTAAACCCTAAACCCTAAAACCTTGAACCCTAAACCCTAACCCTAAAACCAACCCCCAACCACACCACAGGGGGGGGGGGGGGATCATCTTAGTACCCCATCCGCGGGGAAAACCCTAAACCCTAAACCCTAAACCCTAAACCCTAAAACCCTAAACCGTAAACCCTAAACCCTAAACCCTAAAACCCTAAAACCCTAAAACCCTAAAACCCTAAACCCTAAACCCTAAACCCTAAAACCCTAAAACCAACCCCCAACCACACCACAGGGGGGGGGGGGGGGGGTACCATTGGGGGGGGGGGGGGGTAGGGGGGAGGGGGGGGGGGGCCCGCCGGGGCTGAATCATATATACTGTATGCATGCTTTCAAACAGTAACCTACCACAGAATAAGCAAAGTGCATTTATATAAATATATATATATATATACACATACATGTATGTATGTGTATATACATATATATATATATAGTGCATGCACATATATCGTCAGTTCGCAAAACTATGGTCCCTTTGTGGGTGCCCCAAAGGATCCCAAAGGTTATAGGGGCCGCCTTAGATCGTAACCCCCAGAAGGGGCCTTATAACTCAGGGAAGTGACCCCTAAACCCTAAACCCTAAACCCTAAACCCTAAACCCTAAACCCTAAACCCTAAACCCTAAACCCTAAACCCTAAACCCTAAACCCTAAACTCTAAACCCTAAACCCTAAACTCTAAACCCTAAACCCTAAACCCTAAACCCTTGTAAATACTTCTTTCGGCTCAAGGCCACTTGGTGCCCCACCGCCTGCCGCATCGTCCAAGGGATGGCATCGAGTGCAGCGCAGAGGTTTTCCAAGGGCTGCTCCTGAGCTGATCTCTTCTCAAAAGGGGTTCGGGGCTTCAGGGTTTAGGGTTTAGGGTTTTGGGGTTTAGGGCTTAGGGCTTAGGGTTTAGGGTTTAGGGCTTAGGGTTTAGGGAAAGTGGGCTTCAGGATAGAGAATTTAGGGTTTAGGGGTAGTGTGTTTAAGGGGTCTGGATGTTAGGGCAAAGCTGAGAAGATGCCACAGGGTAGAGCGTCTAGGATTTAGGGTTTTGGACTAGGGTTTCAGGTTTAGGGTTTAGGGTTTGGGGTTTAGGGTTTCAGGTTTAGGGTTTAGGGTGAGCCCTCTCATATGGAGGGGATTGATCTTAATGTTGGGCTCTGCATAAAGATGTGAAGGCAGCGTCGGCGCGGCGTGTTGCGAGTGCGGGCACGCTAGAAGCTGGCCCCACAAAGTGCAGCCAACTATGCGATAGGATTTCTAGCCCTTGCTAGGGAATTCGGTCATGAGGTACCCTACACTATGATCCCTTGAGGGGCTGCAAGCTTGAACCCTAGAAAACCTAAACCCTAAATCCTAAACCCTAAACCCTAAACCCCAAACCCCAAACCCTAAACCCTATCTTCCCTCGGATTGTGCAGCCCGAACACCCAGCGCCCCGGGTGGCGACAGCTTCGGAGGACCAACTCCTGGGCAAGGGCGAGCTCTTCCAGGGTTTAGGGTTCAAGGGTTGAGGGTTTGGGGTTTGGGGAAAACATTCCTCAATTCTGACCCTCTTAAACCCAATAAGGGACAATGCATATCGAGAAAAGAGACAATAGCTCTGCAACACGAACCATAACAAACAGCAATCCTACAACCCTAAGGACCCCCCCAAACCCTAAACTCTAAACCCTAAACCCTAAGAACCCCCCAGTCCTAATCCATCATGGTTCGCGCGACGGCTCTTAAGGAGAACCTTTTTAAGTATTCCTCGGGTTTGTACGTAAACAAGAATAAGCAGCAATTCCTAAGGGGGTTTATAGGGCAGAGATAGTCGGGTAGCTGCTGCATCCTTGGGTAGCAGAGTCGTCGATCTCATGTCGAGCCTGTTCTGCACCTAATGTAGGAGCTAGGTACTGCGGGAAAGAAAATCTAGGCTCATGTATTACATTCTGGCTCTTGCTCCTCGCCTACCCTCGAGAGGTTTAGGGTTGAAGTAGGGTTTAGGGTACCCTAAACCCTAAACCCTAAACCCTAAACCCTAAACCCTAAACCCTAAACCCTAAACCCTAAACCCTAAACTTCTCAGGCCAAGCATAGGCCACCCGGCCGCCAGGTCGCGGCGGCGAAGCACACTCAGGCCTGAGGGTTATAGGGCTCTTGGTTGGGCTTTATAGGTTTGCTTTGTGCTGCATTTAAAGGTTTGTTTTGTGTTGCATTTATGGGGGTTTATAGGGGTGGTTTAACGGGAGTTAGAGTGTTGCATTTATAGGGTTGAGGGGGATTGGGGTCTTTGTTGGGCTTTATAGGTTTTGGAGCGTTGTGTGTTTTAGGGTTTGTGGGGGTTTATAGATCTTCTTAAACGGTTTTATCTTTATAGGTTTTATAGTGTTGTCTTTCTAGGGTTTACAGGAACTTGTAGGGTCTTTACAAGGCTTTATAGGGTCTATAGTGTTGTATTTAGAGGGTTTAGAGGGGCTTCGGTACCCGAAACCCTAAACCCTAACCCTAAACCCTAAACCCTAAACCCTAAACCCTAAACCCTAAACCCTAAACCCTAAACCCTATGTTCATCCAGGCTTTAAATGTGGTTTAGGTAGATAAGGCTACTAGGAGCTTCGGAGAAGGTGCTCAGGGCAAACCCTAAACCCTAAACCCTAAACCCTAAACCCTAAACCCTAAACCCTAAACCCTAAACCCTAAACCCTAAACCCTAAACCCTAAACCCTAAACCCTAAACCCTGAGGACTGGACCCGCCGACCAGTTGAAGCTCCTTCTTGAGGATTGCGTGGGGCTTCGGGTTCTGAGGGTTCTTGGGGATCTTAGGGATCTTGGGGTTCTTACAGTTCTTAAGGGCTCTTTGGGGTTGTTTGGGTTCTTACGGTTTAGGGCCTGAAAGCCCCAAATCCGAAACGAACCCCTAAACCCCAAACCTTGCCAGAAGCGGTTGGACCACATAACCCTCAATAACTATCAAACCCCAATGTGACCCCATAATCATATGCGACATCGCACACGTTTCATTGGACGCCCAGCTTCTGTAGCATTGGTCCGAATAGCTGACTTTCTCTTATGCTCATTCTCCCAGAATGGTCGGTCTTTCGTTTCTGCCAAAACCGTTACTCGGCGCAGCAAATCGAAGAAACGCGATTCCAAGAAACGCGCAAAGGGCACCATCAACATGTCGAAGCACTTGGTTGTTTCCACGCCCGTAGCCCAACAGGTTTCATGAGGACATCGGTTTCTTAGCTTGCTTCTCCATGGGGGCGACGAAACATTTTCGTTTGTAAATCCTGCAGGTTTTGCTTAAGAAACGTGATACGGTCTATAGTAGTGCGCAGAACCTAAGAAATGTGCGCAGAGAGAATTTTAGGTTGAAGTCCCTCTAAAACCTAAACTCAACAATTACACCCTATGAAGAATACACCCTCAACCCCACCCCAAACCCCAAATACAAACTCCAAACTTAAAAACCCCAATTAAACCCTATGCAGCCCCAAAGCCCTAAAACCCTAAGCCCTCCGCGCCCAGCTCTCCTTGAGCCCAGCGAAGCCAGTGCCGCGCCGGCACAGCGCCGCCGCCGGAGCTGGGCCGGGCAGGCGTCGCAGGTGGCGCCACTGGGAATTCGAGCTGAGAATGGGCTAGGGTTGTTTATTGGTTGCTTAGGGTTTAGGGTGCACAGGGTTTAGGGTTTAGGGTTTAGGGTTTAGGGTTTAGGGTGCAGGGGGTGTAGAGGTTGTTTAGGGGTTTGGGGGGATGTTAGGTGGGGGGGGCGTTAGTCGCCCCGAAGAGCGGCTTGTGAATGAAAAAGTTCGGTGGAAAAAGGCGCACGAGTGGTCATTCGCGCGGAGGTGCACACAAAAACCATCATTTCGTGCCGTGGTATCTCCTCCAAAAACCCTCCAACAGCTCCTAAAACCCTACACCCTAAACCCTAAACCCTAAACCCTAAACCCTAAAGCCCTCCAAAATCCCACGCCCTATACACGCTCCGAAGCCCCGCAAACCTCCAGCCCCAGTTGCCTCGCTGCTCCACGCCGTGGCGGACCGCGGAGTAGGGAAGACAGCTCGCCTTAGGGGTTAGGGTTTTTTGGGTTTTGAGGGGTTAGGGTTTAGGGTTTAGGGTTTAGGGTTTAGGGTTTTTTGGGTTTTGAGGGGTTAGGGTTTAGGGTTCAGGGAGAAGGTTTGGGGTTGAGGGTTGAGGGATTTAAGGATTTAGGGTTTTAGGGTTTTAGGGTTTTAGGGTTTAGTTTCTTAACTGGCTTCAAGTTTCTAGGATGGCCCTGGAAAAACTCTCTGAAAAAAACATTCCCAAATATGATCCTCTTAAACCCAAAAATATGCAATTTCCCAAGAACGCACCCAGGTCTGGAGGTGAGGTTCAGGGTGTCAGGTTGGAGGTTTGGATGGCTGGGACGGCTTGGACAGTTCCAGGCCTTGGTCGTCGTAATTCCCCACTAGGTCTTGCGAACTTTTCTGCACAGACCTTGACGAATGCTTCTGATAGTATAGGGGCCCACCTAATCCGATTGCTACTTTGGGTACCTTGCTTCCTAAGTATCTTAGGGATTCTAATGGGGATGTTGCTCATCATCTGGGCTACATGCGCTAATATAGGGGCCTGAATAGAAAGGGAGCATAATGGAATACTATGAGTAGTTACTCCGGCCCCTAAAGTACCCCGGAACGCCCAGGCAGACAGGCAGCTGTCCAGTGAGGTGAGATTCTCGCGGAGCTGCCAATCCATCCCCACATGGGTAGTTCTTCGAGCTGCATACCCAGACCCCTGGGGTGGATCCAAGAAGTAGATCCCCTTACGGGTGCCTAAGAGTGACCCACTAGTAGTGTAGAGTTTTCTTTGGGGGCTCCACTTGCTGGATCCAATGGACTGGGTAGGGTTTATATAGGGCTTGGGGGTGAAAAAAGGTTTTATGAGTGGAAGGGGTGTAGGGATTCCCGTCCAACAGCGAATCTCACAAATATCAGAGCCTGGCGACCGCCAGATGTGGTCAGAGCCCCCCTAAACCCTAAACCCCAGACCCTAGACCCTAAACCCTATAAACCCTAAACTCTAAACCCCATCTGTTGTAGGCGTGTTCTTTGTTTTCGGCTGGACCTGTTGTGATTCTTGGAACTCTAGAGGACAAGCCGCGAGGCATGGACAGCACACAGCCAGTAGATTCATGCCAGCTCTTTCCAAGGGCCTTCTTTTCCACTCGACCCTAAACCCTAAACCCTAAACCCTATACCCTAAACCCTAAACCCTAAACCCTAGACCCTAGACCCTAGACCCTAAACCCTAAATCCTAAACCCTAAACCCTAAACCCTAAACCCTAAACTTAACCCCGAAAGATCCCAAAAGAGCCCCCCCTTCCCCCTCCTAACCCGGATCGCAGGAAGCCCCGCAGGGGGTGGGCATCCTTTTCTTTTTTGGCTGCGCGACGAGGTGCCAGGATTTCCCGACAGGAGGGAGCACAAGGGTTACCCTACAAACCCCTCTGAAAACCCTATAAACACCCAATAAACAACCCCACTCCCAAAAAAAAATCAAACACCCCGTATAAACTCATAAAAGCAACCCTACAAACCCTAGTGGCCGCTGCGTTGCGGGTTCCTCAGGAGACTTCGGCGGGGCTTCGACGCTCAGATGGAGTTGCATTCTGTAGTTGAGAGCATTGGATTGGGGCTCAAGTAGTCAGGGTTTCGGGCTTAGGGCTTAGGAGAATCTTAGGAGGGTTTACAGGGGGTTGAGGGATTAGGTGAGCTTCATTCTTCACGATTGGATACGATCAGGCACTTCGGGGTTGAGCTGCCCTTGGATCGTCTTCCAGGGACCCCAGCGTCCAGCCACCACTCCCTCCAGTCGTCCACGGCAGCTTTCGGCGGCCTTGTTTCTGCGCAAGGGGGCTGCGGTGGCGCAGTTTTTGCGCACTGCCGGCCCCAATTCGGTCGATCGGCACGCCGCCCCTAGTTCTGCGAAGCAAACGGAGCAAGCGGTTCCTAAACTTCGCTGAGCTGCTTCCCAAGAGTTCTTGGACACCCCCGGCCAGAAGTTCTGCCCCCCAAAGCAAAAAAGTTCTCAACAGCTACAGCGAACTTTATCTACATGGCTACACCCCTGAGTCCTTGACATCAAACGCCTTAAGCCCTCAACCATCCCAGAAAAAGCACCCTAGCACGGTAGGCACGGCACATACCCAACCTATAGTAAACCCTAAACCCTAAACCCTAAACCCTTAACCCTAAACCCTAAACCCTAAACCCTAAACCCTAAACCCTAAACCCCAAACCCTAAACCCTAAACCCTAAACCCAGTCCTTTGGCTGCGGATTGGGAAGGTTTCGATTTGCAGGGTTTTGAGGGTGTCAACATCAGCTTGTGCCCCAAACCTCATAAACCCCAACAGCGGCGTGCCGATTCGATGCAGCTTAAAAAGGAAGATGCATCGATCCAGCAAGGCCATTAAAACAAGGAGTAGCTCTTGGGGGTTTTAGGTTTCATCGGGCTTAGGGTTTAGGGTTCTTGCCTTAGATTCATATCGGGCTTCGGGGCTTTGTCTCCGTCATTTGGAGGTAATTGGCTCTCTGGGAACGCATAGCACCTTCAACATCCTCCCATCAGGGAGTTCACGCTGGGCCCTAAACGGTCACATGCTGTCCCGGCCCATTGGCGGCCCTGGCAACGAGGCTCTTCGAAGAAGAGTCCAGCACCCCTCAGTTACCTCCCCTGATGACGACGACGACGACGAAGAGAGAGAGAGAGAGAGAGAGAGAGATATATATATATATGTAAAAAAATGTATATATATATATATACATTGTATACGTGTAAATAAATAAATATATATATATAGATATATAATAGGTATGCAGAGACAGAAACCCCATGACGATCATGTAAGGCATTTTCCTCGAATGAAGGGATACCAGGCTAAAATTCCTTTGCAATGTTGTCGCGGCCTGGATCCAAGCCCAGGGCCATTTTGATGCGGCTCATCTCCGCGGCGGAGTGCATGTGAAACCTGGGAGTTTGGGGGTTTAATTCGGGGTTTAGGGGTTTAGGGGGGGGGGGGTTTTGGGGTATAGGGCTTAGGGTTTAGGGTTTAGGGCTGAGGGTTTAGGAGTTCGGGTTTAGGGCTTAGGGGGTCAAGACAACCAGAGGTCCGCGAAGACGAACGGTGGTTTATTGTTGGCGCTGGCTTGTGGATCTTGTGCTATCACAGGGGACCCTACACCCTAAACCCCAAACCCTTAACCCGACACCCTGAACCCTCAAGAACGACATGAGACGCGCGTATGACGTGGTGCCCACAGAACACGCACCGAATGTACATATATATGGTTCAGCGTCGAGCGTCCTGGGCCCCCCCCCCCCCCATGGTATCCCCCCCCCCCCCAAGCCTACTCTACGGTCCCTAAACCCTAAACCCTAAACCCTAAACCCTAAACCCCTAAACCGTAAACCCTAAACCCTAAACCCTAAACCCTAAAACCTAAACCCTAACCCTAAACCCTAAACCTTAAGTCTTAAACCTTAAACCCTAAACCCTAAAACCCTGAACCCTAAACCCTAACCCTAAAACCAACCCCCAACCACACCACAGGGGGGGGGGGATCATCTTAGTACCCCATCCGCGGGGAAAACCCTAAACCCTAAACCCTAAACCCTAAACCCTAAACCGTAAACCCTAAACCCTAAACCCTAAAACCCTAAAACCCTAAAACCCTAAACCCTAAACCCTAAACCCTAAACCCTAAAACCCTAAAACCAACCCCCAACCACACCACAGGGGGGGGGGGGGGTACCATTGGGGGGGGGGGGGGGGGGGGGGGGGTAGGGGGGAGGGGGGGGGGGCCCGCCGGGGCTGAATCATATATATATATATATATATGTATACCATAGGGATTCTGCACACTTGTTGGGGTACCATTTCAACATGATCATTTTTTGTTCTTTTTGGGTTTAAGTAAATGATTTTCAACAATGACCCAGGATTTGGGCTTGGGTACTAAGGCTTATAGTGGGGAGTCGGATGATGGGACTACTTCATATAAGATATAAGGTGCTAGGGGGGGCGGGGGTGAATAGGAGGCTGAGGGGATTCCACACTGACACACCTGTGACGCTCTGCTCCATCTGAAGCTCTGGCCGCAGCAAGAAAGCAAACTCCTATGACGCACCCATGCAACGCAGCCCTCTAACCCCTAAACCCTAAACCCTAAACCCTAGGCTCTAAACCCTCCTTTCCGACGGGCGGCCGCTTGACTTCGTGGTACAACATTAACAGGTCGGAGGCTTTCGGCATGCCATTGAGCCTGAAACAGGAAGGATTTGCCAGGATCCCACAGCTGGGGATAGGGGATTCTCTCTAAATTCTGGGCTCTCTTTGGGTACAAAGTATGATGGCTCCGTAGTAGAAGAGGATCTCCAGTATACGGACCATCATGTTTCAGAGAATCCTCCAGATGACCCGAAACCCTAAACCCCTAAACCCCCAAACTCCTAAACTCCCGAACCCCTAAACCCCCTGAACCCTAAACCCCTAAACCCCCAAACCCTAAACCCCCAAACCCTAAACTCAGAAACCCCGAAAACCAAAACCCTCTATCCCCAAAACCCTAAATCCAGTCACCACCGCACTCCCAATCCTCACCGCGATCTCCAAAAAGTCCTCGAAGCCGATGTGGCCGTCATCTTTCATGTCCAAGACCTCCGCCAAAAAATGAACAAAACAAAAACAGGTTTAGGGTTTAGGGTTTAGGGGTTTAGAGGTTTAGGGGTTTAGGGGTTTAGGGGTTTAGGGGTTTAGGTGTTCAGGGGTTCAGGGGTTCAGGGGTTTAGGGGTTTAGGGGTTTAGGGGGTTAGGGGTTTAGGGGTTAGGGTCCAAAAGCTAGAAACCCCAAATAGTACCCTTTTCTACTCTTGGGCTCACTTTCGGGAACCCTTAAGGGGATCTCTCTTTTTGTATATTTTGGATCCTCCCTCAGGGTCTGAGAGAAGATGTGCCAGAAAAGAGAGAGAGCGATGCCTAAGGAGTCGCAAGTCGGGTGGAAACATAGTTTCCTCCCTCTACTACTCAGCTTCTCGGAAACAATCTAGACCTAACCTTCGATCGTTTGGAAGGTCGGCAGCCTGAACCTTGAATCCTAAACCCGAAAACCCGAAACCCGAAACCCGAAACCCCAAACCCCTAAGCCCTAAGCCCTAAGCCCTAAGCCCTGAGCCCTAAGCCCTAAGCCCTAAGCCCTAAGCCCTAAGCCCTAAACCCTAAACCTCTCAGATTCTTGGAGCCTGGGTTGCCCCAGCTAACAGCTTGAACGCTCGTCTGGCTGCATTCATAGGGTTTAGGGTTCGGGGTGTGGGGGTTTGGGGGTTTGGGGGCTTGGGGGCTTGGGGGTTTACGGCTTAGGGTTCTGACGGTACTGCGACGCCATACACAGTGCAAGCGATGAGGACTACTCGGCGTACTGCCTCGTGCATACCGGGCTTTGCGCACTTGCCTCAAGTCTCCTTTGCAAACCTACGAATGGGCCAATCCTACACCCCAAAGCCTAAACCCCAAACCCAAAACAGATTAAACCCTAAACCCTAAACCCTAAACCCCAAACCCAAAACAGATTCTTCCCTAATTTGAGTACACCTGGACTGACGGTGGGACCCACCTCGATGAGGTGCTGTGCTTCCTCTGGGTGCACCTGGACTGACTGCCCTCTGAGAGCTAAAAGGGTTTAGGGTTTAGGGTTTAGGGTTTAGGGTTTAGGGTTTAGGGTTTAGGGTTTAGGGTTCAATTGTGGTTGTATAGTCGACTCAGTGTAATAAACAAAGTAAAGATTATACCCCTGTCAGCCCTAAACCCCAAATTTTGAGGAATGTAATATTCCCATGGGTCCTTTTCTAGCGGGGGGCGGGGGGGAATTCCATGTGAGGGAGAAACTTGCGGATTGCTATTGGTGCACTTTAGGGTTTAGGGTTTAGGGTTTAGGGTTTAGGGCTTAGGGCTTAGGGCTTAGGGTCAAACAAGCTCTCATACTTGGAGTATGGCAACTACTATCGCAAGCGTAATGTGGGCTCCCTAGCAAACCCTAAACCCTAAACCCTGAACCCTGAACCCTGAACCCTGAACCCTGAACCCTAAACCCTAAACCCTAAACCCTACACCCTGAACCCTGACCCCTAACCCTAAACCCTAAACCCTACAGGCCCTTAAAACCCCAAACCCTTGCGCCAAGCCGCGTCGACCGACTCAAAAAACTCGAGGACGGCCTTCGTTGAGGTGTGCTCACGGATCTCCTGCCGTTTAGGGTTTGGGCTTTAGGGTTTAGGGTTTCGGGTTTAGGGTTTAGGGTCTAGCTCCACTATGCTTTTAAAAAGGATATGTTCCTTGAGAGTTGCAGGCTTCGGGAACAGTCCTTGGATAATTTGGGGATCCCTGGCATCTAAACCAAGATAGCGGAGTCTTACTGACTTTGGTGAGAATAGAGAGTTCGGTACACAAAACAGACCACATTTGAGGGCTCATGCAAGCCTTCAGTCTGTGGCACTTCTTGCGGTCACCTTTCTTCCACCGATGTTTTTGGGATTTAGGGTCTACAACAAAAGGTGGGCCCAAAAGTGGAAACGAGCTACTCCCCAGCACTGCCATAGAGGTAGCTGAGGGGAAAAACGGGCGCTAGGAGCTTTATAAACCGGGCCGACATACCCTGAGCCTACTTGAAGGTTCATGGGTACGCATAGGTAGGGTTAAAGGCACCCTTTAAATCGGGTTCTAACCCTAAGCCCCCATGAACCTGCAAGTGGCCCCACTACACAAGAGTGCGAGCCCTAATCAAAGTCGCAATCGCAAGAGAAGGGGTAGTCTTTTTTCTGAGAATGTTTTCGGCCAAGCACTGGCCTCTTCGTCGTCATGGTAGTCATACGACGTTCTCATCCCCCCCAAAAAAACACCTAGACCCTAAACCCTAAACCCTAAACCCTAAACCCCAAAACCCCAAAACCCCAAAACCCCTAAACCCCTAAACCCCTAAACCCCTACACTCCAAACACTTGCGACTGCAGGTGGGTGGTGCCGGAGCCTCTACCGAGATGGATCCGGAGCCATCGGCATCGAGCTCCTCTCTGAGGTCGCACGGAATGCTCTAGGACTCTAGGAGTTTTGCCCAGGGAGCCCCCCAAAAGACACCATGAAGGATGTACCCTAAACCCGAAATTCTAGTAAGGGGTCCTCATAAATATGACTCAAGGTCCACTTCGATATCTTCCTGAACTCAAGTGTCTCGGGCTCTTTGGGTGACGCTTTTGGGCGTTAGGGCCTCCGTTTCCCAAACCTAATCTACAGCAATCTAAGCGCGGAACCATCGGACCTTAGTATGGCCCCTTACCCTTGTTTATGAGGATCCGAAGTATGGGCCCTTGGTACGTATAGTGTATATACAGGTCATATAGCAAGGGACCCAAACTAAGGGCGCCCATACTTGGAACCTAGATAGACCCCCTAAACCATCCAGAAGCTTGATTCATCTGAAAAATACCCTGGGACGCTTTGTTGAGCCAGGCCCAAACTCCTTATGAGGGTCTTAAAGTTTAGGGTTTAGGGTTTAGGGTTTAGGGTTTAGGGTTTAGGGTTTAGGGTTTAGGGTTTAGGGCTTAGGAGGGTAGAAGCCCGCTTGGGGGGGGGGGGGGTTAAGGACACACCAGGACCCTTGGAGTGCTGTGACCGACTTTCTCACCACCTGCGCCACTCCTGAAAGACGCGCCGCGCCTTGATGATCCTTTGAGGCAGTGTCTAAACCCTAAACCCTAGACCCTAAACCCTAAACCCTAAACCCTAAACCCTATCCCCTAAACCCAAAACCCAAAATCAGGCAGTCTTTTTTGGGTTTAAGGCCGAGAGCTCCGGCTAAGGAAGGAAAATGGGGCGTAGGGTTGGGTCTGTATAGACGGTTCTTGCCCGGAAAGAAAGGATCACAGCAGCAGACCCCGAAACCCAGGTGCTGCGGGAGCAGCCTCGCAGAGACTTACAGTAGCATACTAAGGAATAAGAATCCACACGGAGTGTTGTTGGCTACCCCAAACCCTAAACCCCAAACCCTAACCCCTAAACGCTAAACGATAAACCCTAAACCCCAAACCCCGAACCCCGAAACCCTAAACCCTAAACCCTAAAACATAAACCCTACCACGGGATTGTTGCAGCAGCAAGGCCGGCTTCGGATCTTCAGGTCTGCGGCCTTGACAATGAGGGGAGCGCATAGCGATGTCTAGGGTTAGGGTTTAGGGTTTAGGGCTTAGGGTTTAGGGATGGTTTAGGGTTTAGGGGTTTAGGGTTTAGGGGTTAGGGTTTAGGGTTTAGGGGTTAGGGGTTAGGGGATAGGGGTTAGGGGTTAGGGGTTAGGGGTTAGGGGTTAGGGGTTAGCGTCTGGGGTTTCGGGTTTGGGGTTTGGGGTTTGGGGTTTAGCGTTTCGCTTTGTGTTTGACAGGGATCCACTTTTATCCTTACAAAAAGAAAACATTGTGTATGTAGATAAATGCATATGTGTTATATACATACATACATACATACATACATACATACATACATACATACATACATACATACATACATACATACATACATACATACATACATACATACATACATACATACATACATACATACATACATACATACATACATACATACATACACACACACATACATACATACATACATACATACATACATACATACATACATACATACATACATACATACATACATACATACATACATACATACATACATACATACATACATGCATGTGTGTGTGTTCAGTATGTTTATGTGCATGTACGCATGTTGCTATGGGACGCGCCATACATACAGCTTCTCACTTCATATGAAGACGGATGAGTCAATGGTCCCACCATGCGTATCACAATAAGGCCCAAGATCAAAGCCGTTCCACCCCTTGAAAAACCCACCCTCATGAAAGTAGGAAATTGCAGGATCCATGAAGGACAGAACAAGAAAACACAAGCGCTGCGAGCTTGAGGCTCCGAGTCCCTATCTTGGCACACTGGAAGGACCACCAACTCTGAATTTTGGGGGAAGCTTCCCGATGAAACTGACAATGCGGACGTGCCTGCTGGCTGACGGATTCCACGAAAGTGCCAGTTATCAGATTCATGACTGCCAAGTAGCCTCGACGCGCAGGGATTCGGTTTGCTGGGCGAGTTTGGCCAAGGGAGACTATGCGCCTCTTGAGCCTCTTGAAGCCCCCATGGGGCCCCTCCCATCACACCCTTCAGGGACTTAGGGCTTTAGGGCTTTGGAAGCCATAGGTGTTTTGCTAGGATTCACAAGGGTGTTGGGGTTTAAGGTTCGGGGGAGGGGGACTCCTCTGAAGCATATTCCTGGGCTTCATTGCGGCCGTGCTTCAGGTGGGTCTTGGACTTCTGTAGGGAACTTCTGAAGGAGGACATGAAACGAGGGTACAAGTATTGAACACAAAAAAAGCGCGTTCGCCAATGTGCCGAACTGTGACAATTCCCTTCAGCTTGCTGATCCTCCCCCCCTCAACTCCAACTCCGCCGCGAGCCCTAAACCCTAAACCCTGAACCCAAAACCCGAAACCCGAAACCCGAAACCCTAAACCCTAAACCCTAAACCCTAAACCCTAAACCCTAAACCCTAAACCCTAAACCCTAAACCCTAAACCCTAAACCCTAAACCCTACCAAACCCCAAACCCTCAAAACGCCAACTCCGAGGAGCTGTAGGCGAGCCAGAGCACCAAGAAGACTGCATAGGCAGGGGAGACGTGGTCTGCGAGGGGCCTCGCAGCAGAGGGCCCTCTGGACCCTAAACTCGAAACCCTAGGATTTGGGGGGAGTTTAGGGTTTAGGGTTAGGGGGTTTAGGGTTTAGGGTTTAGGGTTTAGGGTTTGGGGTTTGGGGTTTGGGGTTTAGGGTTCAGTTGGGGTTGAGGGTTTAGGCCCGAAACCCTAAGCCGAATCAACATCCAACCCCCTCAACGCTGGTCTTGGAACCTGACGGTTGTTCGCGTAAACCCCATAAGCCGTACAAACCCCACTCAGCCCCCTGCACCCTAAACCCCTAAACCCTTGTAAGCCCTAACCTAAAGTCATTGAAATCACTTGTGATGCTCACCCTCCAGAGTCGATTCTTGTCCCTCCCTAAGGAAAAAATTATGTTTCTTAGCAGGACCCCCACCGGGGCGAAATGACCTCCGAGAGAGCCCCAAGCCCTGAAACCCCAAAACCCTAAGCCTTAACCTGCAAGAGCTCTACTCACTCTGCCGCAACATCTTTTTGGGGGCAACCCTAAACCCTGTAAACCCTATACCCATCCCTGCCATCTTTTTGGGGGCGAAAGGCTTCTGAAGCCCTAAACCCTAAACCCTAGACCCTAAACCCTAAACCCTAAACCCTTAATCCTAAACCCTAAGCCTCCAAAAAAAAGGCATCTTCGTCTTTTGGGAGGCTTCTGAAGCCAGGTGGCTTCATGACATCGTTCCAGTCGATGCCGCCCGTGAGGGATTGGAAGAGCGAGAGCATACCTCGGCTGTTTTTGGCTTAGGGTTGGGGGTGTAGGGTTTCCTAACCTTTAAACCCTAAACCCTGAACCCTAAACCCTAAACCCTAAACCTTAGTGCAGCCGTAAGGCTCAAGGGAATGTTGCCCCACCAGACCCTGAGCTCCAGCGTGGAGGTACCTCGGAAGGATTTCAGCTCGCTTCCTGCTTGAAGCCATCTGTCAAGATTACGAAGGTTTAGGGTTGAGGGTTGAGGGTTGAGGGTTGAGGGTTTAGGGTTTAGGGTAGCCTGGGAAGATCTGGGAAGCTTATGCTACGTTCATGGGGGCCAATAGGACTACGGGAAGGGTAAAAACCTCTGATTCGTCGGCTGCCCTGGGAAGGAAACAAGGGACTCGTCGTCGTCGTAAAGACTTAAGTGCCTATAAGAGCGTCCTTTTTACAAGAGAATCCTACCATTTGGGGGGTCTAAATTGCAGGGGGACCCCGTATTTTCGCAAACTCCCACATGAAAGCCCCCGGAGCAGGCGTCTGCTGCGGCACTTCTGTGAGGGGCCGGGAAACTTCCAGGATTGTCCAGGGCGTGCTGGTAGACCATGCCCGTGAGCTCGATGGCCATGATCTGAGGTTTAGGGTTTAGGGTTTAGGGTTTAGGGTTTAGGGTTTAGGGTTTAGGGTTTAGGGTTTAGGGTTTAGGGTTTAGGGTTTAGGGTTTAGGGTTTAGGGTTTATGGGTTTAGGGTTTAGGGTTTAGGGTTTAGGGTTTAGGGTTTGGGGTTTAGGGTTTGGGGTTTAGGGTTGAGGGTTTGGGGTTTGGGGTTTAGGGTTTGGGGTTTAGGGCTCAGGGCAAAGACTTCTGATGCACGGAAGAGATGGTGGCGCTTCTACATGCTCACTCACAATGCCAGAGCTTAGTCTTCCGGCGGAGCCGGCAAAGGAGTGATCTTCAGTACTCAGACATATGCAGCCCGCTCCTACAAAAGAATCCATGGAGGCTCCATAAAGCCTCCAGCCCCACCGCACACCAGGTGGGAACATTCCACACCGCAACTTTTGGCATCCTATGTGCCTGTTGTCGAAATCAGTCAGCCCATATGGCTAAGCCAAGAATTGGAGATGGTCGCACGGAGTGTAGATGGGGTGAGGGGGAGTTTGACACTTCCTACTCGGCCATCTTTCGCTGCTAGAGGAGACATATATGAGACGCAATCTTTCTTCAATAGAATATATCATCACATTTTTGGAAATTGAAAATGCATGTAACTAATTGATCAGACGGCAAAACCCCTTCAAACGTCGCACTTCCGGACCCCTGATGGCTGTCACAATTGTTGGGCAGCGGAATCCGAACGATCCTCGTTTGGATCGCAAAACTTTGTCAAAACAGAGCCGAGTGTCGTAGATCATGATGAAGAGAAATGCACAGCTCCAGAAGAACGTACGAAGGGACCTGGGGCTCAAGCAGCTTCGAGATGGAACCAGGGCAGTTCTGAGCAAAATGTTGCTGATGGTCTGGGCAGTCGCAACTTGAATCGCGCTCTCTACACCCTGGAGGGCAATGCATGCAAACGAAACCATCCTAAAGCTGAACTACGTCCAGGATTTCACACCCTCAACCCTTATCGGACCCCTAACCTCTCATCCTTAAGCCCTGAACCTCAAACCCTCAAGCCGAATCCGGTCCCTACAAGGTTCGTCTCTAAGCCCGGCGGCAAAACAAGGCAGCTCACGATCAGCTGCAGGTTCTCGGAGAAGCGGACTGTGCGGATCAGGCGGACAACCTGCCCACAATTTGGGGATATTTGGGGGGCTTCCGATATTGGGGGGGGGGGGGGGGGGGGGGGATCCTTGTTGGGGAGTCGTGCACAAGAGCGGTTGTAGCTACAAGACCTCACACGGACACTTCCCAAAATAGGGGTACCCCTTTCATACCCCAAGTAGAAGAGAATACCCTTAAAGGGAACCACCCAAAAGGGCCCCCCCTATTTTCGGAACCCCCCCATATGATCCACATGATGGCCTTCCTATGTTCGTCATGGTTTCCCAGTCTAGGAAGCCCTAAACCCTTCTCCCTAAGCGGTCTTTAGGTTAGCTTCCACCGAAGATTTGTCCTGCCACTTAGGAGCCTTACGTCGACTGTCACGAGCATGACGCAGTCCAGAACCCGCCGAGACGTAAGCACAGCAGGTTGCACAATACAAGTGGTTTTCATGCAGTCTAGACATGACGCATACATTTTGATATGTTAGCACTAAAACCCCCTTTTCTAAGGTATCTGGAGAATCTTCGGGGCGTCCTACATATCACCGGACTCCGCCAGTGGGCACAAGATATCACCAAGCTGCCAGACTCCTCAAGACTACCACCGGAATTAGATTTGGCTCCGAAGGTCACCCTCAGACCGAAAAACTCCAATAACCTGTCATTGGGCATTAAGGCTTAAGGAATATGAGTCGGGTTTAGGGTTTAAGTTTAGGGTTTAGGGTTCAGGGTCGAGGGTACCACAAGATTTTGGGACATCTTCCTTAATTGAGCGAGATTGGGGACTTCAGAGACATGGGGCAACCCGCTGACTGCCTTGATACCTCGCATCACGGTTATCACTCTCCTGGGGGCGGCTTCTCTGCCCAACTTCATCCGTTCAGGGGTAGAAGGAGGGACCCTAGAAGGGACCCTTAATCTTATTCCCCTATAGATCCCTTATATATATATATATATATATATAGATAGACCTTATATAGTCCCTAAATGCCCCTAAACAACCACTAAGGTCCCTTACAAGGGTCCCTCCTTTAGTCCCTTGAATCCGGGATGATACGAACAGATGAAGGTATAAACGCTAAAGCTGGTTTTGTAGGGTATGCAAGGGGTAGACATGTAGGGGCCATGTTAAGGGACCATGTAGCTACTCTTAGCATAAGACTGACACGACAGAATGGACGATGAGGATACTAATGATAGTCGCAACCAGAATAGCTACTGATGGCTCTGAGCACAATGTTATTTCCACGTGAGTAACACCTACATTAAGCAGAATACTCCTCTTCTGACGAACAATAATTACAAAAACGAAGCTCTTCATAAGAATGCTAATAATAATGTTAATAGTCGTAATACACTGCTTGACAGAGGGGCGGGTCTGAGGCTGAAACTCTGCAGGAAATCCTCTGCCTTCTGATCCGTAGCTCAGGTGCGTTTACTGCCCATGACACACAGAAAAGGCCAAGAGTCATCAACGGCGCGTTTGCAACCTGGGGCGACATTTGGATCCAGGTTCCAATCGGTCAAGGGAACTTGCACTGGAATTGCCAGGCATGGGCAAGCTGAAAGCTGCCTGTGACCCTAGGCTCTCGGGATTGCGGGACCCTTTTTTTAAAGGTATAAGGGCCATACTAGGATTATATTAAGGGGAACCTAGGGGTACAAGGGGTACAACATTAGGAGTACGAGTAGGCAGCCCTGCAAGAGAGCTGCGCAAACGGTCATCAAGCCCTTGCGCAAGCCTAGAAACATCAGAGAACACGTTGGCAATTCCTTCGTCATGTACAGCACTATACGATATACTTATATACTTACATATTGATGTGATGTGTATGCTATACAGACAATCGTATACAGGTAGGATGCCAGGCTCTTCACGAATGTCAACCCTCCAGAGCCTTGAGTCCTGCTGCCATCAAGGATTGAAATCATGTGGCAGTAAGAATTTTCGAAACAAGAAAAGCTTGCCCTGAAACAAAACAAACAAAAAACAGACACATACTCCGAAAAATGAGGCCCTCTTAAATCCAGTAAGGCAAAGCACGCTTGTCTTACGGCCTGCCTAGAGCAACACCATCCCCTGACCCCCCCGCCCCACCCAAAAGAAAAAACATTAGAATAGATAAATATTCGCACAAGACAAAACACTAAACCCCGAAACCCGGTGCAGTTTGCCCCCCCCCCCCCCCCCCCCCACACCGAAACCCTACACCCTAAACCCAGTTCTCTGGCCTCTCTCCAGACTCCTTGGCATATCTTGGCGCCTCACGTCGTCCCCGACGCTGGTCACTGTCGCAATGAGAATCAAGGTTTCCTCAATGAGCTGAACGCCCTGGCGTGAAGTCATGTAATTCACGGGCCTTAATAAATAGAATCGGGTTTCCGGTGGTTATGCAAGTAACAGAAGAATTACATAGGGATCCGAAGGGTGCAATATAAGGGGCCTTAATAATTAGAACCGTGTTTTTTGCTTTTTTGGGGGGGTCATCATAGTATAATTACATAGGGACCATAACGCAAGAGTATTCGTAGCTTATTCCGGGCCCTATATTCGGGCTTCTTAAGCTCGGACAGCGTCTCTCGGTTTGATTAGGATGGTACTTGAGGCAACCTTCTACTGCACGCGGGGTCATATAGGGATTGCAAGGGGATCCTAAACCCTAAACCCTAAACCCTAAACCCTAAACCCTAAACCCTAAACCCTAAACCCTAAACCCTAAACCCTAAACCCTAAACCCTCAGCCCATCATCTTGGTGCCTTGGATTCCTGTGTTGGCGAAGTGTGGGCTAGTGCCGGGTCCCTGCTGGGAATTGAGGGCATGATATTATGTGTGTATTCATTTTTTGTTCATATTTGTTTAAATTCTTTTAGATTCATTTACTCTGTTATGCTCTGTGTATGATATGGAGCAAGTAATGGTCCCCAAGCCCCAAACCCTCCCGACCCTTTGGGTACGATGGGTAGTCCGACCCCGGAGGGATCCGGAGGGTGTAGGGCTCAGAGCTTTACGGCCCGGTTCTGGGCTTAGATTCCCCCACAGACGTCAACTTCCAAACGGAAAAGAGCCCTTCCAGCAATCCTCAACCTAACCCCCTCCATCTGATTCCCCCGGACGCGAATGCCTCTCTGCCCTCCAGCACTGCCTCTCTCGATGAGCTTCCCCCAGCGTGCGGATGCCGCAAACTTCTGCCATTGCCGCCGAGGGGCCACGATACACAAGTCGATGATGTTCCAGGCACAACCTCACATGCATCTCTATCGTAAACAGGAAAAGCAGTGTTTGGCCAATTTCCCTGCTGTTTTGGCTTCCTGAAACGTTTAGGAGGCTGGCATGGTGCTTAGGATGGCTTGGGGAGGGCACCAAAACAAAAGACCCAGAGACTCCAAAACCCCTTAATTAAGGAATATACCTTAAATCATATTAGGGTTCCTATTCTAATTTAGGGTATATTCCTTAATTAAGGGGTTTTGGAGTCTCTGGGGACCCAAGCCAACGGACGAGCAGCCGTACATGGTGAAGAAGCGGCAGCGATGAACGAAAAGACGCAGGCCTGAGAATAACTTAAGCCCCCCCACCCCCTCCCCCGTAAGAGCGCGCTGCAGGCCCCCCGGAGTAGGTTTTGGGGCATGATGCGGGCCTACTTCCACAGTGAAGAAGACGCAAAAGATGATGTCGGTGATGCGAAAGCCGATGGGGACCTTGGCGGACAAGCCAAAGAGACCCTCCAAGAGATCTTCAGCTCACGAGTGCAACACAACCTTCTTTTTCTCTGTCTTATGAAGCGTTCGCTTCGCTGAGTGCGAAGAAAGGCTCAAACACAGCTCAGGAAGCTTAGAGGTGCTTGGGGGGCTTAGGGCTCTACTCCCTAAAGCCCTAAACCCAAAACCCTAAACCCTATTGCGAGCTCCTAAAGCCCCCTAAACCCCAAACCCTCAACAAAACTGGGAGCTTTTGAATGGCAGACAATGGGAAGCTTTACACTGCCCGACTGCTGCAGCGTGGGGCCTCACGGGATTGTGCGGTGGCAATGGAGTCGATCTGGATACCGATCTGCAGCGAGTTGAGCAGTATCCTGGCAAAGCAGAAATCTTACATCCCCTTCTGAAGAAGGCTCAGGGGCATTTTATAAGTAGGGGGTTCTTCGTGCCCTAAGGTTCTAAGCCTACTTACCCTTCACCCTACGTATATAAGTGCCCATGAACCTCCAAGTTCGATTGCATGGCATCCTGGAAACACATCCCCCCCCCCCCCCCCCGCCCCCGGGCTACACCAGACTTCTTGAGGATTGGGGGTTGAACAAGTTTTTAATAGGGTCCATATGGGGGCTTATATGGCGTGGTTTAGAGGGCTTAGGGGCCTCTTTTCCTCAAGGCACTCCATTTGGGAATGCTTTGTGAGCCTAGACTGGCCGGCGCATCTGATCCTAGTCGCGGGACGTGAAGCGTTTCGTTTTTTGGGTGTAAGAGGCAACTTGCTCATCCGTTCCCAGAGACAACAGCTTCAATGCTGTGTCCCAGGACTTAAGGACCCCCCTGGAACCTAAACCCTAAACCCTAAACCCTAAACCCTAAACCCTAAACCCTAAACCCTAAACCCCAAACAAAGCCCAGAACCGACTCGGGCCTCCTAGCACAAGCACTGCTCAGAGCACTCTTCAACCCTGAGACTCCAAAACCCCTTAATTAAGGAATATACCTTAAATCATACTAGGGTTCCTATTCTAATTTAGGGTATATTCCTTAATTAAGGAATATACCTTAAATCATATTCGGGTTCCTATTCTAATTTAGGGTATATTCCTTAGTTAAGGGGCTTTTGGAGTCTCTGGGAACCCTGAGATCCCGTCATGGCCATCGTGCAGCACTCGAAGTAAGGGCTGCAGATGATCCGCCGAATCCGCCTCGCAAGCCAAGCCAGAGAGGCTTTTGCAGGGGTGGTTTGGGGTTTAGGGTTTAAGGGGTTTAGGGTTTTGGGGTTTTGGGGTTTTGGGGTTTTAGGGTTTTAGGGTTTAGGGTTTAGGGTTGAGGGTTTAGGGTTTAGGGTTTAGGGTTTAGGGTTTTAGGGTTTTAGGGTTTTAGGGTTTAGGGTTTAGGGTTTAGGGCCAGGGATCGAGAGATTGAGAAGTTGAAGATGAGTGCAGGGGGGTCTCCAGGGCGGCCAATCACCACTGCGAAAGTGGTTAAAACAGCCAACGCGCCGCGGCCTGCGACCAAACGACCACGGCTTAGGGCTATTGCTCGAAGCATTCGAAAGCTCGAATCATGAGAAGCTGAAGCCTGCGATGCCGGTTCTTTCCTCACTTGGCAGGTGGTGACTCCAGTCAACTTCGCCCAAAAAGCTCTCCCGGCCATGACTGTTGTGAGACTGCTGAGAGACTGTGCGATCGCGGCGGTCGCGGACTCGGGAACTCTGGACAAGAGATGGGGGTTTCCGAAATTAGGGGTACCTTTTTCGGGGTCCCTACGGTAAGGGAATCTTACTTTTTTGGGGGTCCCTATTGGGGGTCCCCTATTTCCGTCAACCCCCAAATCATAGGGAGGTGGATCGCCGAGACCTCAGGAACATCAGTTCATTCAGAATCCCCGGGATCCTTTAGAACGCGGGAGCCTTACATCAGGGACCCTCAACACCCTGGACCCCCCCAAACCCTAAACCCTAAAACCCTAAAACCCATAAACCCATAAACCCTAAACCCTAACCTAAACCCTAAGCCCCAAGCCCTAAGCCCTAAGCCCTAAGCCCTAAAATGCAGGGAAAGGGAGGGAGATTGGCCTTCGCCAGCTGATGCCCCTTGGAGTCTCGGTATCGCCTTCCTCCCAAACAGCGCTCGAGAGGGTCTGTTTAGGGTTTAGGGTTTAGGGTTTAGGGTTTAGGGTTTAGGGTTTAGGGTTTAGGGTTTAGGGTTTAGGGTTTAGGGTTTAGGGTTTAGGGTTTAGGGTTTAGGGTTTACGGTTTAGGGTTTAGGGCTCTTTGAAGACTTAGGCTTTGTGGTTTGGGGATTGGGCTCACGGTACAGGGTTTCGGGTTTACCCCCCTCTAAACGACCCCCCCCCCCCGGGTTCCCCCCTTAAATGACCTTAATGAGGCTTAGGGGACCCAAGGGGGGTAGTAGGGGAACCTATGAGCTTTGTGCTACAAAGCCCAAGGCTTCCCAAAGTTTCGTTGTGCGATTCGGGTAAACCCTAAACCCTAAACCCTAAACCCTAAACCCTAAACCCTAAACCCTAAACCCTAAACCGGCTTATCAGGTTGGGGGATCTCGGGACGTGGAAGGGGTTTCACCTGAGGAATTGGGGCTCAGGGGTACTCTGAACCCTGAACCCCTAAACTCCTGATCCCCTAAAGGCCTCAACCGCTCAACCCCTAAGACCCCAAAACCTAAACCCGAAAGCCCTAAAGCCTTAAAGGCCCTGCAGGACCTAAAGGCCCTGTACCCCCAAAGCCCTGTACCTTTAAACCCTGAAGGCCCTAAACAACTACTACACGCTACTGAGCGCCCTAAAGGCCCTGAACCCTTTTTGAACCGAGAAGGTAGTTTAGGGCCTAAACCCCTAAAGGCCTAAAGGCCCTGAATCCTAGACCCCTAAACCCCTACGCCCTAAGCCTTAAGCCGCCTAAAAGTCCTGAAGCCCCAAGAAGCCCTAAACCCCTAAAGCCCTAAACCCTAAACCCTTAAAGGCCCTAAACCCCTACAGGCCCCAAGAAGCCCCCAAGAAGCCCCAAGAAGCCCAAACCCTACACCCTAAACCCTACACCCTACACCCTACAAACCCTAAACCCTAAACCCTAAACCCTACACCCTAAACCCTAAACCCTAAACCCTAAACCCTATAGCCCCCCCCCCCCAAAAAAAATGGTGGCTTGGGTCACCTCGTCAAGGCGGCCCTCGCGCTTGGCGTCCGGGACCAGGCCGAAGACTTCCTCCGCAAGGACCTTCTTGTTGCTTTGTGATTCGGAGGTGTTAGGGGGGGGTTCAAGGTTTTGGGGGTTTTATGGGGTTTTAGGGGGTTTTAGGGGGTTTTAGGGGGTTTTAGGGGGTTTTTGTTGGAAGAAGCCGAACACGAAGCGACTACAAAGAAAACTCAGAACAGACCAAGCAGCCCTGACACCTACATCTGAGGACCTTCTCATTGCTTTAAGTGATTCGGAGGCTAGGGTGTTAGGGGGGGGGGGGTTTAAGGGGTTTTGGGGTTTTTGGGGGTTTTGGGTTTCGGGTTCAGGGTTTTTAGGGTCAGGGTTTTTAGGGGGGGGGGTTAGGGGTGTTAGGGGTTTTAGGGGGCTCAGGGTTCAGGGAGTGGAGCTTCGACCTCTTCTCTTTGACTTTCGGTGGGTAGTTGTGTTTTTTTTTTTGGGGGGGTAAGGGTTATTCCAGGGGTTTCGGGTTTTGGGGCTTCAGGGGTCTCCTTGAACATCGGGGTTTCTATGGTTTTTAGGGGGGGGGGGGTTTAAGGGTTTTTTAGGGTTGTTTAGGGGTTTAGGGTTTAGGGGTTTAGGGCTTTAGGGGCTTTAGGGTTTTGGGTACTGGAAAGGAGGATTTAGGGCTTCGGTTTAGGATCTCGAAGTTTAGGGTGTACAAGTTTAAGGCTTTCTGAGCAGGGTTTTTACAAGGACCCTGAACCTGAAAACCCAAACCCGAAAACCCCAAGCTGCCCCAAGCTTTTGCCCCAAACCCTAAACCCTAAACCCTGAACCCTGAACCCTGAACCCTGAACCCTGAACCCTGAACCCTAAACCCTAAACCCTGAACCCTAAACCCTAAACCCTCTCTGCTTTCTCAAACCTCAACGCGTACATGAACCTCCAAGTCCAGTGGGCTCCCTGGGTTTTCAGGCATCACAGGGGGGAGGGGGGGGGGGGTCGGGACACCATGGGAGGTGGGAAGCGGGGGGGGGGGGGGTGCGTGCGCCTGGCTGGTCTTCGTCTTGGAAGGCGAGTGGCCCATTTGGAGGCCTCGGAGTTTAAAACAACGAGACAAGTAGGCCTCCTGCGCAAGGGGGGGCACGAGCTCTATGAATCTACAAGCTGTTACAAGCTTTCAACCTGCAGCTTACTGCATCGTGGCAATCCATGCTTCGCGCTGCTTGTGCTGCTCAGCCCACATCTGTTCCTGACACTGACTGAGTCTGAGTCTTCTCCGGCGTTTCCCGTCTTGCGGCGGCGACAACTCCGTATCTGGCAGCAGCGGCTGAGAGTTGAGTCCTGCTGTCTTGCTACTTTTCTTATGGTGCGCCTTGCTAAGTAGCGAGAGCGGATAGAGCTGGCCGAATGCCAGTTCAGCATGCCATGAAACAAATTCGCTGAACCCGAACCCCCCTGGCGCCACCACCTAGACACCCCAATTCCACCCCTTTCGCTGGTTGTTGTGGGAGTACCTCACAATGACACAATCTCCCGTAGATCCCGGCTCCGCTAGTCTTCCCTTCAAGCGCTGAAGATGTTCGGAGGCGTCCCTGTCTTTTCTTCTGCACGTTACCCCCAACCTGAAGTCCAATCAAGGCAATCCAAGCGCCAAGTCCAGGGACCAAAAAACAAAACCACAAGGGCCTTGCATTTGAACAGAGCAAAATTCCAGAGGAGACACTAGCAACTTAGTAAGGTTTATGATATTCTGGGGGCTATGATTATGGGGTTCCCGAACCTTGGGAATTTTACCCCCCTTCGGCAGGATCAAAAGCAGAAACCACACGCTCCAAGGCCGCGATTTGGGCTTGGCTTCGCACCGGCCTCGGTGATCGAAAGTGTCCTGCAACAAGGCGAGCTGGGCGCAAGGGTTTAGGGTTTAGGGCTTTAGGGGTTTAGGGTTGAGGGTTTAGGGTCTAGGGTTTTTGGGGTTTAGGGGTTTAGGGATTTCGGGAGGGAACCCTCTGAGAAATATTCCTAGACATCATTCCTCTTGAACCCAAACAGGGGCGAAGTAAGGTATCCCATCGTCTCTTACGGCTTACAGCCTCTACAGCCTCTCTACTTGGGGAGCAACGGAGCTCCGACATTCTAAAAGCCGCTAGAAGCAAGCAAAGCAGCGCTTAGCGGCTGGAAACACAACATTCAAGCGCCTTACAGAGGATTAACCCTAAACTTCCTAAACCTCCTAGACCCTACACTCTAAACCCTGAACTTGTTAAGCTTCCTACAATCCCTACGCCCCTAAACTCTCAACTCTAAACCCTAAACTTCCTCTCCTAGAAACCCTGAACTCTAAACCCTGAACTTCCGAAACCCTAAACCCTAAACCCTAAACCCTAAACCCTAAACCCTAAACCCCAGACCCTAGATCCTAAAACCTAAACCCTAAACCCCAGACCCTAGATCCCAAAACCTAAACCTTGAACCCAAACACCCAGAATCATCCCAGCCCCTCCGACCCTCCGCAGCCCCAGCTCCCCAACTAAAGGGCCCGGAATTAGGGGTTTGCGAAAATTGGGTTTAGGGGTTGGGGTTTAGGGTTTGGGGTTTAGGGTTTGGGGTTTAGGGTTTAGGGTTTAAGCTTTAGGCTTTAGGCTTCAGGGTTTAGGCTTTAGGGTTTAGGGTTCCCTTGACAGTGGGCTCCCCTTGACAGTGGGCTCCCCTTATACTAAGGACCCCAATAGGGTACCCTTAATTTCGGAAACCTGGGTGTCCTGCAACTCCCCCACATACCGGGAAGAGATCATCGTCCGCAACGGGCGGTCGATTTGAGGCCGATACCTGGGCTTAGGGTTTAGGGTATTAGGGTTTTAGGGGTTTGGGGATTGGGGTTTCGGGTTAAGGGTTTAGGGTTTTAGGGTTTTAGTCGTTTAGGGTTGAGGAATTCCTTAGAGTCTGGGGCCTGCTTTTCTTGGAATGTCTGTGAACCCGCCCCAGCTCTGAGACGCTCATCTTCCCCGCCCTCTGTTGCCCGTCTGGTGCCCTCCCAGCTTGACAAAGCCCAGAACCCCTAGCTGAGGGTTCAGGGTTTCGGGTTTAGGGTTTAGAGTTTAGGGCTTAGGGTCTAGGGTCTTGGGCCTAGTAGGGATTCGGGCCAAGAGACATAACAAAGACTTCTTACCCCCCTGAAGAACCCCAGCGCCCAACCTCCACTCGGCACCTCCGCACTATACTCCCCTTAGAACCTTAATGAAAATAATATGTTTAATATCCTCCTGGGTTTTATATAAACAAAAATTAAAACAACAATTCCCAAGGGGGATATAGCACAACTCCCGCTTTCACTCAGAGTTGTTGGGTGCCCCGGCGGGCCCTTGATGAGCTCCTGGAGGACAAGGCTCGCAAGGCTTTTGCAGGAACCCTAAACCCCTAACCCCTAAACCCTAAACCTTAAACCCTAAACCCTATTAGGGTTTGGGGAGTAGGGATTGCTTGAAAATCGCCTGGGGTTTACGATGTACATCGACGTATGGCAGGTCGGGGTCTAGCGGTTTTGAAGGGGGTTTGTTTTGTGACTCCAATAATATTTGGGGAGGGGGGGGGGGAGGGAACCAGAACCAAAGAAAATGACGCAAAAGGGTACACCCTAAACCCTAAGCCCATAAGGCTGCAAGACACGTTTTGCCATCTTATCGAAGATTGCAAGTACCTCTGAACCTCCAAGTAAGCCCCCTGAACCCTAGACCCCCCAGACCCCCTAGACCCCCTAGACCCTCTAGACCCCCCTGAACCCCCCAGACCCCTAGACCCCTGAACCCTGAACCCTGAACGCTCAAGTGTGGACTCTACGCAGACTCCGAATGCCTCCGGCGCGGCAAAGAGCGCTGAGTCTTCGGATGTCTGCCAAAGGTTTTGGGCTTTAAAGGGTTTAGGGTCTAGGGTTTAGGGTTGAGGGTTTAGGGTTTTTAGGCTTTCAAGGGTTTAGGGTTGAGGGCATTAAGGCGTAGTAGGGCCGAATGGGCTTTTAGTGTTCCGGGCTTGTATAAGGGTGTGTTCGGGTTTAGGGCTTAGGGAGGTTATTTCTCCAATGAGTCACTGGTTCTTGTGCCTCAAATGTACTGGGGCGCCTGCCTTATCTTGAGGAAAATTCCCTCATTAGGGGGGATGTGGGCTCTCTGGGATTGGGCTCTCTGGGCACCCAGACTACTCACTCAAATTTGGGGGTTTGGTTTTAGGGCCTCAAGCCTCAGGGTGCAGGGTTTAGGGCTTAGGGTTTAGGGAATGCAGGGTTCAGGGGGTCAGGAGCAGGCTTCAGGTAGTTCACTTCTGCCTGCCCCAGCGGCATGGGAATCGAGGAGCTCGGCCTGGGCAGGAATGGAACGGAACGCTACGCTGCTTGGGGTTTAGGGTTGAGGGGCCCATGCGTCAAAGAGGTCAGGAAGGGCCTTCTTGGGCCCAACTTGAAACCAAGTTTTCACCGGACAAGGGCCTTCTTGGGCCCAACTTGAAACCAAGATTTCCCTAAACCCTAAACCCTAAACCCTAAAACCCTAAAACCCTAAAACCCTAAAACCCTAAAACCCTAAAACCCTAAAACCCTATAAAACCCTATAAAACCCTATAAAACCCTATAAAACCCTATAAAACCCCTAAAACCCCATAAAACCCTATAAAACCCTAAACCCCTGAAAGTCTGATCACGGTGGGCACTTCAGGTCGCTACCTTGGCGGCTCCAGCTGATTCCGTGACAGAGCCGCCTGACAGGGTGCGGTCAAGCTTGAGGGTTTAAGGGCTTTAGGGTTTAGGGTTTAGGGCTTAGGGTGTAGGGTTTAGGGTTTAGGGTTTAGGGTTCAGGGTTTAGAGTCTGAGGGCTTGCACAGGGTTCACTGCCACAGGATTTAGGGCTTGTTCTGGGCCTCAGGACTTCAGGGCACGTCTCGGCTAGCCCTTCCGAGAGCGGAGTTCATGGTAAGAGTTTCCTGATTCTTGGGGATTCCTGAGCCCAACATGTTAAACCCAAAGGGGGTTTTTAGGGTTTAGGAAAAGGCCTCGGTGCTAGATTGAGAATGTAGCCGTGTTCCCCTCGAAAAGCTTTGCTACAAGCCAGCAAGCCCTCACACCTTCAATGCCCCCATAAGAAATATGCCGAAAAGCTATTTGAGCCCTGGGGGTTGTAAAGATGAAGGTGTGCGTGTGTGCGCTTCTTAAACATGCACAGTATGTAGCTCCGCCGACCCGCCCCTCACCGCCACCCGCCCGCCCTCCTCCCCCCCCACGCCCTCACTGAGGGCCCGAAAGGCCCAGAGGTTTGTCGCATGTCCCCGCCCTTCGTGCTCGTAGGGTTTGCCGAAAGCCCTAGAGCGTTCCCTCCCTTCGTTCTCCCTTCGTGCTCGTAGGGTTTGGTGAGTTGTCCCCTCACTTCGTGCTCGTAGGGTTTGATGAAGCCCTAGAGGTCTCGAGGTTTGTCGCATGTCCGCTCCCTTCGTGCTCGTAGGGTTTGGTGCGGGCGGGGTCAAGCCCGGGGCCAGGCGCTTCGCAAGCGGCTGAGGCCTCTGAACAGGCAATCATCATACAAATACCGTGGTTTTCGTGTGCTTGTACCCTAAACCCTAAACCCGCGTGGAAGCCGCTGCGAGAACCCACAGGCCACCGAGGCATTGCTCGCCTCTCGACCCTAAACCCTAAACCCTAAACCCTAAATCCTAAACCCTAAACCCTAAACCCTAAAAACCCTAAAAACCCTAAAACCCTATACCCTTTGCAAGAAAGTGCCCCCTTGGCCGGCCTCTATGTGTCCAAGCGTGTGTCCGAGCCGCGTCTCCATCTGAGAACAGGTTCTTGGAGGTTCATGGTACTTATGAACCAATTCTGACTGTACTTGCAACCCACTTGTAAGCCCCATAACCCCTTAAGTGCCCTAGTATGGCTTCTTTAAGCACAGGTATAAGTTAAGTCTAGTTATACTAAAATGCCTATAAGTACAGTGGCTACGTACAGTTAGGATTGGTTCATAAGTACCATGAACCTCCAAGCGGGCACAGGCACCCAGCAATTCCAAGATGGCCAGCTCTTTAACAATCAGGGTCCTCCCTACACCTAATAACCCTAAGCCCTAAGCAGAAACCCTAAACCCTAAACCCTAAACCCTAAACCCTAAACCCTAAACCCTAAACCCTAAGCCCTAAACCCTAAACCGCAGGAAAGCGTGTCCGCGTCCCTTGCTGCAACCTTTTGGGGGGCGGGAGAGGCGTTCGGATTTCTCGTTCCATCGGTGCCTTGGTGAGGAAGCCCTCGGTGCCATTGGAGAGCTCCGCCGCCACTTGCTGACAAAGCTCCACGGACCTCGGACTGAAGTTTAAGGGCTTTTGATGGGTTTTAAGGCTTTTTAGAGGGTTTTTGGGGTTTGAGGGGTTTTAAGGGCTCTAAGGGTTTCGAGGGTTTTAAGGGCTTTAAGGGCTCTTGGGGTGTTACGGGCTCTGAAGGGTGTTAAGGGCGTTGGGTTTGTAAGGGTTGTTTAAGGGGTGTACTGTAAGGGTTCTAAGAGTTTCGGGTGTTGAGGGTTTATAAGGGTCTTGGGTGTAAGGTTGAGGGTTTAGGGTGTGAGTGATATAGGGGGATGGGCTTTGCCAGCTTGGGCTTAAGGCCTCTTCTTGTAAGACGGCACAGACCTGTTCTCGATGTGCAGGCTTGGGGCTCAGAGGGCAGAAGGGCGAATGGGAGATAGTAGGGTTTAGGGTTTAGGGTTTAGGGTTTAGGGTTTAGGGTTTAGGGTTTAGGGTTTAGGGTTTAGGGTTTAGGGTTTAGGGTTTAGGGTTTAGGGTTTAGGGTTTCGGGAAAACATAGTAGTATCGTCGTAAGAATATTTCGACCTGCAAGTGTCATCATTAAACCTCTTACCTGTAGTCAGTGATGGCAGGATACAGTCTCCGGATTCAGAGGTCATAACTGGCTGGACTGTTTACGGTCTCGAATCATGAACAACGATGATGACAGCAGGCGTGTGCTGTTGATGTCCGCAGACCCGCGGAAGAAGTTGATCCTAAACGCTAAACCCTAAACCCTAAACCCTAAACCCTAAACCCTAAACCCCGAACCCTAAACCCACGTAAACCCTAAAACGGGTTGAGGGCGTGAGGGGTTGAGGGCCCTTGTGCCAAGATTCAGCTGCGTCAGCTTGTCCTCCACGAGCACCAACACCGAATCCACATCTGCCCGCCAGCTTAAGGATGCAGGGTTTAGAGTTTAGGGTTTAGGGTTCAGGGTTTAGGGTTCAGGGTTGAGGGCAAGAGACAAGCCGCGAACCCTCAACCCACCCGCAAACACCCGCCAACCCGACCAACCTTCCCCCTAAACCCTAAACCCTCAACCCTAAAGCCTTGTGGGCCTGGTTCTGGAACTTGAGAGCTTGCGAGCAACAAGTGCAGCCTTGCCTATGGAGGGAGCCCCCCCCCCCCCCAAATTTGGATGTCAGATCCCATGAAAGCTCGCAGACGCTCTTTATATCCTTGCGTACCCAAACCCCAGACCCTAGACCCTGAATCCTGAACCCTAAACCCTAAACCCTGAACACTAGACTTCCTAAACCCTAAACCCTGAACCCCAGCTCTTGATCTCCTTGGGGACCCCCCAGCCTTCATGGATCCATGCATCCGAGATCGCGCCGCCATGTTTGGCGGTCATTGAACTTGTTTTTATTATTCGATGCTTGGGCCCTTCCATCCTACTGAGTGCTGCACCACGTCGGCTCCCAAATTCTACGAGAGCTTCTGGTTCTAGAGACCCGTGCTTTTCTGTTGCGTGTGCTGAAACATGTGACCTGCTCTCCACCTCTGTTGTGCGATACGCTTGAGAACCGAAGGCAGGCAGGCCAAAGGAAGGCGCAACCCCAACTGGTGAAATTCAGGTCACCACCCAAGAAAAGCTGTAGTGGCAGCTGCGAAGTGTCTCCAAACGCCTCGGATGCTTTTGGCACAAGTGCGCCAGTCCAGGCGGCGAGGCAGAAGCACTCGAAGAAGCTCTGCGCTCCCTTGCAGTCCGCCGTCCTGAAGATGCCAGGTCATGCGCCCACATCTCCCTAGACCCGAAAACCGCCCAACCATCAATAGGGGGGTCTCCATCATATATGATGACCCCCCAAAATGCTATCATCCTGACCACCCTCAGCCCCAAAGACTACAAGAGGGCGCGCCCCCTATACTCGGAACAACCCCCCCCCAAGAGAACTCCTTCCAAGCTTCACGCCGGCACTTCCGTGTGAGCCTCCTCTGTAGGGTTCTTCAGGGAGGGGGGGGGGGGGGGTCAAGGCAGGTAGGTACCTAGGCAGCCTTCGGGAAGCTTAGGGAGCCTTAGGGTTTAGGGTTTAGGGTTTAGGGTTTAGAGGGTTTAGGGTTTGAGTTGTAGGAACCCAAAAACTCCTCAATCTTGGCGTAGAGGGTGTGATCAGGGTCTGGGTGTCGCCCAGAGCAGTCTTTGGCTTCGCTGCTGTACCTGGAACCTGGGGATGGTGAGGGTTTAGGGTTTAGGGTTTAGGGTTTAGGGTTTAGGGTTTAGGGTTTAGGGTTTAGGGTTTAGGGTTTAGGGTTTAGGGTTTAGGGTTTAGGGTTTAGGGTTTAGGGTTTAGGGTTTAGTGTTTAGGGTTTAGTGGTTAGGGTTTAGGGTTTAGGGTTTAGGGTTTAGGGTTTAGGGTTTAGGGTTTAGGGTTTAGGGTTTAGGGTTTAGGGTTTAGGGTTTAGGGTTTAGGGTTTAGGGTTTAGGGTTTAGGGTTTAGGGTTTTACAACACGTCAACCTCTATTTTGCAATATGAAGAAGTTTCAGTCACGCACCAGAGGCTGCTTCCTAGATATCCATGTTTATCATGGCGTCGGCTCTATAGTTAGTCGGTTTAAACGCCACAAAATCCATTTAAGGAACGGAGTCCTACTACTGACAATATGTGAACACATGCTGTGTTCGTAATTGGCGTTCGTTTGCAGGACAAAAACAAGGCTCCAAAATAAAGGAGCCAGATTACACCTACTATATATCTATATATATATATATATATATATATATATGTATCAACAAATGTGATATGAAAATTTCCGAATTATTATTCAGTTCATCCCTAAACCTAAACCCGAAACCCTAAATCCCCCCCCCCCCCCAAAAAAAAAAAACATGCAACCCAAGGACAGGTCTTGCCCTCCACCACGGCAAAGTAGTGGCATTTCTGCTCGGATCCGCATTTTGCAGCGCAGACCGCGAGGTTGGTGGCGTCCTCCTTCATGGCAAGGGCGGTTTTGTAGGTTTTAGGGTTTTTGTGGTTGAGGTTTTTGGGGTTTAGGGGTTTGGGGGTTCGGGGTTTAGGGGTTTGGGGGTTGGGGGGTTGGGGGGTTTTGGGGGGTTTTGGGGGGTTTTGGGGGTTTTGGGGGTTTTGGGGGTTTTGGGGGTTTTGGGGGTCTTGGGGGTTTTGGGGGTTTTGGGGGTTTTGGGGGTTTTGGGGGTTTGGGGTTTGGGGAAGGGCACAGCAAAACAGGCAACAGGACCCGAAGCCCCCATCTTGGAAACGTGGAGAAGCCACAGCCGTGGCAATAGATCATGGCTCCTTCTTCCACCCGGAGTAGTAGCCTAGGTTGGTCCCTCAATCCTTCTCTAAATATTACCTTCTGAGACCAAATGAGGGAAAATATAAACATCTTTTCAAGAGCCCAAGTAGCCAGAAATACCCTAAAATATCCCCTCTTAAACCAAAATTAGCGAAAACACAAAATCTTCCGGAGGGCCCAAGTAGCCTCCAAGGCAAAATCCAGTTCCAAGTTTTCGAAAGCGATGATCGACCTCTCGCGCGCTCAGAGGCGCGCCCCCACACTTCCCAACCCAGGGTTCAGGGTTCAGGGTTCAGGGTTCAGGGTTCAGGGTTCAGGGTTCAGGGTTCAGGGTTTAGGGTGTAGGGTGTAGGGTTCAGGCTTCAGGGTTTAGGGTTCAGGGTTTTGGGTTTAGGGTTTAGGGTTTGGGGTAAGTAGGGCATAGAGGTATGGGGCTCTTAGGGGGCCTTTTTTGGGTACGCAGGCAGAAGTTCCGTGTCTGCTTTGGCCAGAGCAGACCCCGCCAAACCAACGCCCCATTCAATATCTGGAGGCTTTGAAAACGAGGAAGCCAGGTATCATTTACGGTATATTCCTCACCTGCGGGGCATAGGGGTCTCTGGGGAAGTTCGCTTTTTGAACGGCAAAGGACCAGCCCCTCAACTTGAGACCATTCTCTACAGTTCGGAGATGTAGACTGTCAGGGCCTGTCGAGATGCTAAGGGTTTAACCGGGGGGGTTCCATGCATTAAGGGTTCTCGAAGTTGCGGTCTCTTTGCGAATCTCTCAGAATGTTAGGGTGCATGAAAGAAGCTGAGTTCCCCCGGTTTAGGGTGAAGAGGCTTGGGGAGACTGACCTTTAGAAGACAGGGGATGGTTGGGGCGCCCTATGTTTTTGAAATTCCCACTTTGTGCTGGGGCCAGTCTTTCTTGGGGGCTGTTGGGGGCTGTCATGCTTGTGTCGACATGAAAGCCCTGGGTCGCCTTCTCCGTCTTGGCATAGGTTGTGTGGTCTTCGGGAAAATACTGGCCCCCTTCTGTCACCCGTTGACTGCAGTCTCCGGCCCGGGCGTCGTATCTGGAGCAAGTCTTCCCGTCGTACAGCGCGAAGAAATGGCATCCCTCCTCCTGCTCGCATCTGGCTTTGCAGGCTTGTAGGTTGCCGTCTTCTGCCTGCCAACCTGCATAGTAGCCCTGCGCACAGTAGCCAACGCCCAGCTTGGTGAAGTGGAACACGGCCAGGGCCTCCTGCGTCTTCGCGTAGAGGGTGTGCTCCTGGTCGGGATGTCGTGCGCTGCAGTCTTTGGCGTCGCCGTTGTACCTGGAACAGGTCTTCCCCGCCACGATGGCGAAATAGTGGCAATGCTGTTCGGAGCCGCATTTCGCCGCACAGGTCGCCAGGTTCGTGGCGTCCTCCTCCATTGCAACGCCGCTGGATATGAGGAATTAAAGGGCTCATATAGTACAGTTGTCAAGAACGGTAGTCTAAGGTTCAATTTGGGCCTTAGAAGGGTACCCCTTACATACCCCTTTTGTACCCTATGCAAATTACGGGCCCACGCATCAGAACCCTTCAAAGGAGGTTAGGCACCATGCTCAGGGCCCATGAACTACCCTAAACCTCAACCCTAAACCCAATTGAAACCTTACTTCGAAGCTGGAGTTCACGCCGGCTCCTTCTTCCAACCGTCGTAGTAGCCTGAGAGGCAAAAGCCTGTGCCAAGCTTCCGGAAGCGTGGATCCACCTTGCGGAGGTGGGCACAAGGGGGCACAAGGAGATCTCTAAAACCCTCAGGCTGAGACCAAAAAGAACTCGTCTTGTGGAGGTCTTCGTGCGGTTTGGGAAAACTTTTCTCGCGCTCACCAAGGTTTCGTAAAGAGGGAAGACAAGAGGAGTTGTGGGCAACACCTGGCGCGGAAACTTTGTGGGCTTTCTCGTGCCTTCCTGCCTGCCTGCCTTTCCCGTTGCGCTTGCCTTTTCGGTTCTGTTGGGGTGGGGTGGGTAGGGGATATTTGTTTGTTTGCTTGTTTCTGTCCATGTTTGTGTGTATGTGTGTGTGTGTGCGCGTGTGTTCCAAGTTCGTTGTCTTTTTGTTTGGGGTGGAGTGTTGGCAAACCTCCCTGAAGTGCTGGGCCGGGGTACAAAGAGGTTTCAGCCTGCAGAGAGAAGGCCACAGTTCAGTTTAGGAACTAGGGTTTGCAAGTTGTGCCATGGATCTATAGGGTCTGGGATTCAAACCTATAAGCCCTCTTTAGGGTTCAGGCCTTAGGTTTCCAAACCCTAGAACTCCCCCCCTCCCCCAACCAAGCCTTCTCAGTCTTGGCGTACGTTGTGTGCATCTGAGGGGAGTAGTCGCCGCCCTCAGTCACCATGTCCTTTTCAGGGAGAGAGGAGGGGCATTCGAAGGACCGAGGGGGCCGCTTTTGCAGTGGCTGTTTTGGGGCTCCTTAGGCACACAAAGAGGATATAAGATGACATACATGTATGAATATGTATAGACCATATATATATATACAAGAGACAGGGACAGAGAGTGAGAGAGACACACATAGAAAGCGAAGGAGTATACATAGGGTGATAGAAAGGGCCCCTTCCCTTCGTCCTTGCAGTCGCCGGCCCGAGAATCATATCTGGAGCAGGTCTTCCCCTCGAAGAGGGCGAAGAATCCTAGGCTGGGCTACAGGGTTTTAGGGTTTTACGGTTTAGGGTTTAGGGTGTAGGGTTTAAGGTTTAGGCTTCAGGGTTTAGGGTTTAGGGTTCACGGTTTAGGGTTTCGGGCTTAGGAGGGTTTATATAGGGCTCAGGGTTTAGAGTACATGCCTCTAACAAACCGAACCAGGGAAGAGATCTAAACACTCCAGACCCTATCAACCCACAAGCTGCCCAAGACCCTAAACATCCCGAGCTGAAGAAACCCTAGACCCTAAACCTACAAATCCTAAAAACAATCCAAAAACACGAGCCCTACAAATCCTCAACCCTAAAACACCCTTCGAAACCCTCTGGCAACAAAAGACCCTAAAAACCATGGCAAATAACAAACTATTCAAAAAAACACCAAAAGCACTAAACGCAAGCTTCCAAAAAATCCCCCTAAACCCCCTTGTACGCCTAGCAGCGGCACTTGTCTTCTTCGTGGCATTTTGCTTTGCAGCCCTCGAGGGTGGCATCAGCTGCCACCCAACCTCCGTGACACAACGGAGGCTTGTGGGGGCTTAGGGCTTAGGGTTGAGGGTTGAGGGTTGAGGGTTTAGGGGTTAGGGTTTAGGGTTTAGGGTTTAGGGTTTAGGGTTTAGGGTTCAGGGTTCAGGGTTTAGGGTTTAGGGTGTGGGGGCTCAGGGGGTCTTAGTAGCCCAGCAACCGTATTATAAATAAGGGCACCCTTTTTTGGGTTGGTTACTTCAGGAGGGAAACCAGAACCCAAAGAACCCAAAGGAAGGGTGAAGGGTACCACTGGGCTACTATGGGGTTATAGGGCTTAGGGTTGAAGGTTCAGGGCTTGAGGCTTAGGGTTCTTGACGGGTTTAAGGGAGCTTTTGATGGCTATTCTGGAAGGTTTCTGGTTGAGGGTTCAGGGGGTTTCGGACTGTTGTTCCATGATAGAAGCTTCCAAGGCAAAGCCGATGAGTGGCTAAACCCTGAACCCTGAAGCCTGCGAACCCTGTAAACCCCCGTAAACTCCTGCAAACCCTGTAAACCCCTGTAAACCCCTGTAAACTCCTGCAAACCCCTGTAAACCACACAAACCTTCTTCGCCGGCGCCCGCCTGCGTAGTAGCCTTGCCCACAGTATCCGACGCCGAGTTTGCTGAATCGCTGGGGATGCGGCCCCTCCTGAAACATCGGGGAGCTGCTGGGCTAATTTATGGTTTGATTAGGGCTCAGGGTACCCAACAGTTATAAGATGTTATAAGTTATAACTCAAGTACACAGCAACCATGACAGGGAACTTGGTTTAGGCCTTGAGCTTGCCCATATAACTTGGCCCTACGTACTGCATGGGGCTTCATCCAGGTGATCTGCGATTGAGCTTCGCTAGAGCTTGGTATGACATTCTTCACGGCATCTACTCGCCGCAGGCCTGACTTGGATGGGTACTTCGACATCCCGTGCCGCACACCCAATCCCGACAGAAGGCCTGACTAAACCCCCGGACACGCTGAAGCCCAGAATCCTAACCCGTGCATCATGGATTCCCCTACTACCCCCCCTCTACACTATACCTCCCCTAGGGTCCCCCCATGTAAGGCTATTTAGGGTAATTAGTAGGCAAATAAACCCTAAACCCTAAACCCAAAACCCAAAACTAGGGAAACCCATAAATACAGACAGCATGAGCCTCGGTCTTCAGCTCCCTGACGGCGTCAAGCTCTCGGCCTGACAGAACCCATCTCTTCTGCCGGAGAGAGGTCGTGCTTCGCGGAGCCCATTTACCCCAAACCCGAAACCCGAAACCCTAAACCCGCAACCCTAAATCAACCCCCTCAGAGAAACAAATAGAACACACTTAACGCACCCCCCAACAAGGAACACCACTCACCAACTGAAAGCCTGCCTCGGAACCCCCCAGCCCTCGCCCTCCCCAAAGCCGGAAGGCTCATGGGGTTTAGGGTTTAGGATTTAGGGTTTAGGGTTTAGGGTTATGGATTCTCATAAGTAGGGTTAGCAAGTGCCTCTTGTGAGTAGGTTTCGGGCTTCGGGTTGACTTGGAGTAGCCGACTTTCCTTTCGGCTTCTTCACGGGGAGTGCATGCCCCTTCTTCAGTCCTACTTCGAGGACTTCTTGAGAGATGGGAGCTTCCCAGAATAGGGGGGAGCAGGGTACCCTTATATGCCCCGAATGAGCATAGTGCCCATGGTAGGAACCCCCAAAGACGGGTTCCCCCGCCCAGACTTTCTCCCAGATTTTCGGAACCCCCCATGCAAGGGGATAAGAGGAACCGCAGTGCTTAACTCTAGAATCTAGGGTTTCGGGGCCTAGGGCTTTGGGGTTTAGGGATTAGGGGTTAGGGTCTGGGGTTCAGGGGATTAGGGATTCGGGCTCAGGGTTTAGGAAGATTTTCGCGCAGTGGCCTGAAGCGTGACGACGCATGACGGCCTCCAATTGGGGCACGGGTATTGCTCACGTCGGGTCGAGATGGTTGGGTTACGTATAACCCTCCTGATGAACCTCCAGGTACCCCTAACCCCTACAGCCTATCTGTCCTGAAAATGACAAGCAATGAAGACGAGGACGAAGGTTGGGAAGAATGGTCACAAGCTGACTGACATGTAAGAACAACTGCCGACACTGCAGCGCACACCAGATCAAGGTGTGGGTTGTTTCCTAACAATCCCCTTCTACAAGGACCCCCCAGTAGCAGGTCCCCAATTTTGGTGAGAAATCCAAACGTTCCCAAACCCTAAACCCTAAACCCTAAGCCCTAAGCCCTAAACCCTAAACCATAAATCCTAAACCCTAAACCCTAAACCCTAAACCCTAAACCCTAAACCCCAAACCCTAAACCCTAAACCCTAAACCCTAAACCCTAAACCCTAAACCCTAAACCCTACAGACCCCGCACCTTCATCGATCCATCGGCTTGGACTTCAAACTTGTGGTCTGCGCCTTCGCGTCGCCTCGGGCGGATGAGGGCGCTCGAAATAGTTCATGAGAGGCATAGTATAGGGGGCCGGAAGTAATTAGAATAGGGGTTTGGGGGGTTTCGGGTTTAGGTTTAGGGCGACTATAGGGGCCTGAAATGATTGGAATATGGTTTTTTGGGGGGGGGGGTTGTTCTAGTATACTTACAAAGGGACCATAAGGGAATATGATTAGTAGTTATTCCAACCCCTGTATTGCTAAAAATGATATTCACCCGAATAGTGGTCATTGTGCTCCTGTCTGTGCTAGATATCAGCTTGAGTCTGTCCAATTTTGAATTAGGAATTCGATGAATACGATCCTAACATCCCAATCGTCGTGAGGTACGAACGGTAAGACGCTTGCCCTGATGAAACATGACCTTAAACCCTTAAACCCCTAAATCCTACACCCCTCAACCCTAAACCCCTAAATCCTGCACCCCTAGACCCTAAACCTCAACCCTAAACCCTAGACCCTCGACCCGAAACACCAAAACAATAAACCCTAATTAAACCATGAACCCTAAACCCTAAGCCTAAGCCCTAAAACCTAAACCGTAAACCCTGAACCCGAAACCCGAAACTCTCAACTCTAAACCCCCTAAACCCTAAACCCTTCAGGCCGAGGTGCACCGCATGATCGACTGCGGTATGCTTGACGTCTACGGCTCGTGAAGTCACCAGCAACACGGCCAGGACGTCGAGCACCGCAATGGTTCTCATGTTACCTGCGCTTGGCCCTAGGGTCCAGGGTTTAGGGTTCATGTGGCGTAGGGTTTCGGGTTCATGTGGTGTAGGATTTAGGGGTCACACGGTTTAAAGGTTTAGGGTTTACCTGCTTGGCTGCTGCAAGGCTGGAAGTTCCCTCAAAAGGAGCTGGAGTCTATCAAACCTCTGCATATCCAAGAGGTTCTCCACAGCCGGTCTCAAATGGGCAGCGTGCGCTTTGCTGTGGTGGCAGCAGGATTAGCACCATGCTTCCCGTCGTTTCCGGGGCGATACGACAAAGATGCCATGATAAGAGACGGGCATGGCGTGTTCAGGTGGACATGTGCCCCCTGAACCCTTTAAAAACCCTAAACCCTAAACCCTAAACCCTAAACCCTAAACCCTAAACCCTAAACCCTAAACCCTAAACCCTAAACCCTAAACCCTAAACCCTAAACCCTAAACCTCCTGGACTCTATGTGTAAACCAACTTGTGCATCTTAATGTTCCCCTGTTGGCATGTCATTCTTTTTTTGCTCTCGCTCTTTATTGCTTTCGCTCGCACAACCTTTCAATCAAGAACTCACGAATGTAGTCAAAAACAAGCGGGAGAGAACTGAATTCTTGTGCTAAAAAGCGCTAATCAGATAGCAAAATGCGGTAGAAGAGACAGAGATACCAACAAGATGATTTGAAAGCCTTTGTTCCTTGATGGCCACGTCATGCCATAACATGCTGCGCAAGCGGCACGTGGAGGAATGAGTTCACCAGAATACGTGCGTTCCTTCGCTGCAAGATTTCAAAGGCAGGGTAATGGTGGTTCAAAACTAAGCTGGCTGTACAAACCAACCCGCTAAGCTCCTGCCTTAAGGCTCAATAAGAGAGAAAAAACATAAAAAGCATCCCAAAGTCCTACCTAAGCCTTACAAACCCTATATATGTCTTATTTAAGCTCACCTATAAACAAGACCCCCTTAAACAAATCTATCCCAAGGTCCAAAGGAATGCTCTAGACTCACCTGCAAGCAAGGGACTTTAACAGGTTCGGCGCATCTGCGCTCCCCACCTAAAGGGAACCTTTAGGGTCGAGTGCGCCCGCGGCTTGAGCCCAAAGCTTCCGGAGCGCTCAAGGCGCTTGTGGGGGGTTTTAGAGGGATTTTGAGGGCTCAGGGTCTTAGAGCTCCTGTTAGGTTTCAGGTTCGAGGTTTCCCATGGCATCGCTACAGCCAGGCTTCCTGAAGGCGTCGCTATACAGATGAGATTGCCTCAACAGGATTTTGGCCTTAGGGATGGTTCGGGTTTCGGATTGGGGTCCCAAGGTTCAAGACTTGAGGATGTCGTGCTTTGCAACATGGTTGTCAGATCACTTCCCATCGGAACACGTGCAAACCAGTCAATTGCGGAGCTCGCGGCCCTAAACCTACCACTTCAAAACATCTTCTGAACACGCGCGCGCGCTCTTCACATGCTTGACAGTCAGGCAGGACGTGCTTCAACGGCATTCTGACAACCATGGGTGCTCACTGTGCCACTTGACAATTTTCACACGGTCGAAAGCGTTTCTGTGGAAGCAGCGCCTCGTCAAATTCACCGGCCGCACCATCCTGGATTTGGGCTGACCGAGGGGTTTGGCATCAAACTCTGCTGCAAACAATCTAGACTTCGGTTTTGAAGACATAATTTCCCGCATGTCAAAAAACGGTCAAAACTCGGTGTGTTGGTGTGTTGCTGTGTTGGCGTGTTGGTGTGTTAGAGAAAGAGAAAGAGAAAGAGAAAGAGAAAGAGAAAGAGAAAGAGAAAGAGAAAGAGAAAGGGAAAGAGAAAGAGAAAGTTAAAACAAAGCACACGCCGCTTTGTTACGGACATGTTTGTGTCTGTCGAGCCCACGTAGCAAAAACACACCCAAAAACCCGCCACTTTGTCACGGACATGTTTTTCTCCATCGGGCCTGTAAAAGAAAGCCACTTTGTTGCGGAGATTTTTGTGTGAATGGAACCTATGTAGCAAAAAAACACGCCACTTTGTTACATACATTTTGTGTCCATGGAGCCTATAAAAAAACAACACTTTGTTACCGACATCGTTGTGTCCATCAAGTCTGCAACAAAACAAACGCCAACTTGCTACAATGTTTGTGTCCATCGTTGCAAAGGTTTGGTGTCCATCGAGCCCGTGTAAAAAAGAAAACACGCCACTTTGTTACGGACATTTGTGTTTCCATCGAGCCTGTTAAAAAATCTAATGAAAAAAACGCCACTTCGTTACAGAGATGTTGATGTCCAGCGAGCCTGTTTACAAAGAAAGCCACTTTGTTACGGACATGTTTGGTGTCCATCCAGCCTTAAAAGACACCACTTTGTCACGGTCGGTGGCACTGGCGGTAGCCATTAAATATGATGCAATGCTGTGGGTCATACATGGCTACGTGAAAGTTGTTCTGAACGAGGATGGCCCTTAAAGCCCTCTGAAAAATACTCCTAAGTCTAGTCCGCTTAAATCCCAGTAAGGGAACATACCGGGTGAATCAAACTCAGGGATGAGAGCCCGGTAAGGCCCACTACCTTCGGTTTGAGCTTTGGGGTAGGCCTGCGGCCAACAAGTCAGGAATCTAGGAGCCAGGACATGGGGAGAAAAAAGGGCCCACTTCCACACGCAGCCTGTAAACCCTCAACCCCGAGCCCTATAAACCCTAAACTCGAAACCCCAAGCCGAGCCTGGACCCAACAAGCCGACAACCTCGGAGGTCGAACTCATATTGCCGCAGCTGCCCAGAAGGTAGCACAAAAACCACACTAACAACCCCCGATCCCAGAGCCAAGACGAGCCCTGCTGCGACACTTGGCCGCCAACGCTCGACGCCGAGGCCTTATAACGAAACCCTTGATTCAAATGGTTCAGGATTTGGGGGGTTTCGGGTCTTGCAACGAAGCCCCAAAACGAACCCCCAATGAAGTACCTGGTTCCTCCCTATATCAGATAGAGGCCTCAGGAAGTGAGGTTTAGGGGTTTAGGATTTCGGGGAGGCGCGTAAAGCCAAACCCGAAGACCCTAGATCGAAGTGTGAACCCAAGCTTCAAACCTCGTAACCTCGTAGTTCGGACTTCGCGGCAAGTTATCGCCAAAGCTGCCCAGAGCAGGGTTCACGGCAAAGTATTTTAAAGCTGAGGGAAATTCAGGGCATACTGTGGCTCCTGCCAAGGCGTTGCGAGAGATGGCGGGCAGGCCTGAGGGCAGCAGTTGACGGTTCTGGGTGGAGGATCGCTGCTCTTGCGTAAGCAAGGATTTAGGGCGTAGGGTTTGGGATCTATTCCATTGAAGGGGTCTCATTTAATTCGTCTTGGCCCCATTCGAGGTTCAGGCTCTTCAAACCTCTGGCCTTCCTTTATTGGGATCTTGGCTCTGCATTTGGGTCTCTCAAGCACAGGATTCCAGTTTAGGGTCTGAGGTTTGGAGGGGGGGGAGCTTACACGCGCATTTTCTTTTGGGTTTGAGTCAGTTTAAGGATGTAGCCTCAAAGCCCCAATCTCGCAGCCTTTGCCCGGACATGGGGTCCGTTGAAAGCATGTGCAGGGCTACCGGGCTACTTGCGCTTCAGGAAGCTTATATATAAGCCAGAACCCGCAAAGATCTGTGAAGCCAAGCCCGGCCAGTTACATCTGAAACTTTCTTGGGTTTCCTTACGAAACCCTAATCCTGAACTCCGAATAGCCAAAACCCAACATCGCCCCTACACACTCGCGCAAACACTTGAGTTCTGGTTTGCGGGCCTTGCTGCGGAAGGCTGGATGCATGTGCTTCATCTCGCTGAGTGTGCAGAAAGGCCCCATCCCCCAAACACTGTCAACCCCATAAACCCTCTAAACTCCATAAACTCTCTCAACCCCATAAGCCCAAAACCCGAAACACCCCTCCCCTCCCCCTCCCCCCAGGTGTTTCCTCCCCACGCCGAAGGCGCGAGCCGCGCCGTGCCTGGCGCCCCTGGAAGGCATGCAGGGACGTGGCCACCAACGCCTCTCTAGAGGAGTATTGGGGTCATTGGGGTTTAGGGTCGGTCTTGCATAGTGGATGGGGTTTGTTGGGCTTCAGACGGGTTCAGGGTGGACTTGATTGAGAATCTGTTCCTGAGGGAATTCAGGACGCATGCATGCAACACCTGAGTCACCTGAATAATCACCTGAAAAAGAAGCTAACGCAGGAGCCAAACATTGACTGATTTCATCCCTTGGTAATCCCTACATAGGTTTAACAATGCACTCCAAAGTGCCTACTCTACTCAAATAAACCGTATATACTCTAAGCTCGACACCGAATGTGCGCCATACCTGATACTAAATCCTAAAATCTGTATACCAAAAGGGGCTACATCCAATATTCCCTGAACCCGAAAGCCCAAAAACTCTAAACCTTAAATACTCAAAAACCTTAAAGCCCTGAACCCTAAACCCCGAATAGCCTGCATACCGAATACAGCCAAATATGCCCTATAACTCCCTAATATGCTGAATGCACCCTATTCTACCCCTAAACCCTAAACCCTAAACCCTAAACCCTAAACCCTAAACCCTAAACCCTAAACCCTAAACCCTAAACCCTAAACCCTAAACCCTAAACCCTCAAGCAACCTTCTACACCCTGCATACCCTAATGCACCCCTTCTGTAAGCAAACCGCGCCGCCTTGCGCATCTCTTGGGAAGGACGCAGTGCCTTCTTTTGCGGTATATCGGGTTTTAGGGTTTAGGGCAGGGTTAATTGTTTATGGCATATATAGGGCGAAATAGAACGACATGGGGATTGTCATGATATTGGTAATGATTTCAGCTCCCTCGTCGAGTTGGACCATTGCACGCTCTGAGACTAGGTGCCGAAACTAAGAAACGACCCGGAAGCAGAGATGAAAATCCTGAACGCTAAGCCCGAAACTCTAAACCCCGCACCTCAAATCCTGAACCCTAAACCCGAAGCCCTAAACCCCACACCTCAAACCCAAACCCTGAAACCTTTGGGCCCGCTCCAGCACATGTAGGCCAGCAGGGTCTCATCGGGGCGGAGCGCCGCGTAGAAGTCCTGAGAATGTACCCTAAACCCTAAACACTAGACCCTAAACCCTCAACCTCGAACAGCCAAAGCCATGTTAACATGGGGGCGGTTGCTTCTACATTCGCCACTGCCCGCGTCGGAGGCGCCCTCCTCTAACCCTCACCCTAAACCCTGAACCTTAAACCCTGAACCCTAAACCCTAGACCCTGAACCCTGACCCTGAAGCCTAAACCCAATCCCTGGGGGGCCCCTCACAAAAACGCCCCAGACGCTGCCAGCTTGGGTTTCAACCCTCCCCCTCCCCCCCCCCCCAAACTCCGTCGCCCTGACATGACTACTTGATTGAGGGGCAAAATGCTCTGTGGCTTACTTCAAGGCTCATGGATCTTTTAATTTAAGCAGAGATCAATCGGTTTGGGCAGAAATCAATCGGTTTGGGAGGTTGAGGGCAGCATTGGGGTGTTAGTGCTGGGGCGGAGGCTTGTGAGGTTATAATTAGGAGCTTGACCCCAAGGCGCCATAAATGATGGCACCTTGGGCGGCGCCCTGGTTTAGGGTTTGCGGTTGAGGGTTTTGAGACTGACCTCTTCACATAAAGCCCTAAAGACCCGAAAACACAAACTCCATCAGGTCTGAGCTCCCCCCCGCCCTGCAGGCCGTCATTCATCTCCTGCCAAGCCGGTGGCTGCACCGGTGGCGGCGGCGGTGGTGGCGGCGGCTGCGCCGCAAAAGTGGGGGCAGGATACGCGGGGGCCTCGGATCTCAAGCAGTCTTGAGGTTGATTTCAGCATGGGGCTTGGTGCACCAAAAGCCAGTGGACACCTCCCCCTGAGCTACATATTATATATATATATATTTATATTTATTTATGTATTTATTTATTTATTTATATTTATTTAATGATGTTGCTATTATATATGTATATGGATACCCCACATCAACTTACTGCACCCCCAGGCCCTGCACCCGCCTGTGCCCCACCCGCCCTCCCCCTAACTAACACCTGAAAAGTGGCGGGTATCAGATTCCTGAGGCCGAGGGTGTCAAGCCCAACGGTCCTCAAGAGTATTGGTGAATTCGGGCAACCCGAATACCTGTCGAACCCTGAACCCTGGCCCTGGATCCGATCCTGAATAAAACCGAAGCTCTAAAAAGGTTGATTCAACTCAGCCCCTTTCTTGGCATCCTCAGCTGCTGTTTGGGTTTAGGGATGTGAGCTTGTGGAGCTGAGGATTTATGGGGTTTAGGGTTTAAGGTCGGCCCGAGGATCAGGACGCTGGGATATTAGAGAGGGCACCTTCAGCTCCAAAGGTTTAGGGTTTAGGGTTTAGGGTTTGGGGTTTAGGGTTTAGGGTTTAGGGTTTAGGGCTTGGGTTTACGGTTTAGGGTTTAGGGTTTAGGGTTGCCGGTAAGCCCTACGCGTAATGCCAGGCATCGCGGCGATTGGCAGGACGAAATGGCGAAGAAGAGCGCACGCGACGAAGGCGCGGCTGCTCTTCACTCACCTGGCGTAGGGGTTAGGGGTTGACTGCAGGGGTTTTAGGGTTTAGCGTTTAGGGGTTCGACGGTGACAAGGATGCTTCCGATAGGTATTACTGCTACGAGTATGTGTTTCTGATTCCTTCCTGGCGGTTGCGGGATGCGGGATCTGTGTGTGATTGGGGAGTCGGCTGATGGATTTCACGGATGAACCCCAGCATCACTGTTCGGAGTTGACCCTTTAGGCGATATAGGGTTCAGACATTCCCAAGGCCAGACCACATGTTTCCTTTTTGCCATTGCTGGAGTCAAACACTCAGAAGGGCTTTGGGACTCTGAACGTGATTACCTGAAGCCCTCATAAGAATCCTGAGCTCTATACGCCCTAAGCCCTAAACCGTACCTCGGTTTGCCCCGGCCTGGATAAAGGTGCGCGCGTAGACGAGCTGCATTGCCGAATGATGCGAAAGCTGGCTAAACTTCTACCTGGCCCCTGCGAGGGAAAAGCGGCGGCGCGGTGCACCCAGCGTGGGGTTTACAGGGTTTAGGGTTTATGAGGTTTACAGGGTTCTAAGGGTGTGTTCGGTATTTAAGGCTTAAGGCTTGGGGGGTTTACAGATCGGGTTCATAGGGTTTAGGGCGGAACCAAATGGACCAAACCCCTGTACCTAGAATGAAAGATAATCAAAGGAGGGAAACCGCAGCGGCAACCGGTAGAACACGTGCCCGCATCCCAGACAAACAAACAGATCCAGCCCGACACGCGGCGCCTGCGACATTCCATCCTTTGCAGAATGCGCGGAATGGATTGTGGGTGTAGAGGGTTTGGGGGATGTGCAAGTTCAGGTTCTGTCAGGTTGCTACATGAGTCTGGGGTTCAAGTCAGCCTTTGCTTTTACAGCCTGCTCTGGGCATGAACTACCTCATCTTGCAACGCTGGCCATCGCACTGCTGATCTAACCCCACGTGCCAAAATTCCCAAGGCCCAACCCGCCAGAACCCACTGTCTCACAAAAATGCGGCTGTGGCTCCAAGTCAACCGCGTGACAATCTCCAACTAAATTACACACTGAACACGATCAAATCTTACATGGGCAAGCTTGCCAAAAAGTAGGGACCATTCCCGTCGGCATGGCTGAGAGAAACCTGTAAAGTTAATTTGTGGATTTAAATCGTCGCCTGCGGTGCCATGGCAGCAGCAGACAGAGCGGTCGTGCTTTCAAAAGCGACCCAACGACAATACGCACCGCATCAAGGAACTGACATGTTGGCCCCCATTGAGGGTGTGCTTATGCTCGTTTTGGCCACGTGTTGGCATGTCCGGCCGACGCGCAAATGATCGACCCGAGCAGCTGCGCAGCAAAATGGATACAAACGGCATCACACCGCAAAGCGCCATGCACGATGCCACATGTGTCACACACGCACGAACCTGGCACCTTCGAGAAGAGCTGCGTAGCTTGGAGCTGTAGCTAACGGTTTTCACGACCATGCTTGATGGGCTTGCAGGATGGCGGGTGTTGGATGGTTCGGGTTGAGGACTCGGTAATCCGGCATCGCGGCGTAGCGGCTCGTTATCTCGGCCCCAAGGTGGAGCTACACATGGAAATCAACGAACCAAAACTTCAAGATCCCTCGGCCCGGTCTAGACTTCCGTTTTCCGACGCTGCTTTGGCATCCTCCACCGGCGCTTGCAAGGTTTCCATTTTCTGGAGAGGGGTTTCGGGTTTCGGGTTGAGGGGCTTTGGTCAGGGTTTGGGTCCTATAGTGTATGGGGAATAGGGCTTAGGGTCTATAGGGTTTTGTCTGTAGGGGGGACGCTCCATCAATCTTCTTTTAACAGCGATAGGAACCCGAAAATACTTCAAGGAAATTCCTTCATGAAAGGATACTGGACCCACTGAGAGCCTAAGCCAAGGGCTTAGGTTGAAGGCTCAAGGCTTTGGGGTTTTGCTTTACGGCTTGGCTCTTCCCTAAACCCGAAACCACGAATCCTTGGCACCTTGTGTGTCTACGTGTTTAGATGTACAGTATGTTAAATCAGCTGTAAGGTAAAGGAGACTTGAGGAATTCCGTAGGTTTCAGATTCAAGTAGGTTTGGAGGCTCTTAGAAGTTAAGGGGAAAACCTTCCTGTAGATCCTGTAAACCCTGTACACCCTAAATAGCCCTAAAAGTTGCGCTAAAGGTCCTAAAGCCCCCAAACCCTGAGAACCCGAACCGGCCCTACCCCCCACCCCCCCCCCCAAAAAAAAAAAAATAAATAAATAATAAATATATTTAAAAAAAAATATATATATATATATATAGCCCTCAGCATCCGCCAGCGGCGGCTGCGCCGTGCTGAAGTCACCGAGGCGTCTCGCAGCCACGGCCCGGCCCAGCCTTGCGGTCCAAAAGTTGGCTTTTCAGAGCGTGGTGCTCTAGGGTCTCTGGGGTTTCGGGCTTTGCGTAAGTTGGCGTCCTGTAAGTGCGGCTCAACCCCGCCTTCTGATTTGGGATTGGGGGGGAGGGTTCAGGGTTTTAGGGTTTTAGGGTTTTAGGGTTTTAGGGTTTTTGGGTTTTTGGGTTTCAGGGTTTCAGGGCTTCAGGATTTTAAGCTTTAGGGCTTTAGGGTTGTTGGGGACCCGGCTTTCGGGCTTAGGGTTCAGGCACGGTTCAGGGACAGACCTATACAGCCTAATGTTCGAAGAGAAAGGGGGGAGGTCTGTTGGCCCAAGTGGGGCTGGGAGTGTCGGTTCTTCGCACCTTACCCGGTTTGGGGGGCTTTGCGGCTTAGGATGTAGGCTGTAGGGGATGGTGCTGAGGGTTTTGCGTCTAGGCATTTTTTGGGCTGAGGGTTCCGGACTTTCCTCTAGGATCTGTGCTTGAGGTTTGTTTCTAGTTTAGCGTACAGGGTTTATGTTTAAGGTTTAGGGTTAGGGTGTTGGGTTTAGGGTTTAAAGGGTTTAGGGTTTAGGGTGTTGGGTTTAAGGTTTAGGGTCTAGGGTGTTGGGTTTAGCTTTTGGGGTTGAGGGTTTAGGGTTTAGGTGTTGGGTTTAGTGTTCAGGTGTTGAGTTTGGGGTTTAGGGTGTTGGGTTTGGGGCTTAGGGTTTAGAGTTTTAGGGTTTAGGGTTTAGGGTTTAGGGTTTAGGGTTTAGGGTTTAGGGTTTAGGGTTTGGGGTTTAGGCTTTAGGCTTTAGAGTTTAGGGTTTCCGGCGGAGGCTTCCGCCGCCTCCGCCAGCTCTTCGCGCGCGCGGAGGACCCAGACCATGCCTTCCGGACCTTAGGAACACTGGGTTTAAAGTTCCCCTCTGCTATGCAATTTAGGGTTTAGGGTTTAGGGTTTGGGGTTTAGGGTTTAGGGTTTAGGGTTAAGGGTTTAGGGTTAAGGGTGAAGGGTTTAGGGTTTAGGGTTAAGGGTTAGGGGTTTAGGGTGTGGGGTTTAGGGGTCTGGACCTTGCCTCAGGAAACACTGTTCGGGGTTAAGGGTTTAGGGTTTGGGGTTTGAGGTTATGAGCTTAGGGTTATGGTTAAGGGCGTAGGGTTAAGGGTTTAGGGCTAAAAGTTAAAGGTTAAGGGTTAAGCATTTAAGGGTTTAGGGCTTTAAGGCTTAAGGGCTTAGGGAAGTGATTTCCTAATGGTTTCCCGAGGAAAGGTCCGAAACCCTAAACCCTAAACCCTTTACCCTAAACCCTAAACCGTTTTAGGGTTTAGGGTTTAGAGTTTGGGTTAAGGGCTAAGGGCTTTAGGGTTAGGGGTTTGGGATTCAGCGCCCCGGACTTTTCCTTAGGAAACCATTAGGGTTTAGGGTTTAGGGTTAAGGATGTAGGGTTTAGGGTTTAGGGTTTAGGGTTTCGGACCTTTCCTCGGGAAACCATTAGGAAATCACTTCGGTTTGGGGTTTAGGTTTTAGGACTTAGGGTTTAGGGTGCTTAGGGTTTAGGGTTTAGGGTTTAGGGTGTTTAGGGTTTATATAGGGTTTAGGATTTAGGGCTTAGGGCGTTTAGGGTTTAGGGTTTGGGGTTTGGGATTGGGCCTGTGAGCACAAGGTTTTGGGTTTTCGGGTCTCGAAGTTTTTCGGGTCATGGCGTTCAGCTTAGAGTTTTCGAGTTCAAGGTTTGAGGGTTGACGGTTGAGGGTTGAGGGTTTAGGGTTTAGGGTTTAGAGTTCAATTGGGTTGGGAATTTACGGTTTAGGGTTTAGGGTTTAGAGTTTAGGCTTTAGGGTTTAGGGTTTAAGGGTTTGGGGCTTGAGGGTTTAGGGGTTAGGGTTAGGGGTATTGGGTTTAGGGCTTTTAGGCAGAGGGCTTCTAGAATTTCTAGGGCTTATAGGGTTTAGGGTGTAGCTTTAGGTTTTGGGCTTGAGGTTTAGGGTTTAGGATTTAGGTTTAGAGTTTCTTGTTTAAATTTAGGGCTTAGGGTTCGAGAAAAAAAAGGGTTCAGGCTGCAAGAGTTAGGACGAAGGGTTGGAGGTGATGCCCTTTGGGAAGCGTTGTCTGCCGTGTTCTAGAGAGTTTAGGCTTTAGGCCTTAGGGTTTAGGGTTTGGGGCTCCGGGTTTATATAGGGTCTTGGGTTTTGGGTTTTGGGTTTAGGGTTTAGGGTGTTGGGTTTAGGGCGATGGGTCGCGGTCCAGGGTCTAGGGTTTCGGGCTCACTCAGTTACCCAACAACCCATTGAAGAAAAAAAAAATCAAACTTTCCTTTTCCAGCTGTTTATAACCAGGGAACTGAGTTCAGAATGTAACTGACTCCTCCCGGAGAAGCCTATGCTGCTTTCTTCCAGGGGCCAGAAGGGTTTAGGGTTTAGGGTTTAGGGTTTAGGGTTTAGGGTTTAAGGACTTGGAGCTCTGATGGTTTTTTGGATGTGGAGCTCTGATGGCTGTTGGACTTGGAGATCTTATGGGTTTGAGAATTTACAGCTCGCAGAGTTGAGCGTTTAAGGTTTAAGGTTTAGGGTTTAGGGTTTAGGGTTTAGGGTTTAGGGTTTAGGGTTTAGGGTTTAGGGTCTAGCGTTTAAGGTTTAGGGGCCACCGCAAACCCGAACCAAACAAAACATAAAGACTTAGGTCCAGGAACCCTAAAACCGCAAAGCTCATGGCGTGAGAAAAGCAAGCATGTAAGCACCCCCCCCAAGCACCCCAAGCACCCCAAGCACCCCCAGCACCCCCAACACCCCCAACACCCCCAACACCCCCAACACCCCCAACACCCCAAGCACCCCAAGCACCCATAGCACACCAAGCACCCCAAGCACCCCAAGCACCCCAAGCACCGCCAGCACCCCCAACACCCCCAACACCCCCAACACCCCAAGCACCCCAAGCAACCCAAGCACCCCAAGCACCCCAAGCACCCCAAGCACCCGAGCACCCCAAGCACCCACCCCAAGCACCCCCAAGCACCCCCAAGCACCCCAAGCACCCCAAGCGTACCGCAACACCCCAACACCCCCAACACCCCCAACACCCCCAACACCCCCAACACCCCAAGCACCCCCCAAGCACCCCAAGCACCCAAGCACCCAAGCACCCCAAGCACCCCAAGCACCCCAAGCACCCCAAGCACCCCAAGCACCCCAAGCACCCCAAGCACCCCAAGCACCCCAAGCACCCCAAGCACCCCAAACACCCCAAACACCCCAAACACCCCAAACACCAAACCCGAAATCCTAAACTGAAAGCCCGAAATCCTAAACCCATAAACCTTAACCGCCAAAATCTAGCTACTGAAGGCTGAACCTACAAACTCCAAACTTCACCGAGAGGCCGTGGGCTTTGCTTCTTGGCAGCATCAACACGGGCCATGCGGCTTAGGGCGTTGATGTTTGGGTTAAGGTTTAAGTTTTAGGGTTTTAGGGTTTAGGGTTTAGGGGCTCAGGCTTTAGGATTATGGTTCTTGGGCTACAGGCTTTAACAGGTTTTAGGCTTTAGGTTTTGGGCTTAAGGCTTCGAGGTAATCTCTGTGACAAGGTTTTCGAGCTTGGCTTGAGGTCAGGGGCTGAAGGTTTGGGCATTGCAAAATCAGTCCTGCATCTACTTTGCAGCTGTAAGGAGTCGGTTTTGCTCCAGGTCGCAGAGCTTACTCGGGTTTAGGGTTTAGGGTTTAGGGTTTAGGGTTTAGGGTTTAGGGTTTAGGGTTTAGGGTTTAGGGTTTAGGGTTTAGGGTTTAGGGTTTAGGGTTTAGGGTTTAGGGTTTAGGGTTTAGGGTTTAGGGTTTGGGGTTTGGGGTTTGGGGTTTGGGGTTTTGGGGTTTTGGGTTTTGGGTTTACGGTTTAGGTATCTCAGCGTGCTTTCGCAGTCGAAGCTTGAGATTGAGGGGCCGCATTTGAGGTAGGGTCTTCATTTTTAGTATCCCCAAAAGGACATTAAGGGTTTAGGGTTAAGGGTTTAGGGTTAAGGGTTTAGGGTTGGGGTCTTTATTATTAGTATCCCCAAAAGGACATTAAACCTACACTCCCCAGAGGATTCCTAAGGAAACCCTATTTACACTCACCAAAACGGTAGTACAGACCCTACTTCATATAGGCGCATGGACAGCCTACATCTTCAACCCTTGACCCCCTAAACTCCTAGATCCCACTGAACCCCACTACCCTAAACACTAAACCCGAAACCCTAAACCCTAAACCCTCAACCCCAGTAGCCGTAAAACCTGAGTCCGAAACCCTAACCCCTAAACGCTAAACCCTAAACCCTAGACCCTCAACATTCAACCCACTACCCTAGACCCTTACTCTGTGACCTATTTCCCTGTTCGGCTTCCCCGAAACCTCAACCCTAAATCCTGCACCCTACCACCCTACACCTGAACCCTAAGACCTACACAAGAAACCCTAAACCCTAAACCCTGTATAAACCCTATGCGGAGGTTCACAAGGAACTTCAGGTTTGCGGTTGCAAGGGTCAATGTACCCCGTAATACGTTGGCTCAAGGATGGCCTCTTGCTGTCCGTTCAAAGGGTGTGTGAGCTGGGGTTTGGGGGTCGGGTTGAAGGTAAGCCCCTCCTCCTCCTTGGTGTACCTGAATAACCTTGACCCTGTCTTGGTTTGCTTCGTTCTGGGGGATATAATTTCAGGACAATTATTGGGGTTGATTTTCTGGTTTCCTTTCCCCCTTTGGTTGTCACCCCGTAGGTTATGAGCCCAAATTAAGTTCCCTGCGGTGTTTTGTGAAATTCAGGGCTGGGTTACAAGAGGCAATGCCCTCGCCCAAAAAAATGGCTCCAATCTCGCGCGGATGGCGCTGGAGAGGGAGGAGCTGACATGGAGGCAACTGGCTCTCGTTCTGAGGAGGCGCCGCTGGAAACAAGGTTGCCTGGCGGAGCTGGCGAAAGGCTGCTGAAATCCCCAATGAGGGTATGGTTCCCAATGTGGATATGACGAGCGACGCTGAAGGTGTTAGGCGAAGAAATTCTGCATGGCCAAAGGCCGGGGAGAAACGACCCTGGGATGAAACTGGCGGTGTGGATATAGAGCAGGGCCATGGTGCAGGTGATGCGCAAGCATGGGGTTCTGGCGACTTCCTCATCGTCTTCTGGTCGAAATTTAGTCAGCCAGGAAACACAAACAGAGTTGACTGGAGAAATGATCGTACCGGAGAAGAGAAATAAGATCTCCGACAAGCTGGGTTGTGGAAAAGGGGTTGGCCAGGGGACTGGAAGTGGTTCTTCGGGTGCAAGTGCACAGGAACCCCCAGTCAGTTCTGAAATGCATCCTGATGAGATTCTGGAGTTGCAGGCTATCGTCCAGGCTGAGGAGGAGGGTGATGCTCCTGAAGAAGGGACAGCGCAGGACTCAAGATGCGGAAGAGGTCCCGGAAGAAGGAAACAACTACGTCCTCAACGCTGTCGTCTTCTGCAATGGTGCTACGGAGGATTTATCGTTCTGTGGCAAGGTGGGAGTCTTCAACCAGGTGAAGGGCCGACAAAAGTCGCATCCCTGGAGGAGTCGGAACAGGCAATGTCCTGGGTAACGGAGGATCGGCTAGATGAAGTCGATGGAAAAGAGACTCTTCCGTCTCAAGTTGTGGAGACGAAACCTAATCTTGGAGGTTTGGTTTACTGGTGGAAACGCCTTCGTGAAGGTAAAATAGGAGGTGGTATGTTAGGGCGAAGTTCACTCCTGAACAAGAAAAGCTGCCCAAGGATCAAAAAACCTTTCTTGAAGGATTCCAAGGAACGTGGACTGGTGATTTATGGCTCAGGGCTAAGAAGAAGTTCATGCCACGAGTGCCAGGCGTTCAGGGCGGTCTTCGAAAGGGGATTGACAAGCATCATACTGCGAGGGTACGTGTAGCCGAGAGTAGAACCTCTGAGAAAAGCCATGGTCTTGGTTGGGCTGAATCGAGAAATGGATCGAGAGGAAGCTGAACGACTGGAGAGGCGAAAGAGGGGCATCTGCTTCTGGTACAATACTGGGAGAACCTGCAAATTTGGTGAAAGTTGCAAGTTCATTCATACCAGGGAGCAGGTGGTGCTGAAGAGTTTTTGGTGTAAGTAATGGGTTGCTGGACGGGAATGCTTCGCTGAACAAAACTGCCAATTCTCGCACGACACGGCTGGGGTGGCATGCAGGAATTTTCAGCTGACTGGAAAGCGCCGTCATGGAGACCAATGTGTCTTCGAGCACGAGCGTGGAGGCCGTAATGAAAGGCCGCGTTCACCGGTCACGCCACCGCGGGAACCACGTCGTAGGCGTACTGAATCTGGTGGACAAAGTGCATCTCCAGAGAGGCTGGAAGAGATAGAAGCGGAGGATCTGATGGTGAACGATGAGTATACCCAGATGAGCGAGTTGCTGGCTGAGGCGGTTTCCCTCATGTCGAAGGGGAAAGACAATGTTGACCGCTTCGAGGGTGAGCCTATATTGAAGTTGCTGGGAATATCTGGAACCGAGGAGGATCTGGATGCCGAGTGCTCCACTTGGACGGATCGACTTCTTTCGTCGTTGGAGCTGTATGAAGTGGTGAGGAGCCAAGAGATTAGCTTGGCTGAGGTAGAAAGTTGGACAAATGATTTAAGGGTCTGGTATCAACAGGCGTGTCTGGAAGATAGTAAGAAAAAAGACGGCGAGTCGGACCTTCCAGAGGATTTTCCTGAAGAAGATGAGCCAGACGCGGTGGAAGTTGTCCAGCTGGAAAAAGAAGTGGATGGTGGCGACGAGGTTCCAAAGCAAAAAGGTATTTCTGGTGATGAGGGCAAAAAGGCCAAAAAGAAGAGGAAGATGGACGCTGTTAAGGATCCTTCCTACACCAAAAAAGATGCCCCCGTGTTGAAAAGCTGGTGGTATCAAAGGCAAAACCTATGAAGAGGATTGAGGAGTCTGGAAACAGCAAAGCACCTCTTCGTGGAGCAAAGGTGAAATCAGCGAACTCGGAGAAAAGCATCTGAAGCCAGAGAGTCCTACAGAGGTGAGTGTTGCGCCTGCGAGCACTCTTTCAAAGGGAGTTTCAGAGCCTGCGGTTCTCAAAGAATCTGAGAATGCTTCGCTTCGACCTGTACAAGTGCAGAAGGCGGTGGACGAGGCGAGAAGAGAAGGGGTTATTGCCTCAATTCAGAGGTACTTGGGTGATCCGCTGGTGAGTATGAAAACTTTGGAGGATGTTTTGGCGCGCCTTCATCGAGCTAGTGAAGACGGACGTCTGGCGAAATGATGACTGCTGTAAAGGAGGTGGACTGGTTGTTAACTGGTGGAACGCACCTCGGCGGTCAGAACATATCTTTTCTGGTGTGGCCTATGTGGCAAAGATACACCCATGAAAAGGTTGTGAAATATTACGTGACCAATGAGTCAAGGTGACCAATGCGTCAAAATCAAAGACCAATGGGTCTATGGAAGGCGAACTATAAGGTTTAGGTTAGGTCCCGAACCCGTTCGCTGGTCTTCATTAGGGGTTAAAACATCCTCAATGATGAAGAGACTTTGCCCAATGAGGCAATGAGCGCCCAATGAGGTGCCTAAAAATTAATGTTTATCGACCGTGTCAAAGAGACAGTTTTTGGCCAAGTAGGGAACCTCCCTGAAATGTCCCAGAAGTGTCAGGGACAGGGGGAGTGCGGAGGTTCAAAAGGAACTTCAGGTTTGAAGTTGCAAGGGTCAATGTACCCCGTAATACGTTGGCAAAAGGATGGCCTCTTGCTGTCCGTTCAAAAGGTGTGTGAGCTGGGGTTTGGGGGTCGGGTTGAAGGTAAGCCCCTCCTCCTCCTTGGTGTGCCTGAATAACCTTAACTCTGTCTTGGTTTGGTTCGTGCTGGGGGATATAATTTCAGGACAATTAATGGGGTTGATTTTCTGGTTTCCTTTCCCCCTTTGGTTGTCCCCCCGTACCCTAAACCCTAAACCCTAAACCCTCAATCCCTAAACCCTAAACCCTAAACCCTAAACCCTCAATATCAGATCCTAAACCCTATACCCTATACCCTAAACTAGACCCTAAACCCTATACTATACCCTAAACTAAACGCTCATTCCTAGATCCTAAACCCTAAACTAAACCCTCAATCCTAGATCCTAAACCCTATACCCTGTACCCTAAACTATACCCTAAACCCTAGACTATACCCTAAACTAAACCCTCAATCCTAGATCCTAAACCCTAAATAAACCCTATACCCTAAACCCTATACCCTAAACCCACTATACTAAACCCTATACTAAACCCTAAACCCTGTAAACATGTCAGGCTCGGCAAGCGAGGCCTTAATGAGACAAACCTGAAATGCCTAAACCCTAAATCCTAAACCCTAAACCCTAAACCCATGAACCCTAATTCCCAACCACATCCTAAACCTCGGAACCTATCACAGCCTAAACTCTACAAAAGATAAACCCCCAAATCCTAAAATGAAAACAACAAATCCTAAACCCCAAATCCAAAAATGAAAACAACAAATCCAAAATGGTTGAACCCTAAACCCTAAACCCTATAAAGCCTAAAGCCTAAGACAAACCCGAAATACATGCTGCAAATCCTGTCAGTCCCCAAGCGCCGAATCTTGAACTGCACAGCCCCCTGAACCCTAAACCCCAAACCCTAAACCCCAAACCCTAAACCCCAAACCCTAAACCCCAAACCCTAACCCAAAACCCGAAACCCTGAACCTTAACCTGAAACCCTTCCGTTACTCAGCACGAAGCTCCTTCGGCTGAATCTTCCCGAAGGAGTTGTTTTCCCAAAAATTCCTTGAACTTCAAACCGTGCCGATTCCAGCATGGACGTGAATGATCAATCGCGCCCTAACGGTTTTGTCTGCCTTGTACAGCGATCTTTTGCTTTCAGACATGCCTGTAGAACCAAAGGGCACCGGCTTTCCCGAAGAGCTCTGGATCACTGTAGAGCTACAGCAGGCTTTATAGTTGCCTGTATGTACTACGTAGTCAGGTATGCGAGCATTTACGGCAAACCCAGCACGAACGGCTTTAAAACAACGGTGGTGCTAGGCATCGTGTCACCGTGCACCGCATGAAGCTCTGAACTCTAGGGGTTTAGGGTTTAGGGTTTAGGGTTTAGGGTTTAGGGTTTAGGGTTTAGGGTTTAGGGTTTAGGGTTTAGGCTTTAGGGTTTAGGGTTTAGGGGTTTAGGGTTTAGGGGTTCGAAGTCAAATTAAATCCATCCCAACTGCCCAAAGTCAAAGCTGAGGCAGGGGAGGGGCCAGGCCAGACTGCGAATGCGCATCGGCAGACATCACAACGAAATTCGAAACCCTGAAGCCTAAACCCTAAAGCCTAAACCCTAAAATTCCAAACCCTAAAGCCTCATAAACTCTTAGATCCCAGACCTAAACTTTAGACACCAAACCCTAAACCCTCCAAATTAACCCTAAACCCTAAGAACCCTGAACCCTGAACCCTAAACCCTAATGTGGACCCTAAACCCTAAATCCCAAACCTTAAAGCTTCAACCCTAACCCCTAAATCCTAATCTCATAGCCTGAACCCTAAAACGGATGCATCAGCTGACGACGAAGGACCCCTATAACAGCAGTATCAGTACAGGGTTTAGTGTTTTTGGTTTTTGATTTGGGGCTTACATCTAGTTTTGGGTTAAGGGTTTGGGCTTTAGGGCTTTGGGTTTGATGGTTTCGGGTTTGATGGTTTTGGGTTTGGGTTTAGGGCTTCGGGTTTGATTTGGATTTGGGGTTCAGGGTTTAGGGTTTAGACTTAGGGTTTAGGGTTTGGGACTTAAGGTGCGAAAAAATCCATTGCCCGACACCTTAAACCTGAATCGAATCACCGATCGGCCGCATGTAAGCCGGGGGAAGGAAAAACAGGATTTAGGGCTTCGGAATTTAGGGTTGAGAACTTACGTCTGAAGACTTTTAGGGCTGAGGAGTTAGGGTTGAAGATTTACGGCCAAGGAATTACGGCTCAGGATTTAGGGTCGAGTGTTTGCCAGTGTTTGCTGCTGAGGATTTAGGGTTGGAGATTTAGGGCTGAGGATTTAGGGCTGAGGAACTATGGTTGAGGAACTAGGTGTGGAGATTTACGGCTGAGGATTTCGGGTTGAGGATTTGGTGTTGGGGTGGAGGACAAAGGGTTTGGGGTGCAGGCCAAGGCTTCAAATGTCGGCTTTGTGGTTTAGGCTTGCGGAAGGAAAGGATCTCCAAAGGATGGTTTAGTGTGTAGGGTTTAGGGTTTAGGGTTTAGGGTTTAGGGTTTAGGGTTTAGGGTTTAGGGTTTAGGGTTTAGGGTTTAGGGCCTAAGCCCTCAACCCTAAATCCTCTACCCCAACCCCTGAACTCATCTCCAACACGCTTAACCATGAAACCCTAAACCCCCATCAATTCGCAGCCTGTCAAGGTCTGGACAAAATTGGCAACATCTCAGAAGTTCGGGTTGAAAGCCTGCAGACTTGTGCAATTTCAACGGACATGTCTGTCGCAATCAGGCGCCAAACAAGGATGGGCGTAAACCCTATATAAACCCTAAACCTTCAACCCCACCAAGATAGTCCTAGGATTATCAATGGATGAAAACAGGGATGTCTGCGTGCATTGCCTCCAGTAGTGGCTCTCCGATGTAAGGCAAACCACTACACATCTGTCCAAAAGGCGGGAAGAAGAAACCTAGGCCCTAAACCCTAAAGCGTAAACCCTAACCCCCCCTAATGCCTAAACCCTAAATCCTCAAAAACTCATCTTCAGCCTGAAACAATGTACGCAGCAATGAGCCCATGCAGTAATGGAGGCGGTGTCATAGTCACAACTTACTTAACATTGGTAGCTGCATAGTACCAAGAATGATTAACAATGATCGGGACGTAAGACGCATTGCAATAAGAACGAGACTCGATAAGGTACATGGCAATATCAATATCACAAACTGTCCGAGGCGATAATGTTAATGCCTAGCGGCCTAGCGCTCGCGCTACGGGTCATGGCAATGCTGCTAACAGGGACGCTGCTGATGATGACCATGCTGGTGCTGATATCGAGGCTAGTGCCACTATCAGTACCAACGCTCATGACACCTGAGATTTCTACGGGCGATGTGGGAATGGCACTTCTTACGATGTTGATGACAGTAGCGATAACGATAAAGGAAGTCACAGTTATGAAATGGTGATCATGGGTGTGCGGGGCTGGCGAGCAAGCGCACGCAGCACCGCCCCGTGCCCGAGTGCAGTTAAAGGGTTTAGGGTTTGGGGTTTAGGGTTTAGGATTTCAAGTTTCGGGTTCAACGGTGTAGGTCTAAAGGTCTAATGAATGAGTCAATGCTCCATGGCCGTGGCGACTACCCTGACCATAGCAGCGAGTTCTGCAAAACTTGGGTCGTCGAAACCTTAAACGAGCCTCGAGTCCTAAGCCTAAGCCCTGAGCCCTAAACCCTACATCCTAAACCCTAAACCCTAAACCTTAAACCTTAAACCTTAAACCTTAAACCTTAAACCCTAAACCTTAAACCCCAAACCCTAAACTCTAAATTCTAAATCCTCAATCCTAAACTGTAAGCCCTTGCGCGAAGGCAGCCCGAAGCCCCCACCGCAGGAAGGCACTCACAGCTCTGGCTGTTGTTTAGGATAATAGAAACAACCCGGTTTAGGGTTTAGGGTTTAGGGCTTAGGGCTTAGGGTTTAGGATAATAGAAACAACCCAAAGCCACCCAAAGCAGACAGGAGAGGGATACCCCTCAAACCCTAAACCCTAAACCCTAAACCCTAAACCCCAAACCCTAAACCCTAAACCCTAAACCCCAGAACACCAGCTCTCCAGACCCCTTTTGTTTAAGGGCATCTGCGTTTCTGCGATAAACAGACGACCCTAACGCACGGCAGAATAGGACAATATGTTGCGTTGAGCTGTTCACACTCCCCCTTCTGGCAGTGCCAGAACTAGGACTAGGATTCCTCCCTGCTCTTTTGAGTAGGGGATATTAGGGGTCCCAAATCGTGAAAAGCAACAAAAAATTCGTTAAACGCCGTTGGATTTGACTCAAGACTCTTGGAAAAGATTCAGACTGCTGGACACCAGGGAAACAAAACAAAGGGCCTATAGCTACTTTAAAAATTTGAAAAACAAAATGTTTTAATATAAAAAGGCCTACCTTCTTTTCCGTCGTCGAACTCCAAAACAGTTTGGCCCTCAACCTCTGGCATCAGCAAGAAAACAGCCTGCCAAACCATTCCCGATCAAGATAGGGCTGCAGATGAGCGCGCTTTAGGGTTTAGGGTTTAGGGTTTGGGGTTTAGGGTTTAGGGTTTCTGCCCAGAAATCATCCTTCAGGCGGGGTGTTGGAACGGTCGGAAAGCGAAAACGTTGGTGAGACAATCGGATACACCTACAGGGCATAAACCCTAAACCCTAAACCCTAAACCTTAAACCCTTACAGGGCATAACATGGTGACGTGACAAAGTGTGGCGATGTCTTCGTCGAGGGCTTGGGGCTGAGCACAGACAGCAGGCCTCACGACCGATCCTCTGTGTCCATGATCTGCGCGTTGTACGGTCAGTAAAGAGCCTGCTACTGAGAGATGGTTAGGGGTTTAGGGGTTTAGGGTTTGGGGTTTAGGGTGTCTAAGGCTTTTAGGGTTTAGGGTTTAGGGTTTAGGGTTTAGGGTTTAGGGTTTAGGGCTTTGGTTTGGGGTTTGGGGTTTGGGGTTTGGGGTTTGGGGTTTGGGGTTTGGGGTTTGGGGTTTGGGGTTTGGGGTTTGGGGTTTGGGGTTTGGGGTTTGGGGTTTGGGGTTTGGGGTTTGGGGTTTGGGGTTGGGGTTTGGGGTTTGGGGTTTGGGGTTTGGGGTTTGGGGTTTGGGGTTTGGGGTTTGGGGTTTGGGGTTTGGGGTTTGGGGTTTGGGGTGTAGGGGTAGGTTCTCCAAAAACAGCTCCCGGGTGGTGAGGCGTCGTAACTGACCATATGCCTTAATGCGTAACACCTAAACCCTAAACCCTAGA